>CM073575.1:6630875-7230875 GCA_037074715.1 Magnolia kwangsiensis | reverse complement strand
CAAAGATTTGAATGGTGGTTGTCATTATTCCCATTGTTTCTTGTGAGGTATTCCGCTTTAGCTTTCGATCAGCTTCATTTTTTAGTTTAAGCCCTGAAATGAGTTGGAAAAACAGAAAGAGAGCATGGATACAGGACGCATACATCACAACGGGCCCCACAGTTCCTAAAATATAGACACACCAATGCTCGGTGTCCCATTATTTTTACCTTAATAATGGCTGATCTTTCAGTTTTTCACCTATAGAGGGAAACGGATTGGCTACTGGCCGGTGGTCAGTATTCTGTGGGCCCCACTATGATATATGTGTTTCATCCATGGCGTCCATCTATTTTCTAGATTATTTTAGGATATGAGATAAAAAATTAAGTATATCCCAATCTCAAGTGGATTACACTACTGGAAACAGTGTTGAATGATCGTTGACCATTAAAAAGTTTTTTGAGGCCATGAAAGTTTTGGATCAAACTGATATTTGTTTTTTCCCTTCATCTGGGTCCGTATGACCTAATCAACTAACTGGATGTCAAATAAACAGTACAATGGGCCTTAGGAGTATTTTAATGGTGGATATCCAATCACTATTGTTTTCCTATGGTGTGGTCCCCATATATATATATATATATATATATCCCTCTCATTTTTGGGATCAAACCCTAAAATGATTTGTAAAAATGGAAGAAGGGAGTAGATGAAACATATACATCATGGTCGGGTCCACAGAACACCGACCACCGACCATCGAGCTAGTGTTAGGAGGAGTAGCCAATTCATTTCCCCTATAGAGGGTGTGGACACTGAAAATTGACGTCCATGCTGATTTGCATATTTTTGTTTTGATGGTGGGGGTAACTAGACTGATTTTTATGTTGAAGTCGTCATTAGCCGATGAATCTTAGAATCCCGTAGTAGGTTAGAACCGCGGAATACGTAAGGTTGGAGAAATTCGAAGACTCTCCTACCTTAAGTTGACTCCTAATCTGCTATCCGGGATTCCAAGTAAGGGACCTTAGTTATAGAGAGAGAAGGTGTTAGGTACCCTCTATGTTCGTACAAATGTACAATCTCTATTTCGTGTGATAGAATACTCTCAAGGTAAGAAGAATGTGGTCGAGATATAACTAGGCACACATGAATTTTTGATGTGGCAAGATCCGAGATTTCGACAAGCCTCAAAGTATACGTCCAATAACGTGTCTAGAAGGCGGATGTGATGATGCTCATGCAAAAAGGTAAAGAAAAGTAGACTAGACCACTAGAAATTTTTGATATAACAGGATCTATAGTACGGCAAGTCAAAGAGCATACGTTCGCTAGAAATCTAGAAGAGCTAGGGGGTTAAGAAGGGAGTAAATATCATGATGGTATATGAGATGAGTGGATCCTTGACTTTGGACTTAGATAGGCTAGAACATGGATTGAATTATGACTAACATGGGCTAGGCTAAAAGAGTCAGGTAGTTAAAGGATCAAATCTTGGGAGACTTGAGAGCTCCTTCCCTCTCTTTCCCTCTCTTCTTCTCCCTCTTTCTCTCACTCTCTTGGATGTGGAGATGCTTAAGGTGATGTTGTTGTTGTCTTTGATGTTGTTGTCTTTGATGAGAGGAGGAGAGGGCTATTTATAGCCTTCTCCAATGACATTGTGGTAATTGTAAGGTTTAGGAGGGGTAAAAGCTGAGGTGGCAAGTGGTAATTAGTTGAGGAGAGAGAAACGTTATGTGGCGCGCTTTCGTTGGCTCTTGAGCTTAGTAAAATGGTAAATAGGATCGGATGGGGGGGTAATTCCTGGAGAAAGTTGACTTTCGGACATTGTGTCAGCTGTTGCTCGGAGGACACATGCGTTCGGCGAGAGAAGGTAATCGGAGTACCGCCAGCGGTAGTCCAATTACCGCCCGGGCCGAGCCTGAACATGCGGTCCTCGTGTGGCGCACTGGTTTGTCCGATAGTCTTTTTTCAGGTTTTTAGCTCGGCCCAGTGTATTTCTAGGCTGACTTGGCTTGAATAAGTCCTAGATTTGGAATTTCGGACTGGGTTTAGGAGGTTCTAAGGGTTTGAATTAGGGTTTTGAGTTTGGGTATGGTTATGATTAAGGTTTCAGGTTTGGGTATGGTTTGGATTAGGGTTTTAAGTTCAGGTATGATTAGGATTAGGGTTTCGGGGTTGGGTATAGTTTGGATTAGGGTTTCGGGTTCGGGTAAGGTTTGGATTAGGGTTTCGGGTTTGGGTTATTGATCATGGTTCGAATTGTCCTTGTCTCTTCAAGATGTTAGCTTGTGTGGGGTGTCTACAGAGAGGATAATTTCATCGGTTAATTTCGTCTAACAAGACTACTGTGAAAGACCACCGCTATCGGGAGAACTGACCACACCTACTGGCAAGGTGACCGGAATCATACACAACCGGTTTGGCATGACGCAGGAAACAATTAAACCTCTTTGTAGCCTACTATGTCATATATTAGAAATCCACTCCATCCATTAGGCTACCAGCCTCATGTGAACCGCACATTTAAAATACCATCCCAATAATAAAATAAAATAAAATAAAAAAATCAGGTGGGCAACACCATTGGAAGCCGTGTAAATTTGTGCCTAAAACCTCTGGGTTCAAGCATTGTGGTCTGCTTGAAATTTGGCAGGTTGATTTTTTAATCTTCCCTTCATTTGGGTGAGTAACGTCAAATGAATATCTTGAAACAAATACACCATGGTGGCCCCACGTACAAATTTATGGTTCATGTCCTATCCCCATCATTCCCTGCTCTGTGGTCCACCTGAGTTATGGATATGGATGCAATCCAGAAGTGTACCTCATGGATGAAGTGAATTAATTTCACGTATATACATGGTGAGGTCTAAAGTGCTTGAGCACACATAAAACAGCTGTCGTAGAAGACTGGTCTAGGCAAGGTACCACTAACCAGTGGAAATTGCCGTCTTTCCCACCAACATGTCAGCATGAAGATCACCCAGCACAAATGAGAGCCATTTTCAAAATTACCAAAGGCAAGTGGCCGTGGGTAAAGTGGGCCCCATCTCAATGTTTATGTGAAATCCACACTAATCGGCATGTGTATCATCCCATTTTAAGCGTAGGGCCCAAATATCAGCGACATCCGTGATTTGGGTAGCCCACGCAATTGGAAAGAATGTAGAGGGTAACGATCATACTCCAAATGGTTTCTCTTGTTGTGGCCCAAGTGAATCACTTATGGCCCTGATTTTTAGGCCTTGTGCCAAATTTTTGGTGTGGCATTAAATGGTTGGAGTGGATTTTATATAATCATCACGGTGGGCTATGTAAAAATTAAAAGTAAATATCTCTCTCTCAACTATTTCCTTTGGTGCGGCTGACCATATGAATCCTATTTTTTTTTTTATAGGCCTAATGCTGGATTAAACATCTAATAGTTGGAGTAAATTTTAAATAAACATTATGATAGGTCCTATAAAAAATCAAGGGCAGCGTGCCATTCCCAGCTACAACAAGAGAAAAAGTTTAAAGGCTCAATGGTGACCTATACATTATTTTCAAATGTGGGATCCACCTTAATCACAAATGGGACTGATATTTAGGTTAAAATGGGGTGATGCACTTAGTGGGTGGGGTGGATTTCACATAAACATTACAAAATCTCTCTCTCACACACAAATCTTCCAATCTATGCCCCCTCAATCTTCTATGTTCCAACCCACATGCCATATCTCTCTTTCTTTCATTCTATAAGCTCCTCCAATCATCACTTCTAGCAAAACTCTAGATTTTCGCCAGAATCCATCACAAATTTGATGTTATTCTCACCTTAAAAATACCGAATGATTAGACCAACAACACCAACTTATAGCTGTTACAACTGGAAGCCTTAAAGGTTCTCTCTCTAAGAAGAACCCCTAGCTTTAGGCAGGGCATTTTCTCAATGGTAAAATTGTTACTTTCACGTGTTAATTGTGCAGCACCACTTTAAAGGCAAAAATATATTTCACTTATTTCTTGAAGTCCTGAGCCTAAAAGATTCTTTGAAGCCCAAAAATGTATTTCTTTGATCCACTTTAATAGGACATAATAAAATCTAAAATGGTGTTTATTCCTCTTTCGAGCTTAAAAGAAAATTTTCTTCTCTCGACAAGGTCAAGAAGAGAAAAGAAGAAGCCGTTTCTCTTAAGAACATAATTTTCTTCGAGGTTATTTATTTATTTATCATGTATTAACAAAGTGAAAAGAAAATATGTGATGGTCTTTTCAAAGGTTCTCTTAATTACTTAAAGATAAGAAGTGGAATGACTATTCCAAAAATTTCCTCATTATATGAGGTGATAGATGCACTCCGTATATTTTATTTAAGTATTGCTTTTCTTGTATCTTATCTTTTCCTTACTTGCAGGTATAACTATTCGCCCACGCTCTCATATGAATGTAATAACTACGAATGCAATCACAATATGATTAGCCATATACATTTTTGTCTCTCACTCCTAATTTTCATCTATGCCAAATCTACGGTGATGAATATTTTACATTACCTTCACATGATTACCTAGCAACATAATCAAAGTGCTTCCTTAAGCTGGAGCTTAATTCATTTTTTGAATTGTTGATGATGAGTTCTGAGTTGGTTTTCGCCATATATTCAAATTGTGAGACCCTCCATAGCATAAACTCAAATTCATACAAAATCAAACAATCTTAACCATTCAATTTTCTCATATGTTTGAACCCCTCGTTTTTTAAACTGTTTAGTTTTCTGACAACCGATATCCAGTGGGGGGCATTGGAAAAATAATAATTAAAAAAATTTTTTAAAAATCCCTTTTAGCATCCTGAGGCTGAAAATGCTCCCTACCATCGATAGCCGCATCTACAGGCGCTCAGTTCCCCCTACATAGGCTACAGCGCCCCCGTTTTGAATGTAACTGCGAACGCAGTAGACGCTCTCTTAAAGGAGATGTTTCAGTGCTCTAGAGTATTGTAACTTATTGTGCTCCCAGAGTACTGGAGCATTTCACATGATATTGAACAATTGGACTTTATAATAGATGGTCGAGATTGCTTACACGAAATAGCTCTAATTAGAAATTTATTCCATCTATTTTTTAGGTCCCATCATGGATTCCTCCATGGTTTAGAAAATGGATGGTTGAGAAAAAAAAGAAGAAGAAGGGCCGATTGGAGCATCCTACCGTTGATACTTTTGCACATTGGCCCACAAAATGCGTTTTGTGTGCTTGGACGATTCAGATCGAAATTGATCGTACAACTGAACTGATGCAACTAAGAGCATTATAACTTACGGTACTCTAAGGACATCCCTTTAACTTAAAAACAGTGGTGAATTATCAAGGAGAAATTTACGACTGTGGACCCCACCTTTTATCCCGCGGTTTTTTTGAAGCAATATAAACTTAGAATACGTACTTAGACCTCCTTGTACGGATTCAAAATTTTAGGACAAAAATACTCCTTTCACGGCTGTGGCTTTTCTTCTCCCATTTCTACGCTGTGGTTTTTCCTCTCCCATTTCCACTGCTTGTTTTTCCTCTCCCTTTCCACTGTTGCTTAAACCGCCGTTGCTTTTACCCCCTTTCTCCAATGTGTTTCAGGTAGAAAGAACCAAAAAACCCTTTTTATGAGCCCTCCTCATCAGCATTTTATCTTCTTCTGAAACTAGTCGGTCTAGTGAAGAAAGCATGAAGCACAGATATATTTTAAACTCAGTTGGGCCCATATTGAATGTATGTAGTTTCATTTTTATTTTTGTACTAGAGGAAAAGGTTCTATACGGTTGAGCTCATCGGAGCTCCCCATGAGGTCGAGCTGTGTGGGCCCCACTATGATATATGTCGAACATCAACACCGTGAACTTGATGGGTCCCCTTTAAATTATGGGATAGCAGAAAAATCAGTCGTATACGGAACTCAGGTGGGCCATACCATCTAAAATCATGTGAAGACATGCCTAAAACATATAAAATTACTTGGTGGGGCCCACCTGAAATTTGGATGTGTCTGAAACTTGGTCTGACCCTCCATCCTAGTGGGACACACATTATGGATGGGCTGGATTTGTGAAACACATCTCGGTGGGCCCAAAAAATAAATATGAATGTTTTAATGGAAGGTAACCCCTCTCAAGTTTTGTACATGGTGTGGCCTACAAAAGTCATGGATTAACTTGATTTTTAAGCTCTAGGCCCACCATGGAATGGTGCATCTGACTGATGGGGTAGATGTTTGACGTACTTCACGATAGCGCCCACACAGCTCAACCTCATGGGTAGTTCACATAAGCTCGACCATATAGAACCTTTTCCCACACACACGTATATATACACACGACACATGTGCATGCATGTGCGAGTATATATATATATATATATATATATATATATATATATATATATATATATATATATAGATATATATATATATTATAAGGGGTTGAGCCTCAAATTGAAGCATATCAAAAGATCAAGTGGACTATACCACGGGAAACAGGGGGCATAATGATTTTTCAGTTTGCCCCACTGAATTTCCAATTTGCCCTGCCGATTATCTAGTTTGCCCCGATCAATTTCATGCTTGCCCTGCTGATTTTTTAGTTTGTCCCGCTGACTTTCTAGCTTGCCCCACTCAATTTCATGTTTTCTCTATTGATTGTCTAGTTTCCCGCTGAACTTCATGTTTGCTCCGCTGATTTTTCAGTACGCTCCCATTGTACTAAGTAAACTTAGTTGGGCCCACATTGAATGTGTGTATTATATCAACGTCGTCCATCCGTTTTTCCATTTATTTTAAGGGGTTTAGCCCCCAAATTGAAGCATATCAAAAGATCAAGTAGATCATACCACGGGAAACAGTGGGCATAATGATTTTCATCGTTGAAATCATAGTCGGCCCAACGGTGATGTTTGTTTATTATCAAACTTATTATAAGATCATACAGATATGGATTAATAGAAAACACAATTATAAGCTTGATCCAAAACTTCTATGGGCCCTAAGAAATGATCAACATTAGAAGTTCAATTCAAAATTTCATGTGGTGTGGTCCATTTGAACATTGGATATGTTTAGATTTTTCGGCTCAAGCCACGAAATTATTTGTTAAGTTCGCCCCGCTTATTTTCATGTTTGCCCCCCTGATTTTCTAGTTTCTCTCACTGATTTTTCAGTTTGTCCCATTGATTTTTTAGCTTCCCCCGCTGATTTTCTAGTTTGCCTCATTGATTTTTCAGTTTTCCTCGCTGATTTTCAGTTTGCCCCGCTGATTTTCTAGTTTTCCCAGCTGATCTTCTAGTTTTCCCCACTGATTTTTTAGTTTGCCCCGCTGAATTTAATATTTGCCCTACTGAATCTCATGTTTCCCCCGCTAAATATCAAGTTTACCCCGATTAATTTCATATTTTTCCCACTAAATTTCATGTTTTCCCCACTGAATTTCATGTTTGTCCCGTTCAATTTCATGTTTGTCTCGCTGAATATATAGGTTCCCTCCCTCAATGTCTAATTTCCCTTCCACGTATGGAGTTTTGGTGTATACATATTGCGATGAAAACGGAGGGGTATTACATAATCTGATGAACATGATGTATTACAAATAAAACATCATTGTGGGACGTAGCAAGTGTAATCGGATTGCGTACTGAGTTAGTCAGTACGCTCCCATTATACTAAGTAAACTCAGTTAGGCCCACATTGAATGTATGTAGTATATCCACGCCGTTCATCCATTTTTTCCATTTATTTAAGGGGTTTAGCCCCCAAAGTGAAGCATATCAAAAGATCAAGTGGATCATACCATGGGAAACAGTGGCCATAGTGATTTTCACTGTTGAAAGCACAGTCAGCCCAACAATGATGTTTGTTTGTTATCAAACCTATTCATAAGATCATACATATATAGATTAATAGAAAACACAATTATAAGCTTGATCCAAAACTTCTGTGGCCCCTAAGAAATGATTAACATTAGAATTTCAATTCAAAATTTCATGTGGTGTGGTTCATTTGAACATTGGATATGTTTATATTTTTTTGCTCAAGCTACGAAATTATTTGTTAAGTTTGCCCCGCTCATTTTCATATTTGCTCCACTAATTTTCTAGTTTTTTCCGCTGATTTTTCAGTTTGCCCTGCTGATTTTCTAGTTTACCCCGTTGATTTTCTAGTTTGCCCCGCTGATTTTTCAGTTTGCCCCGCTGATTTTCTAGTTTACCCCGCTTATTTCCTAGTTTGCCCCGCTAATTTTAATGATTTTTCCTGCTGAATTTGTAGTTTGCCCCGCTGATTATCTAGTTTGCCCTCCTCAATTTCATGTTTCTCCCACTGAAATTCAAGTTTGCCCCGCTGAATTTTATGTTTTCGTAATAGGGTTTAGGCGTGCTTCTTTGAAGATGGAAACTCTCTTCAAGAAGACAATGTGACCAATTAAACAACTACAAAATTAGTTGCAAATAACATCTTCTTATTAATACTACCACTATAAATGTTCATTAATCTGGCCAACGTTGAACTTGGTAAAATGTCCAGCTTGCCCTATTCAATTTCTAATTTCTTGTTAGCTCTGAACAATGTATAGCTTATGTTGATAGTTTGTCTCTGTACAATTTCTGATATTCTCTGAACCTGTCATGAATCTGAAATCTAAAATTAAAAAAGCTTGTTTGATAATTACGGCTGAAGTCTAAAGACTGAATTTGAAATCTGAAGCCTGAATTTAAATTCTAAAGACCGAATCTAAAATTTGAATCCTGAATCTGAAATCTAAAGACCAAATCTAAAATATGAAGCCTGATCTGAATTCTAAATACCGAATCTGAAATTTGAAGCCTAATTCTGAAATCTTGGTAAATGTAATATATTTCCAATGACATTCTCCGAACCTGTCATGCATATATGCACTACATGTGCCAACGTACATCATGGATAGATCAAGAAAAGAACGTGATTCTTGTGCTACAATACAACCCATAGTTTATTAGTGAAATGAAAAAAACAAAAACAAAACATTTGAAGAAAGAAAAATTCCTTTGGGACACCTTCATAGTAGGTGATTAGGGAAATTAAAGTCTTATTTAGGTACGTTTTCCTTGACTAGTTGCTAAAAAATACAAGCAAAAAAAATAAAGACGAAATTTATTCACCCTCGTATCGATCCCTAGCGCTACAATACAACTCTAACTTCTCCACCCTAATAAAATTTAGATACTCCCAAAAAGGATGGAATTTATTTAACTTTGTATCGATCCCTAGTGGGGATGGCTAACATGGAGGGTGTGTACTAACACGGGTGTGTACAACAAGTTAACTGAAACAAAAAATTTAAAAAAAAAACTACACAAAATAAAATTACAAATATGTATGTAATGTCGATTATATCAACATATCATAGATGTCATCGTTGTAAATTATAGATATGATTGACATATCATAAATATAATCGACGTAAGTCATCGATTATATTGACAACGTGTCGATAATATCAAAACTGGCTGACAATTGTCCAACAAGCATCAATGAATTTTCATAGAATATCGATAGATTGAGCCTTTATCGATATATCGATAGATCGATATATTGACATGTTATGGATAATATCGAATTATGACTGTTAGTGTCTAGCAACTAACCCCTCAAATTAGGAAGGGCCCACATTGAATGTATGTAGTATATCCACGCCGTTCATCCATTTTTTCATTTATTTAAAGGGATTTAGCCCCCAAATTGAAGCATATTAAAAGATCAAGTGGATCATACCACGGGAAACAGTGAGCATAGTGATTTTCACCGCTGAAACCATAGACGGCCCAACAGTGATGTTTGGTTATTATCAAACCTATTCATAAGATCATACAGATATGGATTAATGGAAAACACAATTATAAGCTTGATCCAAAACTTATGTGGCCCCTAAGAAATGCTCAACATTAGAAGTTTAATTCTAAATTTCATGTGGTATGGTCTATTTGAACATTGGATATGTTTAGATTTTTTGGCTCAAGCCATGAAATTATTTGTTAAGTTTATCCCGCTCATTTTCATGTTTGCCCTGCTCATTTTCTAGTTTGCCCCGTTGATCTTCTAGTTTGCCCCATTGATCTTCTAGTTTCCCCTGCTGATTTTTCAATTTGTCCCATTGATTTTCCGGTTTGCCCCGCTGATTTTCTAGTTTGCTCTACTGATCTTCTAGTTTCCCCCGCTGATCTTCTAGTTTTCCCGGTTGATTTTCTAGTTTGCCCAGCTGATTTTCTAGTTTACCTCGCTGATTTTTTAGTTTCCCCTACTCAATTTCATATTTGTCCCACTGATTTTTTAGTTTGCCCCACTGATTTTCTAGTTTGCCCCGCTGAATTTCATGTTTCCCCCACTGAATTTCATGTCATGAGTATCTGACCATGTCAAACCTCTGCATGTTTCTCCCTGCTTATGATGGATGTTCTTGAGAGAAGATTCGAGTTTTGAATCTTGTAATGGTTTCTCAATTTGTAGAGCCAACATGATGAGTTAGAGGCAAAATTTTTTGAGGAGAGAGCGGCACTTGAAGCTAAGTACCAAAAGATGTATGATCCATTGCATGCAAAGGTATCATTTTTATTTGTTTATTGAAAAGACACTTTCTGAACATGGTTCATTGTTTTGCCATATCGAGTTAATTGTTTTACCTAATAATAGTAGCACGTGGGTGATTAACACATTATGTTGTGTTGCACACAGCAAGTATTACTTAGTTTAGATAGCTTTTGGTGTTGCTCTAGGCATTGAGGGTTAACAGTAAGATCATCTCCCACAATTGATCTCAGTTTTGTACATTCTCCTCTATTTTCCTTTGGCTCTCAATGAATCAGTATCTTTCAAAACAAAAAGAAAAAATCTCTAATGAAAAAAAAAGGTTTAGGTAACATTGTTGCATACAAGTTTTCCTGTTAAGCTTATGCAAGTTTTTCCATTAAGCATTTGTATTGTTCGATTTTCTGTGGCATGGGTTATTTTACTATTATTTTCCACTTGTCATGTTGATATGTTAGTTGTAGACTTGCAAGCACCATTTATTTGCCTTTGATCTGAGTATATTATGCAGTATTTTCTTATATTTTGCTTCAGCTATTCCTTTAATTTCAGAAATTTTGCAGAGGTATGAAATTGTGAATGGTGTTGTTGAAGTAGAAGGTGTCACAAATGAACCTGCAGAGGAAACACCTACAGAGGATAAAGCTACAGAAGGTATTTAACAAACCTTGAGTGCTCAAATTTATTGGAAATACTTTGTTTAAGATGCTTATTGTGTGTTGTTTTTTCAAAGAAACGAGTACCAAATTTTTGGCTTACTGCAATGAAAACCAACGAAGTGGTTGGTGAGGAGGTAAATGACTCAAAAAATGACGTTTCACCAACTCGTGTTTTCTTTTTCTTTTTTCTTTCTCTTTCTTTCTAGTATGGTTCTTATGCTTTCCTTGCTTCTCATTTCAGATTTCTGAGCACGATGAAAGGACTCTCAAGTATCTCAAAGATATCAAGTGGTTCAAAATTAATGATCCCAAGGGCTTCAAGCTCGAATTCTTCTTTGATCCTAACCCATACTTCAAGAACACTGTTCTAACAAAGACATATCACATGATTGATGATGATGAACCTATTCTTGAGAAGGTCATAGGGTACAGTTATTGCTCATAACTTTCCATGACTAAGAAATTCTACTAGTTGGTCTTCTTCTTCGTATTGTATTTAATTTAGTTCAATTTTATTTCTTGCATGATGTGAAATTTTGTTGGGGTACTTATAGGACGGAGATTGAATGGTATCATGGAAAGAGCCTGACACAGAAGGTTCTAAAAAAGAAGCCAAAGAAAGGATCTAAGAATGCTAAGCCCATCACAAAAACTAAACAATGTGATAGTTTCTTCAACTTCTTCAATCTACCACAAGTCTCGGATGATGATGATAATATTGATGAAGAGACAGTAAGTTCAATGTCACTGCACGGAAGAGCAATTTGACAGTTATTCCTTAGTTGCTGATCATCTCTTGTGATTTCTTTTTAACAGGCTGAGCAGCTTCAGAATCAAATGGAGCAGGATTATGATATTGGATACATGTTCTTTACCTTGCATTATTCATATGTTTCTTGCCTACTTCATTCAGTGCAAAAGCCTCTTCCTTTCTAACTAATGATGGTGAATGCCTTTTGAATGATCAAAATGTACTTTTAGAGCTGCGGGTCTTTGATCATTTTGGAGGGTGCAGAGTCTTCCCATCATTTACTTGGTGGAAACTGATATCGATGGGTGTTTTTCCTTGTATAGGTCAGCTATTAGGGATAAAATCATTCCCCATGTGGTTTCATGGTTTTTTCTTGTACTATTGCTTTGTTTCTTTGTTTCTTTGTTTCTTTTTCTTTTTTATTTTTTGTTTTGTTTTGCTTTATTTATTTATTTATTTTTGCATCAGGTGTGAAGAAGAAAGTTGATAAAATAATAGTACTTGTGGGGAAAAGAGAGGAGAAAATGACCATAGACCTATTGCTATGAATTATAACCGTAGCCATAAATTGTCGATAATATCAACCATAGTTCAATAATATCGAAGATGAATGCCAAATTGTCCAGCAACAAAACTCGAAAAATGGATAAAATTTTGATATTATCGATATATGTTCAATAGTATCAAGCATAAGTCATCGATAATATTGAGATATTATCGATAGTATCGATAACTAATATCAGGTACTGACCGTAGACCTATGGCTACGGATTATAACCGTAGCAATAGATACTGTAGCCGATCTGGCATCAACCACAACGGGGAAAAAATTTAAGACTTTTACAAACTATACAATTATGGCTACGGCTATAATCCATAGCTATAGCTTTGATACATATCGAAAACACTGCGATATGTATCGAAATTTGCAGGATTTTTTAGGCAAAGTCGCTGCCCAGTTCTGGACTTTTTCGATAATATCGAAAGACCTTTGATGTATTAAAGCTACGGGTATAATCCGTAGCTATAGGGTCCCACTGACCCTAACTCTTTTTTTTCTTCTTTTTTTTTTCGTTGTAATCCCCACGGCATTTTGTGGGTCCCATTATGAAGTATGTGTTATATACAAACCATCCATCTATTTGACAAGCTCATATTAAGGCTTGAGATGAAAAATAAGACAGATCTAGCTATCAAGTGGACCACACTGTAAAAGGCAGTGGAGGATTGAAAGTCTACTATTGAAACCCTTTTAAGGGTCATATAAGTTTTGGATCATTAGTGCTTAAAAATCCTTAAATTGTCCCTATTTGGACAGTTCAATACCGGATACAGTGTGCTCTTTGGTGCATAAAAATCCTTATATATATATTGAATGTTTTGGATGAGAGTTTGTAGGGTCTTTTTGTTTTTTTGTTTTTATTTTTTTTTATTTTTTGTTTTTTTTTATTTTTTGTTTTTTTTTAAATAGGTCTTATCACCTCCTTTTCAAGATACATGATGCACTCAAAAACTTCTTTTCATGGATATATAGGGGGTATCGGTTTTGTTATGGGCCTCATATGTATGCAGATATAAGTAGATGCTATAAAAGCCCATGTGTGTTGGTTGAGCCAGTTATAGTTTCAGCTTTTTATAGTAACAGGATTCTTTGTAGTCATAACCACAAATTGATATTTGGAGAAACATGCAGGGTTATGTCTCTACCACTAGAGATTCTCCCACAGTGAAATTGTAGTCAATCGCAACCTGGTTTATTTTTGCACATGAGATTAGGAAATAATTTGGTTAAGGAATTTTATTGTTGGCAACAATGCCAATGTGTTCAAACTTATTGTTATAAAAAGAAAGAAGAATCTAATGTGTTCATACTTGTAATTTTGTATGGATGAACCTCAAAATAGTTAAAGCCGCGATACTTATAACTGGTTCTCACTGTTCCAGACTTGATTGAGGTACCATATTTTTGTTTCATATTACTCTGTTAGTTATAGTCCTTACCAATAAATTCAAAAGATTATGACATCTCCAGCATTAGAATATCAAGATACTAATGTCCATGGCATGTGAATTTTTATTGTTCATCAATGCATTGTTTCACAGTTCCTTCTTTATTGTTTGTGACATGTGAGTCTTTATTGTTCATCAATGCATTAGTTAATGTGCTAATGTTTGTGACATGCGAGTCTTTTCATCCTCTGCCTCAAATGTTCATGGTATGAGATCTCTAAACTTTACATGATATTTTGGTAGCTTGACAAGTCTTCTGGCAAATGTCATTTATCTCTCTTTGGTTTTTTGTGCATCTCAAGAGGTTATTGTTTCAGTTTAAATAAATAAATAAATAATAAAAAAAAAGAAGAAGAAGAAGAAAGAAATAAAGAAAAAGATATGCATGGTCCAACACAATACATGTACGATAGATACTGAACTACACAAGAAAATATTTTAATTTCCTACCATTTTTTCAATGGAAATGTATTGAAATTGATAAAAGGTACTTGGTGAATATTGGAAAAATTGCTCCAGCTCCCCATGAATCAAACTTTGATCCTATAGATATAGATTAAATGCTAGCTGTCCCATATCTTTGATATATGTTTGGTTCACCTAGTTTGCAACCAACCTGATTCTTGGACCTAGGCATAAGTTCTGGGTTAGGTTTGCTATGTTCACATGTGGATGGAGCCTTGCACAACAACTTGCAGCCACATGTGTCAATATAGCATAACTTGCAAGAACAAAGCTTTCCATTAAGTAAGCCATGTTGTTCAAAACATACTTATATTGCTCCATTTGGCACTTTTGTTTAGTTATATTTGTCCCCCAAGATAAAGGAAGGTTGGAATGAGTAATAGAAGTTTCTTTACAGAGGCTTTAAATTACTTAGGGTTTTATATCTAAACAATTTGATAGTAGAAAAGCTACCAAGTGAGGCTGGTGATGTTGATGTCTGCCAAATGCTAGCAACAAAAGGCCAATAGTACCTTCATTTCCGTGAAGTAAGACCAGCTTCTCCATTTAGTTCACTGATTAATTTGAGAATGTCCATTATCTGTAAAATGGAAAAAGCCTATATTCAATACTTCAAACATGAACACATGCATCGGTAACTAATGGCCTACTTTGCATGAACACTGTACTATTGAAACCCTTTTAAGGGTCATCAAATTAGACCAATTAATCATGAAATGTCGCACCAATTCCAAAGCACAATCGGAGGCGGAAGTGGCACTAAAAATATAAGGATCATGCAACTAAGGATTGGAGCACATGCAAAAAGTCGCACCAATACGGTGAATTTCATCCACCTGAGATCTGCTACAGAATCTGGACTGCAAACCAGCCCTTAGTGGCCACCAACTAGATGGTTAAGATAATCCAATGAGGTGTGACTTTTGATGCTCCATCCAAAATGGGCCCCATGACTGCAATTGCCTAAATTGACTTAAATTACATGCACGGTGGATGAGCTGCAAACATTTAATAGACGATGGGAGAACACACGTGAGTTTAGCCTGTCACAGAAATGCCACCCACATTTTCATATTTCTACCAATTCACTGAAGTCTTGAAGGCACCATGAGAAAATCATCTCTCCAAATTTGATGAGGATGTTTGGTGTCTTAATTGTTTTAGGACATGGTTTACCAATTCAAAGAAAGTAATCAATTCCCTAATTCCATTTCAATGCAGTAGGCATTCCTCTCAACAAAAGCTACAGGTTTGTGAATCATGGCTTCTCAATTGAAGAAGATGTCCAGGTCAAGCTCTGAAAGTTTAATGGCCGACTTCTACAGAAATCTTTTCAAACATTAATACTCTGGTATACCAACATTACGAAAGCAGCCTGTGTTGACGATGTATTCATTTAGAATCAAACATGAATACTCTTACATGGCTTAACTCCTTTGAAAATGTGTGTTAAAATAATCCTACTTTCTTTGAGTATTCAGTCCATCAGTACTTATATTCTTTCCTTGAATCATTCTCATATACTAGTTTGTTGTTACATTTATGTTACCAGTCTCCATTTTATCTTCACATCTTGTTAGTTCAGTGAGTAACCGAACTAAATGTCAAGTCTGGGCCGACCAGATATTCAATTTTATTGTAGATGATCTTTTCTTTAGGAACTGATTGGATTGGTTGAAAAAAAGAAGAGGAAAATTGATTTCCTTGGAAATAACATTTCCTAATAAAGTTGGTGGAAATGAAACACAACATTGTATAGTATCTTCCCTCTCTTTTCTCAATTCATCCTTTTCCTTCTTCAATTCCTTTCTCTCCTTCTTCAACTCTTCCCTCTCAATCCGAAATTCCTCCATAAAAACAACATTCTTCATAATACCCCCCTTCAGTCCTTCTCCCTACACACCTTTCTCATCATTATCATCTGACTCCTCATCCTCATGATCAGTCTCATTACCCTCATCATCATCATCTTCCTAGGTCTCGATGAAATTGAGGACGGCAAACTAGATAATCAACGGGGTAAACTACAAATTCAGTGGGACAAACTACAAATTCAGCAGGGCAAATCATTAAAATCAATGGGGACAAACTGAAAAATTAGTGGGGAAATTAGAAGATCAGTGGGAGAAACTGAAGATTAGCGGGAAAAACTGGAAAATCAGCAGGGCAAATCATTAAAATCAGCGGGGCAAACTGAAAAATCAACAGGGTAAACTAGAAGATCAGTAGGATAAACTAGAAAATCAGCAGGGCAAACTGAAAAATCAACGAAACAAACTGAAAAATCAGCGGGAGAAACTAGAAGATCAGCAGGGCAAACTAGAAAATCTGCCGGGTAAACTAGAAAATCAGCGGGGTAAACTAGAAATTCAGCGGGGCAAACTAGAAAATCAGCGAAGGAAACTAGAAAATGAGCGGAAAAAACATGAAAATGAGCGGGGCAAACTTAACAAATAATTTCATGGTTTGAGCCAAAAAATCTAAACATATCCAATGTTCAAATGGACCACACCACATGAACTTTTGAATTAAACTTCTAATGTTGATCATTTCTTAGGGGCCACAGAAGTTTTGGATTAAGCTTATAATTGTGTTTTCTATTAATCCATATTTGTATGATCTTATGAATAGGTTTGATAACAAACAAACATCATTGTTGGGTCGACTATGGTTTCAACGGCGAAAATCACTATGCCCACTGTTTCCTGTGGTATGATCCACTTGATCTTTTGATATGCTTCAATTTGGGGGTTAAACCCCTTAAAATAAATAGAAAAACGGATGAACAACGTGGATATACTGCATACATTCAATGTGGGCCCAATTAAGTTTACATAATACAATGAGAGTGTACTGACTAACTCAATACGCAATCCGATTACGCTTGCTACACCCCACAACGATGTTTTATTTGTAATATATCGTGTTCATCGAATTATGTAATATCCATCCATTTTCATCGCAATATGTATACACTAAAACCCTATATGTGGAAGGAAACCTAAACATTCAGCGGGACAAACATGAAATTGAACGGTACAAACATGAAATTCAACGGGGGAGACATTAAATTCAGTGGGAAAAATATGAAATTAATCGGGGTAAACTTGATATTCAGCGGGGTATACATGAGATGCACCAGGGCAAATCGTTAAATTCAGTGGGGTAAACTAGAAAATCAGCGAGGCAAACTAAAAAATCAACGGGGCAAACTGAAAAATCAACAGGGAAAACTAGAAGATCAGCGGGGCAAACTAGAAAATCAACAGGGCAAACTGAAAAATCAGCGAGGGAAATTAGAAAATCAGCTAGGCAAACATGAAAATGAGCGAGAAAAACTTAACAAATAATTTCATGGCTTAAGCCGAAAAATATAAACATATCTAATGTTCAAATGGACCACACCACATGAAATTTTGAATTGAACTTCTAATGTTGGTCATTTCTTAGGGGCCACAAAAGTTTTGGATTAAGCTTATAATTTTATTTTCTATTAATCCATATCTATATGATCTTATGAATTGGTTTGATAACAAACAAATATCACTGTTGGGCCGACTATGGTTTCAACGTTGGAAATCACTATGCCCACTGTTTCCCGTGGTATGATCCGCTTGATCTTTTGATATGCTTCAATTTGGGGGCTAAACTCCTTAAAATAAATGGAAAAATGGATGAACGGTGTGGATATACAACATACATTTAATTTGGGCCCAACTGAGTTTACATAATACAATGAGAACGTACTGACTAACTCAGTACGCAATCCGATTACGCTTGCTACGCCCCACAATGATGTTTTATTTGTAATACATCATGTTCATCGAATTATGTAATACTCGTCCATTTTCATCGCAATATGTATACACTAAAACCTCATATGTGGAAGGAAACTTAGACATTGAGGGAGGGAACCTAGACATTCAGCGGGACAAACATGAAATTGAACGGGACAAACATGAAATTCAGCGGGGGAGACATTAAATTCAGTGGGAAAAATATGAAATTAATCAAGGTAAACTTGATATTCAGCGGGGGATACACGAGATTCAGTAGGAAAAATCATTAAATTCAGCGGGGTAAACTAGAAAATCAGCGGAGCAAACTGAAAAATCGGCGGGGTAAACTAGAAAATTAGCGGAGGAAACTAGAAGATCAGAGGGGAAAACTATAAGATCAGCGGGACAAACTAAGAAATTAGCGACGCACACTAGGAAATTAGCAGGGCAAACTGAAAAATCGGAGGGAAAAACTAGAAAATCAGCTAGGAAAACATGAAAATCAGCGGGGCAAACTTAACAAATAATTTCATGGCTTGAGCCGAAAAATCTAAACATATCCAATGTTCAAATGGACCACACCACATGAAATTTTGAATTAAACTTCTAATGTTGATCATTTCTTAGGGGCCACAGAAGTTTTGGATCAAGCTTATAATTGTGTTTTCTATTAATCTATATCTGTAAAATCTTATGAATAGGTTTGATAACAAATAAACATCATTGTTGGGCCGACTATGGTTTCAGCGGTGAAAATCACTATGTCCACTATTTCAGCAAGGGAAACATGAGCTCCACTATTTTTTATGTTTCCTCCGCAGTTTTTCATATTTTTTCAGCTGTTTTTCTAGTTTTCTCCGCTGTTTTTCATATTTTCCTAGCTGTTTTTCTAGTTTTCTCCGCTGTTTTTCATGTTTTTTTAGCTGTTTTTCTAGTTTGTCCCACTGTTTTTCATGTTTCCCTCACTGTTTTTCTAGTTTGCCTTGTTATTTTTCATATTTTCTCCGCTATTTTTCGTGTTTTATCCGTTATTTTTTTAGTTTGTCCCGCTGTTTTTCATGTTTCTTATAAGACCCGTATTTTAGTCCGTACCGTTTCGTAGACTTCCTCAGTCTTACCGGTTGAACTTCAGCAACCTTCGACCCTTAACCGATATTTACGCACGACTCTGATTCGTATGTCGTCAACCCAAATCGACTCAACCCAAGACCATTACCATAGCAACCGCGCCGTCGCTGCGGTTCCGATGTCGTGACTCGCGCGCCGAGGCGATACCCTGGTCATGAGATATGGGTCAGCGTTCGGTGTAAGAAAAACGCCACGCGTTACGAAATACAAGGGAATCTCTAGGGGTGTCACATCAATCCCATCAATCAATCAATCTCATCACATCACATGTCAAGTACATGTCAAGTACACATCACCTTTCACCCATACCAAAACAACCACAAAAGTCCAAAAGGTCTTACAAGCTCATGCCTTTCTTATACAAAAGGTCACCAAAGTCAACAAAGTTCTTACACCTATCTCTCTCGCATCCATCACTTCATCACCCATCACTCTCTCTCCCTTTACAACTCTCTCTTTCTCATTTCTCATCTCATTTTCTTAAGCAACAAAAAATCTCACGTATGAGAATCCTCCCTCTCTTTCTAAAACTCCAAGTGTGGCCCACCTCTCCATCCCAAGATCTCTCATCCTAGCCATCCATTTCTCATCTCCTCCATCGAAATCGAAGCTAAGGTGCTAAGGAACCCATAGGAGCAAGAAGATCGAACGGTGGGTGCTTGATAATGGTAGTTTTTTCTATTTTTGAGATGGGCCAAGTGAGGCCAACCGATCAATGGTTTGGATCTCACTTGGGACCCTAAGATGTGACTGATGGCCCATTAGGATCATCATGATCATTCCATGATGGGGCCATTCTCCGTGGACCCCATCATGATGTTTATTTTCTTGTATATCTAGGGTCATCTAGACCGTCTACTTTAGTGAAGGAGGGATCTCTACCGTTGGATTTTGAATTTAATGGGCCCATGTGTAATGGGACCCACTTGATGTATGTTGTAGATTATGAAAGGGAGGGCACATAGTGCTGGGGTCCCTCCATCATCCAGTCTTCCTTTCTCTTTTTCTCTCCCTCTCTTTTCTTTTTTTTTATTATTATTTGTGTGTGATGGTGTGGCCGTGTGGCACACTTGAATGGACCCCACCAAGAGGCATGTATCCTACCTAAACCATCTACTAGTGTGGTCCACCTTATGTGCGTTATACCAAATCATTTATCATGTGGTGGCCCACTTGAGTATGGCCCACCGTGGTTGTGAGGACGTCTCTGTGAAAAACACAAATATCAGCTTGGTTACAAGCTCATGGGGTGGTCCACTCTCATAGGCCCCACTTTGATGTATGGGTACAATCCAAGCCGTTCATCCTCTTTCCCATATCATTTTAAGCGTTGAGCCAAGGAATGAAGTTAATCCGTCCACTGGACGGGCCATACCTCTCAAAACAATGACTCTCTCCATTTAAATTAATTTTAATTTTTCTACAGGCCTAAATATGTTCAATAGCGGACTCATTGGGCTTGTCTTGAGCAAGGGAAGCTAGTGAACGAGGTGGATTTATGTGATGCGGGCCCCAGATGCAAAAAACCCCTGAAAAATGGGTTTTCTTAGTTTTTTTAAAAAACATAGCAAGAGGCAGTGCCTATGTCTCTGATGCTGCAGCAGCAGCACGCTGCTGCTGCAACAGGCAGGCGGGCGACCAGCCACCCACGGTTGCTGTCGTGGGCCCCACCATGATGTATATGTGAAATCCAACCTGTTCATGAGGTGGACCATACCTAGAAGTGGGCCCCCTCCAAAGATCAGCTGCATCCAAAACTCAGGTGGCCCACACCACACGAAACAGTGTGATTGAACATCTGCCCTTGAAACCCTTCTCCTGGGCCACAGAAATTTTGGATCAAAATGAAATTTATTTTTCCTCCTTATCCAGGTCTGTGTGACCTTATCAACCGGTTGGATGAAAATTATATGTTAAGGTGGGCCCCACATGGGACCCATAGTGATGTACGTGTTTTGCATCCACCGTCCAGGCGGACGGTGGTACCCACCATGATGTATGTGTTTTGCATCCGGTGGAGCCCACTGTGGTGCGTATGCATGTGTGCATGCGTGTGGGTGCATGTGTGTGTGTGTGTGTGTGTGTATATATTATATTGTATATTATAAATATATATATATATATATATATACATACATATATATTATTATATATACTATATACATATATATTATGTTATATTATGTAATATACCTGATGGTGGGCTTTGTGGGCCCCACCATGATGCATGGGTTGCATCCAATCCGTCTAACCATCTTAGAAGCTCATGGGTAAAAAGAATGAGCCAGATCCATAGTCCAAGTGGACCCCACCTTGGCCTGTTTTAAGGCCCATCTTAATGCGGTGGTAGTAGTCCATTGGGGGCCCACTTTGATGTGGATTTAAGGCTCATTTGATTTATATAAGGCCTATGGGTTTAGGCCCATTTGATACACATAAGGCCTATGGGTCAGTTTAGGCCCATTTGATTCATATAAGGCCTATGGGTTTAGGCCCATTTGATTCATATAAGGCCTACGGGTTTAGGCCCATTTGATTCATATAAGGCCCATAGGTTTAGGCCCATTTGACATATAAGGCCTATGGGTTTAGGCCCATTTGATATGTATAAAGCCCTTGGGATTAGGCCCATTTAAGACACATAAGGCCCATGTGATTAGGCCCATTATGATGTACTTTGAGGCCCATGGTTTATGACTCATTGCAATGTACCTAAGGTCCATTGGTGAAGCCCAGTAATACGGCCCATTTGATGAACATATCCCTGGGAGAAAGTCCCTAAACCCTTATGGTACCAAGAGGTTGCTCCAACGTCTAGACCGAGTGAGTAAATGAGCGTTGAGTACCGATTACTAGATGGCTGCGCTCTCTACTGTGTCGTGGTTAGTTGGAAGGGGGTGCCGCCTTACCCGCCCGAGAGTAGGGGGCAAAGCTAGGCTGAGTTTGACCAGCTCGAGGAATGGGTCCGCTATCGACGAGTCGAGCCCGATATTGGCAGATGGATAGTGAGGTCTCTTCCACTTACCTTATTGCGCGTGATGTGGCGGCGATCTGGTTTAGAGTGTACGAGACCCCGGTGATATTTCAGAGTTGAGCTGTATTGACATGTGGACTTAGATGACGATTGTATGCTTGACTTGCATCGTGCATCGCATAGCCTTGGTACGGCTCATGATATTTATAGATCCATCTGCATATTCCACATTACTCTGATATTGCATGATCATATTACTACCTTACGCACATACTTTCACCACTCTCTAAGCTTTCTATAAGCTTATGTACGACCGTTGTGTGTAGGTGATGTTGGGGCGCAGCAGCGCTGAGGTAGGAGCACTTTACAGATTATTTTGAAGTTTTTGTTCTTTATTATTGTATTTTCCCTTCATGCTCAATGTACTTATAAAGTTTTTGATCATAGTGAAAATATAATGAAATTCTTGGTTGTTGTGTAAGATCCGTATCTTGATCCGTACCTTTCCATACACTTCCGCAGTCTTACCGGTCGAATTCTGGCAACCTTCGACCCTTAACCGATATCGACGCGCGACTCTGATTCATATGCCGACAAACCGAGTCGACTCAACCCAAGACCAATACCATAGCGACCGCGCCGTCGTTGCGGTTCCAATGCCGCGACTCGCGCACCGAGGCGATACCCTGGTCAAGAGATGTGGGCCAACGTTCGGTGCAAGGAAACGCCGCGCATTACGAAATTCAAGAGAATCTTTACGATGTGTCACATCAATCCCATCAATCAATCATCCATCAATCCATCACATGTCAAGTACACATCACTTTTACCCTTTGTCCCAAGCAACCACAAAAGTCTACACCTCCCATACCTTTCTTACACAAAAGGCCTCAAAAGTCAAGAATTTCTTACACCTCTCATATCTCTCTTACACAAAAGGCCACAAAAGTCAAGACTTTCTTACACAACCATCACTCACCACATCCATCCATCACTCTCTCTCTCTCCCTTTACAACTCTCTCTCTTTCTCTCTTTCTCATTTCAAATCTCCAAGCAAAAGAACTCCATACATATGAAATTTTTCAAGCATCCCTAAGCTCCAAGTGGCCCACTTTCCTACCCCATCATCTCTCATCTCAACCCTCCATTCCTCATCTCATCCTTTAAAATACAAGCTAAGGTGCCAAGGAACCCATATGAGCAAGAAGATCGGACGGTGGGTGCCTCTATAGGGTAGTTTCTTTCTTATTTTTACGATGGGCCAAGTGAGGCCCATCGATCAATGGTGTGGATCTCACTTGGGACCATAAGATGAGGTCGATGGCCCACTTGGATCATCATGATCATTCCATGATGGGGCCATTCTCCATGGACCCCATCATGATGTTTATTTCTTAGAAAGGTCATCTAGACCGTCCATTTTGGTGGAGAAAGGATCTCCACCGTTGATTTTAGAGTTTGGTGGTCCCACATGCTTTAGGGCCCACTTGATGTATGATTCATCGCAAAAGAAGGCTCATAGTGGCGAAGCCCTCCATCACACGCGTGTCCCACTCTCCATCTCTCTCTCCCTTCTCATTTCATTTTTATTTATTTTATTTATGTTATTTTATGTCATGGTTAGTGTGTGTAGCCCACTTGAATGGACCCCACCTTGATGTACTATTTTATCCAGGTTATTCTCAAGTGGGGCCTACCTTATATGTGTTATGAACATGCCATCTTCATGAGGTGGCACACCTAAGTGGGGCCCACCCTAATGCATTACTTCATGCACGTCCAGCGTACGCTGGACGTGGATTAAAAAAATAATAATAATAAAATAAAAAATAAAAAGCAAATATCAGCTTGTTTTCAAACTTTTGGGTGACCCACTCACCTAGGCCCCACCTTGATGTAAGTATGAAATCCACACCGTCCATCCCATTCTCTATCTAATTTTAGGCGTTGAGCCAAGAGTTGGGGTTGATTGGGAGATCAGGTGGGCCTTAGCGTTGTGGGTTGCATCCCTACCTTTCAAAAGATCATTTTTCAATTTATTTTATTCTCTAAACATAGAAAATATTGTATATTAGACCCGTTGGATTGGTTGCGAGCTGAAGAACGCAATGAACGGGGTGAATCCAGTTGATGCGGACCCCAAATGCCTAAAACCCCAAAAAAATCAAATTTTTCAATTTTTGCAAAGAGGCAGACCCGCTGCCTCCCCTGACAGCGGCAGCAGCTGCACGCTGCTGGGTGCAGCCGTGAGGGCGGGCGGACGGACGCAGGGCCCCACGGCCCTACTTGTGGGCCCCACCGTAATGTCTATTTGTTATCCAACCTGCTCATGAGGTGGGCCACCCCAGTAGTGGGCCCCCCTCCAAAAATGAGACTGATCCAAAACTCAAGTGGCCCACACCACATGAAATAGTGGAATTGAATATCTACCAATGAAATCTCTTTTGGGGCCCACAGAAGTGTTGGATCAAGCTGAAATTTATGTTTTTCCCTTCATCCAGGTCCGAGTGACCTTATGAATGGGTTGGATGGCACCTAAACATTACAGTGGGCCCCACATGGGACCCACACTGATGCATGTGTCTTAAGTCCACCGTCCAGTGGACGGTGGCACCTACCTTAATGTATTTGTACTCCCACCGTCCAGCGGACGGTGAGGCCCTTTGAGAAGTATGTGTTTGGTCCTCACTGTCCAGCGACAGTGGGACCCGCCATGATGCATGTGATGCGTCCAGACCGTTCATCCGCTTGGTGAAATCATTTTAAGGCATGAGTGCCTGATTGGGTGGGCCACTCATGTATGGGCTAGGCCCATTTGAATTACAAAGGGCCTATGGGTTAGGCTCAATTGATTTATGAAAGGCTTATGGGTTAGGCCTATTTGATTCATATAAGGCCTATGGACTTGGGCCCACTTGATATGTAAAGCCTATGGGCTTAGGCTCACTTGATATTTAAGGCCTATGGGTTTAGGCCCATTTGATATATGTAAGGTCTGGGGGTTAAGGCCCATTTGGCGTACATATGGGGTTCAATTGGTGTGACCCATTCGTTACCTTTAAGAACCATGAGTTAAGCTCATTTGATGCAATCCAAGGCCCACGGGTTTTGACCAATTGTAATGCACATAAGACCCATTGGTGTGACCCATTTATGTGGCCCATCTGATGAATAAAAGACCCATAAGATACGGTCCATTTGATATATATGTAAGGCCCAATGGGATGAACCTACGGTCCATTGCAATGTGTAATTCCCATACAGACTAACTAGCGATGTTTACAAAGATTGTGCCTTGGGAGCAATGTTGGTTTGACGTCCACATTGCGAGTGTAATGTTGGTTAGATGTCCACATTACGACTCTCCTTAGGGCCCATTACTAGGCCGTACTTGCTGTGTATAGGCCGTTCAGGCCCATCTGCGTTGTAAGAATGGTTCATCACTCATTTACATGTTTAGTATAGTTTCATGACTCATGATCATACGCATCATATGTATGCTTGATATGAGGATTGACTGATCATAGCATATGCCTTCGGGAAGGTTGTTTATGGGCTCCTGGTTAGGCAGTGTTGCCTTACATGAGCGCACGATATGCGCAGAATTTGTTGCATGACTGGATAGCGTGAATCATGCATTTTGCATTTGTGTGACATGGTTATTGTACGCCCTAGCGACATCAGGGCCGTAACCTCCACAGACGCATCGTGGTTGGCAGGATTGGATACCGAAAATCTTGTTCTATATGGGGTACTATAAATATCCCTGGGTGAAAGTCCCTAAACCCTTATGGTACCAAGAGGTTGCTCCAACGTCTAGACTGAGTGGGTAGAGGAGCGTTGAGCGCCGATTACCAGACGGTCGCGCTCTCCACTGTGTCGTGGTCGGTTGGAAGGGGGTGCGGCCTTACCCGCCCGAGTGTAGGGGGCAATGCTAGGCTGAGTCTGACCAGCTCGAGGAATGGGTCCGTTATCGACGAGTCGCGTCCGATATTGGCAGACGGATAGTGAGATCTCTTCCACTTACCTTATTGCGCGTGATGTGGCGGCAATCTGGTTTAGAGTGTACTAGACCCCGGTGATATCCCATATTTGAGCTGTATTGATGTGTGGACATAGATGAGGATTTGTATGCTTGAGTTGCATTGCACATCGCATGGCCTTGGGATGGCCGATACCATTCATGTCTTGCATCGCATAGCCTTGGTACGGCTCATGATATTATGGATCCATCTGCATATTCCGCATTACTCTAACATTGCATGATCATATTACTACCTTGCGCACACACTCTCACCACCCTCTAAGCTTTCTATAAGCTTATGCACCACTGTTGCGTGCAGGTGACGTTGGTTCGCAGCAGCGTTGAGGCAGAAGCACGTTGCAGATCGTTTTAGAGTTTTTTTTGTTCTTTACCATTGTATTTCCCTTTATGCTCATTGTACTTGTAAAGTTTTTTATCATAGTGAAAATGTAATGGAGTTCTTGGTTGTTGTTTGTGGGTTATGTCATTGGTTATACTTATTACGAATTAAACTGACGTTGAAAATCCTCCTCGTAACATCCCAGGATCGGAACCTGGCGAATGGAAGCTAGGAACCGAGGATGGGGTTCTACGCAGGCTGTTGGTGCCAGATTCGGCGATCGAAAATTTTGTGAGCCAGGTTTCCGAGTTTGGGGTGTGACAGAAGTTGGTATCAGAGCATAACTTGGGAATAACCGAGAACAACATTACATGTCTGCTATGAGTGTAAAATGGCTAAGTTTCGAAGTTCGGATAGCTTAGCGATCTTCCGTTACGGACCCTTAACGTGCGTGCCTTCAAGAGTTTTGAAGTTGATACGCGCCTTCGCTCTTTCCTGTAGGACATGGCGCATGAGAGAGTTACCCGATTGACTCCCGCACCACCACCTGAGGATCCCGCTCCACCACCTGAGGCTCCAGCTTTACCACCTGAGGCCTCCCGTTCCACCCTCAAAGATCCCTGCTCCCTTCCCTGAGGATGACATTCCTCCACCTGAGGCCGATGCGGAACCGACTGTGACTGTGAGTGCCTCTCAGTTACAGCAGATGTTACAGGCTGTGACGGCCGCACTCCAGGGACAGGGCAGGCACCCAGTTGTTTCACCAGTTCAGGCAGAGCAGGAGCGCGCGAGCGCCTTATTTCGTGAGTTCAGACGGCTTGATCCCCCACATTTTCAGGGCGAGCCAGATCCGACTGCGATAGAGAGATGACGCTTCGATGTGGAGAAGATTTTGGATACCATGTCATGTACGACCGAGCAGCGAGTCCGGTTAGCAGTATTTCTCTTCCAGGGTGAGGCTGAGCATTGGTGGACCTCTGTTGCCCGTGTTTCTGGACTTGAGTATGTCTGGACATGGGAGGACTTTGTTGACCGATTCGAGGAGCAGTACTTCCCCGACCATATCCGTCGTCAGCAAGCTTTAGAGTTCGAGACTCTGGTGCAGGGAAACATGATTGAGGCACAGTACGCGGCCCGTTTTGTAGCACTATCGAGATTTGCACCGTATATGGTTGATGACGAGGGGTGGAAGGCCCGCTGTTTCGAGCACGGCTTACGTTACGGCCTTCGAGGTCGTGTTATTGGGCATGAGTTCCCTACTTTTCAGGCAGTAGTGCGGAGAGCTCAGATTTATGAGACTGAGTGGGCCGGTTCTCAGTCGGATCGTGGTCAGAGGAGAGACCGGAAGAGGCAGGCTTCTTCCAGTGATTTCCAGCAGCGTCGACCACAGCAGCAGAGGCGTATAGGTCGCCCAACCTTCCGTGCACCATCAGCACCAGCAGCACCTCCACCACCACCTCAGAGGTAGTTCACCGGCACTTGCTTTAGGTGCGGTGCGACGGGACACCGTTCATGGGAGTGTCCCAGCCCCCAGCAGCAGCAAAGAGGTCCACAGTAGCAGAGGGCTCCACAGCAGCCTCCACCGCAGCAGCAGAGACCCCCACAGCAGCAGCGACAGAAGCCTCCACCACCGAGGCCACCTCAGCAGCAGCAGCAGCATCAGCATCATCACCAGCCTCAGAGGCCACAGCAGCAGAGGTAGCAGTTTTGACCGCCTCAGCCACCCCAGCAGCAGCAGCAGCACGTTCAGAGGGGACAGACACCTCCCCATTCAGCTCAGGCTAGATTCTATGCGGCTCAGCAGGATCCGCAGTCATCTGGAGGAGTCGTTGAGGGTATACTTCCAGTTTCTGCAAGCATTGCACGTGTACTGTTTGATTCTGGTGCATCGCATTCTTTTATGGTCGGGAGCTTCTGCCGATCGACCGGCTTACCGTTGGAGTCTATTGGTGAGAGCCTATCAGTATCGACTCCCTTGAGGAGGACTGTAGTGTTGGGCCGATTTTGCTCGTCTTGCCCCATTCTAGTTGGGGATACCTTTCTGCCTGCCGATCTGTTTGTATTATCGATGTCTGAGTTCGACGTCATCCTGGGCATGGATTGGCTCGCCGAGTACTATGCCATATTAGACTGCGTCGCGAGGACAGTCACGTTCTATATACCCGGCGTGCCACAATTTCAGTTCGTTGCAGAGGCCAGAGGAGAGCGGTTATTTTTTTTGATGTCTTGTGCCATAGAGGAAGCCGCCTGCATCGACCATTTGCCCATAGTATGCGATTTTTTCGATGTGTTCCAAGAGATTCCAGGATTACCACCTCGTCGACTCACCGAGTTTCAGATTGATCTCGTGCCCGGTACCGCGCCTATTTCGAAGGTCTCGTATCGTATGGCACCGTTGGAGTTACAGGAACTGCAGAAGCAGTTGGACGAGTTGCGAGAGTTGGGTTTTATCCGTCCGAGCAGTTCACCGTGGGGAGCGTCGGTACTCTTCGTGAAGAAGAAGGATGGCTCGTTGAGGCTCTACGTTGACTACCGCGAGCTCAACAAAGTCACGATCAAGAACAAGTACCCGCTCCCTAGAATTGATGATTTGTTTGACCAGCTGCAGGGTGCACAATTCTTTTCGAAGATTGACCTGCGTTCCGGTTATCATCAGATTCAGGTCAGAGATGAGAACATTCCGAAGATGGCATTCAAGACGCGTTACGGACATTTTGAGTTTCAGGTCATGTCCTTCGGACTGACCAATGCACCCGCGGTCTTCATGCAGCTGATGAACGAGGTCTTCCGCTCTTATCTGGATCAGTTTGTTATAGTCTTCATCGACGACATTCTGATCTACTCGAGGACCCGTGAGGAGCATGAGCAGCACTTGGAGATTACCGTGCAGACCCTCCGTGCACACCAGCTTTATGCGAAGCTGGAGAAGTGTGAGTTTTGGCAGGATGAGGTGAAGTTCCTCGGTCACGTGGTGACGAGGGAGGGTGTCGCAGTGGACCCCTCGAAGGTCGAGGCAGTGCGTCAGTGGGGCCAGCCAACGACTACGACTGAGATTCGTAGTTTCCTTGGTTTGGCAGGCTATTACCGACGTTTCATCGAGGATTTTTCTCGTATTGCAGCCCCGCTGACCAGGTTGACTCGGAAGGGCGCGGAGTTTATTTGGAGTGACGCCTACGAGCGAGAATTTATGGAGTTGAAGGATCGTCTGACGTCCGCTCCTGTCCTCACTCTTCCCTCTGGGAGTGACGGTTTTATTGTATTCACCGATGCCTCGCATATTGGTTTGGATGTTGTCCTGATGCAGCACGGGAGACCAGTGGCCTTGGCGTCTCGTCAGCTCAAGGTCCATGAGCTGAACTATCCTACGCATGACTTAGAACTGGCTGCAGTTGTCTTCGCACTGAAGGTGTGAAGGCACTACCTTTACGGGGTTAGATTCGAGCTCTTCTCTGATCACAAGAGCTTGAAGTACCTCTTCTCGCAGTCTGAGTTGAATATGAGACAGAGGTGCTGGATGGAGCTCTTGAAAGACTATGATTTTGATCTCTAGTACCACCCGGGCAAGGTGAACATGGTGACAGATGCCCTCAGCCATCAGCCACGAGGCCTAGTGGCGCGTATGATGATTCAGTAGTGGCAGATGCTTGAGGATATCGCAGGGTATGATTTTGAGTTCGGCCTGCAGTCTTCCATCGTACAGTTATCGAGCCTGTCGATTCAACCATCTCTTGTGGCTAGGGTGATCGAGGCTCAGCAGGCTGATGAGTCGTTGCAGGGTTATATGGTTGAGGCTACATCTGAGAGTCAGGCTGATTGGCAGATTGGTACAGACGATGGACTTCGCTTCAGAGGCCGATTATGTGTCCCGGATATTCCAGAGTTGTGCAGAGATCTTATGACCGAGGCACATCGATCGTGGTTTTCTATCCACCCGGGCTCGACGAAGATGTACCGTGACATGAGGCGACAGTATTTTTGGGCGGGGATGAAGCACCAGATCGTCAGTTTTGTGGTCGAGTGTGACACGTGCCAGCGTGTCAAGGCCGATCATCAGAGACCTCCTGGTCTATTGCAGCCGTTGAGCGTCCCGATGTGGAAGTGGGAGCACGTATCGACTGATTTCATTATGGGTTTGCCGAGGACTCAGCGCGGTCATGACACCATTTGGGTTGTTGTGGATCGTCTAACAAAGTCGGCACATTTTCTTGCGATGCGTGCGACTTGGTCTATGGACCGGCTTGCGAGATTATTTATTGAGGAGGTTGTGAGACTGCATGGCGTTCCAGTTTTGATCATTTCAGACCGAGACCCGAGGTTCACATCTCAGTTTTGGAGGAGCTTCCAGCGAGCGATGGGGACTGATTTACAGCTCAGCATCGCGTACCATCTGCAGACCGATGACCAGACCGAGAGGGTCAACCAGATCCTTGAGAATATGCTTCGGGCTTGTGCGATTGATTTCGGGGGTAGCTGGGATGAGCATCTGCGATTGGCTGAGTTCGCGTACAATAACAGCTATCAGGCGACCATCAGCATGGCTCCTTTTGAGGTACTATATGGCAGACCATACAGATCACCGAGTTGTTGGACCGAGGTTGGAGAGCGCCGTCTCCTAGGTCCCGAGCTTGTGCAGGAGACGTCAGAGGCTATTGACATCATCAGGCAGAGGATGCGACAACTCAGAGCCGAAAGAAGAGTTTTGCTGATCGTCGGCGTCGTCCCTTAGAGTTTGATGTAGGGGACCATGTGTATCTCAAGGTCTCGCCCATGAAGGGCGTAGTTCGATTCGGTGCGAAGGGCAAGCTTGCCCTGAGATTCATACGACCTTCTGAGATCACCGGGCGCGTTGGCGCCGTGGCCTATCGGATTGACTTGCCATCTCAGTTGTCTGGCGTCCACAACGTTTTTCACGTCTCCACGTTGAGGAAGTGTGGGTCAGACATTATTCCCGTTATTGATTGGCAGTCGCTGGAGGTTCGTGAGGACGCTTCTTACATTGAGCAGCCAGTCCGTATCCTTGATCGGAAGGAGCAGGTCCTCAGAACCAAGGTCATTCCGTTGGTGAAGGTGCAGTGGGGTCACCATTCTGTAGAGGAGGCTTCGTGGGAGCGTGAGGCTGAGATTCGAGAGCGTTATCCTCATCTCTTTGATAGTTGATCATGTGATGTATTTTGTATGCTATCTCCGATTCTATATGATGATGTCATGTTTCTTATTCCTCGCGAGTAATGCTTAGTTGCGATGCTTGTGTAAATTTTGAGGATGAAATTTTTATAAGGAGGGGAGAGCTGTAAGATCCGTATCTTGGTTCGTACCTTTTCGTAGACTTCCGCGGTCTTACCGGTCGAATTCTGGCAACCTTCGACCCTTAACCGATATCGATGCGCGACCCTGATTCATATGCTTACAAACCGAGTCGACTCAACCCAAGACCAATACCATAACGACTGCACCGTCGTTGCGGTTCCAATGTAGCGACTCGCTCCCCGAGGCGATACCCTGGTCAAGAGATGTGGGCCAACGTTCGGTGCGAGAAAACGCCGCGCGTTACAAAACTCAAGAGAATCTCTACGATGTGTCACATCAATCACATCAATCTCATCAATCAATCCATCACATGTCAAGTACACATCACTTTCACCCATTTTCCCAAGCAACCATAAAAGTCTACACCTCTCGTACCTTTCTTACACAAAAGGCCTCAAAAGTCAAGAATTTCTTACACCTCCCATACCTCTCTTACACAAAAAGCCACAAAAGTCAAGACTTTCTTACACAACCATCACTCACCACATCCATCCATCACTCTCTCTCTCTCCCTTTACAACTCTCTCTCTTTCTCTCTTTCTCATTTCAAATCTCCAAGAAAAAGAGCTACATACGTATGGAATTTTCCAAGCATCCCTAAGCTCCAAGTGGCCCACTTTCCTACCCCATTACCTCCCATCTCAACCCTCCATTCCTCATCTCATCCATTGAAATCCAAGCTAAGGTGCCAAGGAACCCATAGGAGCAAGAAGATCGGACGGTGGGTGCCTCTATAAGGTAGTTTCTTTCTTATTTTTACGATGGGCCAAGTGAGGCCCACCGATCAATGGTGTGGATCTCACTTGGGACCCTAAGATGAGGCCGATGGCCCACTTGGATCATCATGATCATTCCATGATGGGGCCATTCTTCATGGACCCCATCATGGTGTTTATTTCTTAGAAAGGTCATCTAGACCGTCCATTTTGGTGGAGAAAGGATCTCCACCGTTGATTGTAGAGTTTGGTGGTCCCACATGCTTTAGGGCCCACTTGATGTATGATTCATTGCAAAAGAGGGCTCATAGTGGCGGAGCCCTCCATCACACGCGTGTCCCACTCTCCATCTCTCTCTCCCTTCTCATTTCATTTTTATTTATTTTATTTATGTTATTTTACGTCATGGTTAGTGTGTGTGGCCCACTTGAATGGACCCCACCTTGATGTATTATTTTATCCAGGTTATTCTCAAGTGGGGCCCACCTTATATATGTTATGAACATGCCATCTTCATGAGGTGGCACACCTAAGTGGGGCCCACCCTAATGCATTACTTTATGCACGTCCAGCGTACGCTGGACGTGGATTAAAAAAAAAAAAAAACAAAAAGCAAATATCAGCTTGTTTTCAAACTTTTGGGTGACCCACTCACCTAGGCCCCACCTTGATGTAAGTATGAAATCCACACCGTCCATCCCATTCTCTATCTAATTTTAGGCGTTGAGCCAAGAGTTGGGGTTGATTGGGAGATCAGGTGGGCCTTAGCGTTGTGGGTTGCATCCCTACCTTTCAAAAGATCATTTTTCAATTTATTTTATTATCTAAACATAGAAAATATTGTATATTAGACCCGTTGGATTGGTTGCGAGCTGAAGAACGCAATGAACGGGTTGGATCCAATTGATGCGGACCCCAAATACCTAAAACTCCAAAAAAATTGAATTTTCCAATTTTTGCAAAGAGGCAGACCCTCTGCCTCCCCTGACAGCGGCAGCAGCTGCACGCTGCTGGGTGCATCCGTGAGGGCGGGCGGACGGATGCAGGGGCCCACGACCCTACGTGTGGGCCCCACCGTAATGTCTATTTGTTATCCAACCTGCTCATGAGGTGGGCCACCCCAGTAGTGGGCCCCCCTCCAAAAATGAGACCGATCCAAAACTCAGGTGGCCCACACCACATGAAACAGTGGAATTGAATATCTACCAATGAAATCTCTTTTGGGGCCCACAGAAGTGTTGGATCAAGCTGAAATTTATGTTTTTCCCTTCATCCAGGTCCGAGTGACCTTATGAACGGGTTGGATAGCACCTAAACATTACAGTAGGCCCCACATGGGACCCACACCGATGCATGTGTCTTAAGTCCACCGTCCAGTGGACGGTGGCACCCACCTTAATGTATCTGTACTCCCACCGTCCAGCGGACGGTGGGGCCCTTTGAGATGTGTTTGGTCCTCACTGTCCAGCGTCAGTGGGACCCGCCATGATGCATGTGATGCATCCAGACCGTCCATCCGCTTGGTGAAATCATTTTAAGGCATGAGTGGTTGATTGGGTGGGCCACTCATGTATAGGCTAGGCCCATTTGAATTACAAAGGGCCTATGGGTTAGGCTCAATTGATTTATGAAAGGCTTATGGGTTAGGCCTATTTGATTCATATAAGGCCTATGGACTTGGGCCCACTTGATATGTAAAGCCTATAGGCTTAGGCTCACTTGATATTTAAGGCCTATGGGTTTGGACCCACTTGATATGTTTCAAGTCCATGGGATTAGGCCCATTTGATGTATTCCAAGGCCCATGAAATTGCACCCATTTGATGCATTTTTAAAGCCCATGGAAGTAGGCCCATTTGATATATGTAAGGTATATGGGTTAAGGCCCATTTGGCGTACATATGGGGTTCAATTGGTATGACTCATTCGTTACCTTTAAGAACCATGAGTTAAGCTCATTTGATGCAATCCAAGGCCCACGGGTTTTGACCCATTGCAATGCACATAAGACCCATTGGTGTGACCCATTTATGTGGCCCATCTGATGAATAAAAGGCCCATAAGATATGGCCCATTTGATATATATGTAAGGCCCAATGGGATGAACCTACGGTTCATTGCAATGTGTAATTTCCATACAGACTAACTAGCGATGTTTACAAAGATTGTGTCTTGGGAGCAATGTTGGTTTGACGTCCACATTGCGAGTATAATGTTGGTTAGATGTCCACATTACGACTCTCCTTAGGGCCCATTACTGGGCCGTACTTGTTGTGTATAGGCCGTCCAGGCCCATCTGCGTTGTAAGAATGGTTCATCACTCATTTACATGTTTAGTATAGTTTCATAACTCATGATCATACGCATCATATGTATGCTTGATATGAGGATTGACTGATCATAGCATATGCCTTCGGGCAGGTTGTTTATGGGCTCCTGGTTAGGCAGTGTTGCCCTACATGAGCGCACGATATGTGCAGGATTTGTTGCATGATTGGATAGCGTGAATCATGCATTTTGCATTTGTGTGACATGGTTATTATACGTCCTAGCGACATCAGGGCCGTAGCCTCCACAGACGCATCGTGGTTGGCAGGATTAGATACCGAAAATCTTGTTCCACATGGGGTACTATAGATATCCCTGGGTGAAAGTCTCTAAACCCTTATGGTACCAAGAGGTTGCTCCAACGTCTAGACCGAGTGGGTAGAGGAGCGTTGAACGCCGATTATCAGACGGTCGCGCTCTCCACTGTGTCGTGGTCGGTTGGAAGGGGGTGCGGCCTTACCCGCCCGAGTGTAGGGGGCAATGCTAGGCTGAGTCTGACCAGCTCGAGGAATGGGTCCGCTATCGACGAGTCGCACCCGATATTGGCAGATGGATAGTGAGGTCTCTTTCAATTACCTTATTACGTGCGATGTGGCGGCAATCTGGTTTAGAGTGTACTAGACCCCGGTGATATCCCATATTTGAGCTGTATTGATGTATGGACATAGATGAGGATCTGTATGCTTGAGTTGCATTGCATATCGCATGGCCTTGGGATGGCCGATACCATTCATGTCTTGCATCGCATAGTCTTGGTACGGCTCATGATATTATGGATCCATCTGCATATTCCGCATTACTCTGACATTGCATGATCATATTACTACCTTGCATACACACTCTCACCACCCTCTAAGCTTTCTATAAGCTTATGCACGACTGTTGTGTGCAGGTGACGTTGGTTCGCAGCAGCGTTGAGGCAGGAGCACGTTGCAGATCGTTTTGGAGTTTTTTTTGTTCTTTACCATTGTATTTTCCTTTATGTTCATTGTACTTGTAAAGTTTTTTATCATAGTGGAAATGTAACGGAGTTCTTGGTTGTTGTTTGTGGGTTATGCCATTAGTTATGCTTATTACGAATCAAACTGACGTTGAAAATCCTCCTCGTAGCATCCCAGGATCGAAACCTGGCGAATGGGAGCTAGGAACCGAGGATGGGGTTCTACGGAGGCTGTCGGAGCCGAATTCGGCGATCGAAAATTTTGTGAGCCCGGTTTCTGAGTTTGGGGCGTGACATGTTGTTTGTGGGTTATACCTTTGGTTATACTTATTACGAATCAAACTGACGTTGAAAATTCTCCTCGTAGCATCCAATGATCGGAACCTGGCGAATGGGAGCTAGGAGCCGAGAATGGGGTTCTACGGAGGTTATCGGCGCCGGATTTGGCGATCGAAAATTTTGTGAGCCCGGTTTTTGAGTTTGGGGCGTGAAATTCCTCCCGCTATTTTTCTAGTTTGCCCCGCTGTTTTTCATGTTTCCCTCACTGTTTTTCATGTTTTCCATGCTATTTTTCTAGTTTACCCCGCTGTTTTTCATGTTTCCCCCGCTGCTTTTCTAGTTTACCCCACTGTTTTTCTAGTTTGCCTCACTCATATTTTAGTTTACCTCGCTGTTTTTCTAGTCTACCCCGCTCAGATTTCAATTTGCCCGGCTCATACTTTAATTTGTCCCGCTCTTTTTCTAGTTTGCTCCGCTCTTTTTCATGCTTACCCTGCTCATTTTCATGTTTACCCCACACTTTTTCATACTTGCTCCGCTCTTGGGATCGATACCAAGACCTCAAGTGTTGAAACGAGGTATTTCTACTCAGTCTGCCAGTTAAGCTATGGATTCGGGTGATAGCTAAATCTGCCTTATTTTTCGTCTCAAGCCTTAATACGAGCTCGTCAAATAGATGGATGGTTTGGATATAACACATATCTTATAATGGGACCCACAAAATGCCATAGGGATTATAACGAAAAAAAAAAGAAAAGGAAAAAGAAAAAAGAAGCTAGTGAATTAGGGTCATTGGGACCCTATAGCTACGGATTATAACCGTAGCCATAACCGTAGCTTCGATATATCGAAAGCCTTTCGATATTATCGAAAAGGTCCAGAACTGTCTAGCGAGTTTTCCTAAAAAATACTGAAATTTTCGATATACTATAGCTACGGATTATAACCATAACAAACTGCATGGCCGGCAGTGTCACGGCTGTCTTTGTTTTTCTTTTTTTTTGTGGGTCCCATCATGAGGTCTTTGTTATATCCAAACCGTCCATCTATTTGGCAAGCTCATATTAAGGCTTGAGACAAAAAATAAGATAGATCTAACTATCAAGTGGACCACACTGTAAAAGGCAGTGGGGAATTGAACGTCTACCATTGAAACCCTTTTAGGGGTTACAAAAGTTTTGGATCATTATGAAATTTATTTTTCTTCTTCATCCAGGTCCCTATGAATGAACTTAGACGGGAGGATTTCTTGCAAACATCACAGTGGGTGGGCGCCACCTGAGTTTCTAATGGTTGACGCTCATTCAACACTATTCCTGTAATGTGGTACACTTGAGACTTGGATATACCTCATTTTTGGTCTCATACCATAAAATGATCTGGAAAAATATATGGACGGCGTAGATGAAAAGCAAAAATCATCGTGGGGCCCACATACCACTGACGATCTGCCATTGGCGGGTGGCAGGAGGCATACCCAATCCATTTCCGTAAAAAGGAGGGATATAATCGTCCTGGAATTTGTCGTCCGTACCAAGAGGTATAAGTGCATATGTTAAGTTTGTATTATTTCAAGAATATCCAGTGGATGAAAGGTGGGTCCACAGTCGTAAATTTCTCATTAACAAGACAACACAACTGGGAAATAGAATTAATGGTACTCTGCCAGTGTAAGATGGTTTATACTCAGTCACCTTAAAATTATACATGTGGCATACCAATCAAACTAAAATGCCCAAATTGTGAGGTTCGCTTCAATGATAGATCGATCACCGGCGCACCCCAGTCGTCCACCGTACGCTCGGGTGAGTTGCCCACTTGGAAATGATGTGTTTTTTGTGAACCGTGTGTATTTAATTATTTTCAGCATTAGTTACATACCACACTAAGTATGACTGCGACAGCAGCAACTTTTAGACATAAAAATGAGACAGCACTTTGTATGTCCTACCATAATATGTGTTTTATCCACGCTATCCATTCATATGACCAGATCATTCTAGGTTATGTCTCAAAAAATGAGGTAGATACAAAGCTTAAGTGGGCTACACCACGGGAAGAGTATTTAAACGGTAATGTCCAATTTCCATTGCTTGCTACAATGCGGTCTAGTTGATCTTTGAATCTGCCCTACTTTTGGGCACTTGGTCTAAAATAATCTATAATAATGAATGGATGGCATGGATATAACACATATATGATGGTGGGTCGCGCAAAGATTTGGCTTCAAAGTGCCTTTGTTATAAAAATTAATACAACTACGAAACACCTGCAGCTTTGTTTAGTGTATGTATTTATTGTTAATTTGAAAGAAAACCCATAAAAATACGTATAAATACATTCAATTAAGCAGGCCCAAAGACTCAGTAGAGAAATACCCGGATTGTTCATGACTCAGAGCCCGAGTCAACCGAGCCAATCTAGAGGTTTGGACACGGAATTATAGATGATTAGTGAACATTTGTTTATTAAATGTGGACCGTTTACAACTATTTGGACGGTTCAAGTTGAGTCTTATGCGATGCACGTATACAATCTCATCGTACGGTGCCGGAGTATGATGGTTTTTCTGTTATTTGAGATTGTTGTATATGTTACACGTGTGCGACGTCTGAGAAGCGAACGCCAGCCATTTTCTTCCTCACTACTTTCTGCCCTAAACCCCAAACCCCTACAGAATTTCAAATTTCATCCTCTCAGGCAAGTCCAACGGCTCTTTTCCTCTCTCTCTCTCTCCAAACCCCTACAGAATTTCAAATTTCATCCTCTCAGGCAAGTCCAACGGCTCTTTTCCTCTCTCTCTCTCTCTCTCTCTCCCTCTCTCTCTCTTAATGCCTCTGCATCTCTGGGAGAATCTCATCTCATTCTCCGTTAAAACCCCTTCAAATCGATTCAAAACGTATCTCTGCTGCTCCATCCCAATACCCTTCTCCCGGTTCTTCTCTTCCTCTCAATCCCAAAACTCCATCTCCGTCGTTGATTATCTAATCAACCAACATGGATTCTCCTCCGAAACTGCTTCCAAGGCCTCTACTACCCTCACCCGCATCAAGACTCCCGAAAAATCCGATTCTGTCCTTGCTTTTTTCGTCCAATGTGGTTTCTCCAGGACCCACGTTGAGAAAATGATCCAGCACGCCCCAAAGCTCCTCTCCGCCAATGTCGACAAGACCCTCAAACCCAAAATCAAGATTTTCGAAGAATTGGGTTTTCCCCAAAATGACATTGCTGATATAGTTTCTACAGACCCTTGGATTCTCACTCGCAGTGCCGAGAAACAGCTGCTCCCTTCGCTCCTCCTCCTGAGGAGAGTCGTCCAATCAAACGCGGCCGTCTGTAAGGTGCTCAAGCTATCTGGGTGGTTCCTCAAATGCGATTTGGAGAAGACCATGGTGCCGAGCATCGATTTCATGAAAAGCTGCGGAATCAGCGAGGCCCAGATTTCGAAATTGGTCTTTAGCTTTCCAAGATTCTTCGTTCTTAAACCTGATACAATCAAGGCTGTCGTCAAAAGGGTGGACGAATTTGGTTTCAATCGACAGAACAAGATGTACCTTTATGCCATTCGGATCGTTAGCTCAATGAGTAGAGAGAAATTGGAATACAAATTTGGGATTTTCCGGAGCCTGGGTTGGTCTGAAGTTGATATATTATCTGTATTCCGGAGAGTGCCACAGGTATTTTCAGTTTCGGAGAAGAAAATAAGGGAAGGAATGGATTTCCTTCTCAACACGAGGAAACTCGAAATCTCTTTCATAGTTCTAAATCCGGGAATGCTGGTGTACAGCTTGGAAGGTAGGATTAAACCCCGGCACCGGGTTTTGGAGATTTTGGAAAGAAAGGATTTACTCTGTAAAGATCTCAACATGGCTTCGGTATTTAAGATGACGGATCAACGGTTTTTGGAGAAATACGTTCATCGGTATCCTGATGAATTAGAGAATCTTTTCAGAGCTTACAAGGGTTTGGAGCTAAAACAGTAAAAATAAATAAATAAATCTTGTAGCAATCGTGAGGATTTAGTCCTTTTTCTTTTCTACCTATCAGAAGTCAAATTGCTTATTCGAGATTGATGGGCATGAATACGAGGTTTTATGTGTCTTCATCTTCACTGGTTACTGGTTCCGCAACCTGTAAGAAAAATTCGAAACGGGAGTATGAATTGAAGAAATTGAATTATTTTTTATCGGTATGTGGAGATGCTGTTTTCAAGAAATGGGATTGACTTTCTTGGATTGCTAGTTTATGTATATGGATGTGAACTCTATGATTTTATCCTTATGCATGCTATCACATTTTGTTGCTTTATTCCGTACTATAAATGCTTGAATTGTATGTTACAAGGTTTGGGAGTAAAGCTCTAGTTTCACCAAGGAACCATCATGCATTTTTTTTTCTCACTTTTAACTCATTGAATTCAGAAAGGTTTTCCTTGATGTTACAATTCAATCAGTGTTGAATATGTTCTTTCATGCAACACATTCCAGGTAAATCATTGACTGCCTATTCATATGCAATTTTGAACCTTTGCCTTTTTTGTGTAATTGTGGTGTAGATATCTCATCTTCTCCTTGACTGTGTTCGATTTATCCTTCCATTAGTACATGTCATAGTAGAAATAGATGGCACTTCCAATTCCCCTATTCAGAAAAGGCTCAATAATAAAGAAATCTCCACATTTCTGAATTGTGATGGTCCACATGCATCTACTTCTTCTCATACAAGTTAAACCCAGTAGCTCTAGGAGAGTATCTATGATGCATTAATGGCGATGTCATGAGAAGTCTGTTGAACTTTAAATGGAAGGAGAAATTGTAATTAGGTTTTCGTATGTAAACTTGCAAAAGGATTAATGTCGAGGCTTGTCAAGCAACAAGACCTGTAAACTAGTAACAGGTCTTGTTACAAGAAGTGGCATGGGTTTCTTGGCCTTTTGCTAAGCTCCATTTTGTGCTAATTACCACTGCTCTTAGCCAGCAACTGCTGATACAGCACTGATAAGGAAGTGAGAGCGATCATGGAACAAACCAACGGCACAGTAAGCACCAAAGATTTGAAGGGGTGGGGCACCACCATAGCCCATGGCATTGAAAATTGCATAGGATATCTCAACTGGCCATTTACGAAGAATGTAGCAAGGGATACTTGATAGGAATTGTAGAATTCCATAAACCGTCATGGTTGGCTGTGGTACAAACCATAGCATATTCTTGAATTGAATAGCAAGAAGAATGTAGAACTAACTCAAGGCGACAGCAAAACTAATTCATAGGTAGGTGACCCCAACGCTCACGGCCTACTCTTTGGCTTTCCAACATTTCTTCCTGTTTTATGCGAGTTGTCTTTACTACATTCATCACATCCTTCTTTCTGGCCAGATGCCAGATGTATGTGTTTGTCATATCATTTGAGAAAGGATACAATACTATCAATATTATTTTAGTTAATTGCCAAGCACTTGGTTTCCATAAACAGGTCACACACATGTGAGATTTGAACTTTCATTTGTTGGGTCTTATGAGGGGGGTAATGAAACATGATTCAGGAATCTCAGGTAGTTTTTGGTGGTGATATTAGTGTGAGTTCCTTCGTGGGACGCAGATGAGCCCACTTACGATAACTAACCCCCATTGGCCCAAATTTCACCAACTGGATCAGATTAAGGGTATGGAAAATGGAAAGTGGCTAAAAATAGTGTTGTGTTCAAGTTGCAGGCCCTGAACGGATTGCTTTGATCATCAGATCATGGTGACTGAGGTGCTATGATCAATCCCGACGGACCCATCTGGAGCATCATATAGATGTTGTGGTTTCACACCATTTTAATGGTTCACCTTATGGCTGCATCTGAGGATAAGATTGAACTCACATTATCCCCACTTCTCCAACTACAAGGACAACTTAATTGGGACTTTTGCACCATGGCCCACGAATGATAAATGCACCACATAAAAGGCCTAGATCATCATACTGTTCTACCCCATGTACACAGTGATGGATGAGATGATTAGGTAGGTCATCCGGGGCACCTGCTTTAACCATTTTTCATCTGCAAAACTCTATGAATAAATTGATTTCTAGTTTTTGCCATCAACTACACAGCTGGTTAAAAGGTAGTCTAAGGTCCTTATTTCTTCTCTTTTTATAACAAACATTTTGTTCTATAAGGGCAATATGGAGGCCAGGATTCCAATGGCAGATTGGAAAGGTTTTAGGGTCGAACTAGTTGTAGGCGATCAATCCTTTACCCTAAAGCATTTTCGTGCTACATAACTAGCATCAGCACAAACGTTTCAAATGAATAAAGCAAGACAACCGACCAGCTACATAACTAGCATCGGCACAAATGTTTCCAATGAATAAAGCAAGACAACTGACCATCCACAAAATACTTGTAGGTGATCTCACAACCCATTTTTACAAGAGAGGAGCTGTTGCATACAACCAGTCGTTGGTTATCCTTCCTGTTTAAATCGAAATAACTGACCAAAATGTAAAGAAAGAAACAAGCTTACATAGCATCTCCACATGCCAAGTGCCACCACCAAAGTTTCTTCTTTAACAAAGCAAGCTTCTATACACACCCCCACTTGTGCCCGCATGGCAGATAGTTGTGATATTCAAGCCATCCATCATGTGAGTTTTGACCATGAAGTTCTTCTCATCTAAAAATCAGGTCGGCCCACGGCCACTCATCGGGTAGGCCATCATGTTAGAAATGGGCAGCCGGTTTGAAAACTTTTGTTAATACATTGCCTAGCAAGCTGCAGCTCACATATAGCATGGACCGACCTGATTATTGGGCCAGGGCCTCTACACCATGCTGGCACATGTGGTGGCATGTACATGAACTACCCTATACATGCGCAGGCTCAGTAAGCTCAACAAAACGGCATTGTAACTGGTGAGATGTTTCTTCCTATTTCCCATACCAAAAGGTATTGATTTGATTCCTTCAGCTTAATACCTGATGTCTGAGAAAGCCAAGGCCTTGCCAACCCAAGCCATGCATTAATACACGTTAGTTTCTACATCTGCATTTTCTGCTCTCCATCAACATCAATGTGGAAATGAAAAATCCGAACTGTGGCAGAGCTCTCATACATACAGATTTGAGTTACAAATGTCCGCTCAAAACAAACAGCCGTTGTGACTGAACTATGGACCTCCATTGATCAAGATAGGCCATTGAGCTATCACATGCTGTGTAGACTAGAGACTTAAATACTCTACAGGCAATAGACTAATGGGCTGTTGCATGGTTAAGGGCATTAAACAAGGCAGATCCTACATATCAACACCTGATTGCATGTACTGTTGAGAGGAGTTGTGTATCCCAGCATCTGTTCAAGCACCTTTTACGTTGAGAAGGAGAGAGAACATTTGTATGAATGAAGCCTTTTTCTTGTCTTCAAAAGGGGCATCTGGCATCTAATCACGAGGGAGTACCATGTTGGATTCACATGCCAAAGCCACATCAGCGTCACTGCAGCCGGAATATGGTCACTCATCCATCAGAGTCTCATCCTTTGAGCCACTGTCGTGTAAGTTGCCATTTTCAACATTCATAAGGGGTAAATCAGCATCTTCTGTGTGGGGCTGCAAGGATGGTCTCTGATGCTCCTGCTCTTCATCCGCATCCATGGCATGAGGTAAAGCAGCGTCTCCTGTATGGGGCGGAGATGGCAGATTCTGATGCACGTTGTGCTCCACGTCTGCATCCATGTCAGGTGAGTTACTATTTTCACCATTTTCAGGTGGTAAATCAGCATTTAGTGTATGGGGCTGGGAGGACGGGTTCTGATGCTCGTGCTCATCATCTGCATCCATGGCATGGGGTAAACCAGCATGTCCTGTTTGGGGCAGAGACAATAGATCCTGATGCTCATTGTGCTCCGCATCTGCATCCATGGCATGGGCTGCAGCTCTATCCGGATAAGCAGAGAACTGATTATAAGCATGCCCCATTACTTGTGCCTGGCATACCAAGAAAATACAAAACATTGTGAGTTAAGGTTCTTTTTAAGGATTTCAAACAAGTAGATGATCTAAGACGTCCCATAAGCAAGGAGGTAGAAATTAGCAAGTCCTATCAGCAGGCTTCGTAAACAGTTTGTAACTCTAGACGAAGTAACATCTAGAGGACGTAGGAGAGTACCAATCATTCAATATGAATCCATGAAATATCATGAAGCAACACATTAAAAATTTTCAGGAATTGCGCTAGCCCCATATTGCACCATCGCCATACGCACTGGAGCACACATGCAACCTGGCTCTGAGATGTTAATAAGGTGGTCACACACTGAAGATGTCTGTAGAAAAACAGAGCCGGTCAATTCAACAAATGGGCCACCCCATATGAAATCAATGGGTAGATCAGAACTCACCAATGCTCCTCATACATCGTACAACATGTGGTCTGTCTTGTTCAGTTGCATAGCCTCATTTTTTTGCTATAGATCATCTGCAGGGCATGGCAGAACAAGTGCAGGGAATAGGGATCAATGCCATACATGTAACACATCGGCAAAAGTGCCACATGAAAAGTTGCATGTGTTGGGGTGCATGTGGGTCTAACAAACCTCATTTTTCTAATCCTGCGGATAAGTTCAAAGGCCATTATTTCCAAAACACCTACTATCATTTGCTAACGACTCAAGGGCCTGCCCTCTCTGAATAATTTCATGCATTTTCCTAATCATCTAAAGCTTGTTATAGTTTTTATCCATTCCATATCACTCCAAAAGAATCCCATAATATGAGAAAAGATCCATCTTCAAAATTTATGTTTTCAAAATTAAAGCCCTCCCATTTGGGAACCTCAACAAGCAAAACAGACCACTGTCACACTCCCTGTAACGTGTTAAATGTGAGGCTTGAAGTAATAGTATGCCACAATAACAGCATAATTAGCTACACGCAGTGCGAAACATGTTCTACACAGGGCACACACAAGAATCCAGATGGCTCCAAGTCTGTACACTCTTGCAGTAGCAGAGAGGATCATGAATAACAAAAGATATAAGTTGGACATTCCGCTTCCATCAAGTATGCTCAACCAAGTTCAACTGACCTCGCACCTTGCACATGCAGGTGAAAGTGGACCCCACAGAGGGAAGTTGTAAGACTAAACAGTATGCTTCCAGACCAGAGGGCCACACCCGCAGGATATAATCGTGTATTTCCTTCGCTTCTATTAACTCGCTAACAGTAAATGGGTGATTCCTAGTAATATGAAGCCAATGAACAAACCTGATAGAGCTGATGAAGTTTGAAGTTGACGATACCATCCATCTCTTGTGTGTCACTTACGAAATGAATCCTGCCAGTATCTCCAATAACACGTTCTGTATATGGAGTGGTCTCGTCTAGGTTCAAGGCAAGACGATCTGGTCTCTGAAGCAGAAGCTGGAATGTTGATTGTAGCTCATAGCACTGTTCGAACAGAGATCGGCGGCAGAACACATACAACCCCAATCGTGCTCGAGACATGGCAACAACCAATCTTCTAACGTCGCGAAGGTGACCCACAAAACGAGTACGAACCAGAGAGAGCAAAATAAAGTCATTTTGCTGACCTTGGAATTTATCAACTGTTGTAACCTGTTCGTGAGTAAAACCATTCAAGAGTGGTCAATGATAAGGACAACAAAAGGGGCCATGATACTAACAAGCATAACAACCATGCTTCATATTCAAGTTATGACAAGCAAAACAGAAAAAGATGCAACCATTCTATGACTTGCCTTGCTAGGTGGGCCAATACCACATGACATGCACCGCCTGTTGACAACATCACGGATCAGAAGTTTCTGGCCATTGTATGTGGTCAAAATGGATATCTTACTGGCAGGGTAACCAAGCAAACGCATGTACATGTATACACTAACAATATATTCAGCCTCCCCTTCGTTTTGATAGAACCAAGGCGACGGAGCGCTCTCACCCCGTCCATGGTAATCAGGAACATCAACCAGCTGATATTCGTAGCAAAATCCAGCATTAGCTTTATGAAAGATAACTTCCTCGCGCACATAAGGAAGGTCACCCAGATCCCTATATCTCCAGTTGTAAAGCTTTGCTATATTTGGTCTTGCTCTACCCTGGGCATTGAGTTCAATATAAGGAATACCAAGACGAACAAACCTTGTGAACAGGCTCTGATCCATGTGGCTATACTTTTGAAAAGCCATGTTTTTCACGACTGGTGGCAGCTGGTGATGATCACCAATCAGTATGCACCTCTTCAGCCGTGCATAACCATCTTCCTGTCTTTGAAGCAACATTGGGATGAATGTCTCTATCTCCAAAATCTGCGCACTTTCCTCCATAAGCAAATTGTCATACTTGAAGCCCAGCTGAAGAAAATCCTTTCTCTTCAGAGCAGCATGGGTGCATGTCATGGCCACAATCTTTGCCTGCTTGGTCATCAGATAATTTGCTCGATCAGCCGTTGATTTCAGCAATTCAAAGGCCCTGCACTCCTCAAGCTCTTGAAACATGGTTGTAAGATGGTGGAAGCACCCTTTTGCTGCCCGCATGTCCTTTTCAAATGACTGGCCGGTGAAAACTGGCTGAGGTGTGTTAGAGAAGAAGAACTGAAAGGGGAAGCGGTCTTTGACAAATGTTGGTTTATCTTGATTTTGTGCACAGGCAGAAAGAAATTGCTCCCAACGTGAGTAAACATGGAGCAACCAAAAGTATCCAGCAGTTTCACAAGTATAACCCACATCTTCCGGCAATTGAAGAGATCTAGCAAGTCTCTCAACTTCACTCAGCAGCTCTAATCGTCGGACAAGCATTGCATTCACACGGCCTTGTCGGCTGAAATCAAGATCCGTGTCCAGCTCTTGTTCACCTTGACCCAAGCGGAGAAGGTATCGCGCAGGGACATCCCTCTGACATAGGGTAGGTGATGCACATTAGTATGTTAAAGAGAAGAATGACCTAATGACTTGGATTATGCTAACAGCAAAGAAATTACAATATAAAGAACTAATGGAAATAAATATAGAAGAAAAAACACACGCACAAGCACATACATGGCTATATTAACCATTTCCAATTCAAATGTGTACGCTCATATATACACCAAACGCAAGAAAAGGATTGTCCAATAATGACATGACCATGTACAACGAATCATGCCATAAACTTGATACCTGCATTATCTTCTCGAAAAGATCATTCAGAGCCTGATTTGAATGAGTGATGATTAATGTTCTCTGAGAAGGGCAGTTATGATAAAGAACATTCAAGATCTGCACGGCGGTATCTGTCTTCCCGGTACCTGGGGGACCTACCACCATCGTCAGCCCTGGCTGAATACCCGATATGATTGCTCCTATCTGTAGGTCAGAAAGAGACAGATAAGATAATCCATGCATTGGAAAAGGTAACTAAACAAATTTTCTAAAAATTTTATAGAGCATTACATTTTAAAAATAATAATGGACGAAGGCAATCAAAATGATTCTGATAATTCCACTTATGAAAACAGCGGAGGTACCTGAGTGGGAGTAAATCTAACTGAGTTCTGCTTTGGCTGATCTTGGGGATAAGGCCCAGGATCAGGAGGAACATACGCCTCAACAATAAGCTTTTCTTTCTCAGCATTTCCATCAGCCATATTAACATCATTTGTTGTGGTTGTACTGCCGGACTTCTTATTTCCTGGAAGTGCATAAGCATTACCCTTCAGTGTCTTGGGCAATGTTATCCGGAAAGGGGGTTCTGGATTTAAATTCTCTGTGCCATCTGGGTTCGTAAAGCAAACCTATCCAAAAGACGGAAAGAATAAGGTCAATCATTTTTTGCATGATAGCAACTATCAACAATTTGCCATGCATCATGGCAGCAAATAAGGAATTGAACCTACTATGGCAGGTTCGAGCCCATGCTTCGGTGGTAGACACAGTGCATTTCAACATTGAGGTCTCTGGTTCAAGCCCATACTTGCCTTAAAAAATTAAAAAATTAAAAAAAGAAAAACCCTACTATGCGCCTATGGCTACTAGTAATAGTAGGATTTTGAACCCTGCTCTCCACTTATGGCACGTGCATGCAAGATACCAAGATCTAGGCTCTTCATCAAGTGGGCCCCCCCATATATGTTGCATGGCATGAAAAGTAGGCCTGTGACATCAAGTCAGAACACTGCACACCTCCATGTTGACTGCAACCTGAAGTTTTTTTTATGATCAGATTTTTTTTATTTTTTTATTGTACACGTTGAACACCTGATGATCAGAGATGCCTGATATATGGCCATGGCACATACATGGTGGAACCCACCATTGGCAATTGAGGGAGAAAAGGATTCAAAATCTTACTCCCACAGGTAGCCATCACATGCCCCTCAAATGGTTTGAAGCAGAAAGGGACCTACCTGATAATCTGAGAAACCGTCCCTCAAATGGTTTGCATCAAGAAAAGTATCTTTGAAGTCCACTTTTTCCAAAAGATCAGGCATGTTTGTCCATTGTGCAGCAGAAGGGTTTCCATACCCCAAGAATACATTATGCAGCCAGTCAGGAACAATACAAGATTCATTCATGAGGTCTCGTATGGACTCCAAAATTGCTTTGAAATTGTTTTCCTTAGGTTTTCTTCTCATCAAAATGTTGAATGTCCCATAAACATCTTCTGCACCTTTTTCTGCAATATCCGTGACATCCATGTGGTACTGTGCTGTGTCTAAGGCAACAGTCACTGTGCGCATTTCCCCCTTAGGCGGCTTCCATTCATCTCTTTTAATTCGCCCAGTGAAGTCATTCATGAGAACTCCCTCCTCATCACGTATCTCAATTACTTCACATCCGCGTACAAACTGAAGGCCAAGCCTTTCGGGTACACTCAACTTTTCAGCTTCCTCTGCACTCAGGGGCTCAAAAGAGGGGCGAATAGAAAGTAGGAATAAGACGTCATGCTCTTTAAGGGCATTCCATTCTGATCTTATATGTGCTCTATAACTGGAAATGCTGAATGTAACCTCAGCTGTAACAGATGATGGCTTTACTTCTCCAATATTTGGTTGCTTTACCTCCGCAATCCTAAATTGCTTAATTGGCACCGCCATCCTTGACCAACCCCGAAACGCAGTTTCTCCCTCATTGTTTATGTAAGCAAGAAGGTGCGGTATGGCCTCTTGAATATCCTCACGGATTTCGTATGTTGATTCAAGCCGGAAAAGATTGAAATTTCTCAACAGATAATCATGAAATGTCAAAAACTGCAGATTAAGCTTTGGGAGAGCCAGGCATCCTTCCCCAGAGTAGTTGATACTCGGTACAAGGCTTTCATCCCACATTATCTGCTCATTTGGGTAGAGAGGAAGGGCATTTATAGCTTCCTTCTGGGACTGCCGTTTTCCAAAAAAGGAGACCGCAACCTCAATAAGAAAATCAGCCCTCTTGGCCCATGGGTCTTCATTGGATACCAATTTGAGCTGTAAGGAGAAAGTAGGTGTTACACTCACCAAGCAGGGAAGAAATCATGCTAAAATGACAACAGGTAAGTCAACAATTATCAGCTTAATCATTTGTATAGGAAGAGCATTTTTATTTCTTTTTCATTTTATGCATCTCTCTCTCTCTCTCTCTCTCTCTCTCTCTCTCTCTCTCTCTCTCTCTCTCTCTCTCTCTCTCTCACACACACACACACACACACACACACACACACAAAAGCCAATGACATGTTGATGTTTATGGTGGGAAACCACCCAAGGAGGGTCCACAAGTGGACCCCACTGCTGCCTGAATAAAAATATCTTTCTTTTTTTATGAATTCTGCCCAAGATAATGGTCCTATTGAAATGTTTCCTAAGGTAGAAACATTGAAATATTTTGAAACTGGAGGGTGATCTAAAAGTTATAATTTTCTTAAGAAGGAAAAAAAAAAAAAAAAAAAATCTTCAAAAAGAAAAAACAATAATAGTTGTCTATTGAATTGTTGGGATATAGATCTCATTAGATAATCCATCTAATGCTCCAATTGACCTGTGGCGCCCATAGGGTCAATCAGATGGCTCAAGCAAAGGAACAATACAAATGTGTAACCCACAAGTGGAACTGGCAGCTTTTGTGGAGTTATATGAAAACCATAGCATGAGAAAAGGCTTTGTACAAATCACACAGCCCATTATCATGTATGTTAGCCTTCCAAGTATATAAAGTTTTTTTTTTTTTTCTTTTTTCTTGTTTGGATTAGGTGCTTTAGCTAGTTGCTTCCTCCTTTTACCACAACAAGTTCTATGATTAGTTTTGAGTCAAAATAGGCAAATGAATCATGTGGGCAACAGGGTTCCAACCCTCAGCTTCTTTAAATTCAATAGGGAGTGTATCCAAGGTTACAAAAATGGTGATAGATATTGATGCAGGACAACTAACCACTTGCTCTAAAAGTTTGAACTAATAGGGCGTGGCGAATCAATCCCTTTATCTCATAGCCTAGATCAAGCCCTCGGCCGAACCCCCTTCATGGGCCCCACTTCACATCGGTCCCACCCACTCTGAGTGTGCCCCCGCTTCACACAAGCAACCCCACTTGTGCCCAATGAGAAATAAGGTGTCCCGTATCGGTATCGGTGGCGTAACGGTGCCCTCCGAAACCGATACGGATACGGGGGCGTAACGGCCCATAATGGCGCAAATTATTTTTTTTGCCAAAAAAAAATGAAAAAATATGGATTAAATCCGGAATATTCTAAGCATTCCAAATATGCATTCATTTATAAATTGGAACATATTTATAGTGGTGTAACGGTCCACTCTTTGGTGAGAAGTTGTATCGGACTGTCTAATGAATTTATGAACCAGATAACCTGAATTTGACTATAAATTTCATATATTTAATTTTCTAACTATCTACTATCAATGATAGATATATTAGAATGAATGTAATATGAAAATATCTTACATTTAGGTGTTTGCAATTATTTTTGAGGGCCAAAATCCACGCGTAAATAGAAAAAAATATTTTAAAAAATATAAAATGGCACCTCAAATATGTAAAATGCACATTAACATGTTCTACTATGATTAACACATCATATGGCATCATTAAAACAACAAAAGAATCATTAAAAAATGATTTTTTGAATTTTCAAAAAAAAGGCCAAAATAAATGCGTAAATAGAAAAAATATTAAAAATATATAAAATGGCACTCCAAATCTGTAAAATGCACATTAACATGTTCTACTATGATTAACACATCATATGGCATCATTAAAACAGCAAAAGAATCATTAAAAAATGATTTTTTGAATTTTCAAAAAAATGGCCAAAATAAATGCGTAAATACAAAAAAATATTAAAAAAAATATAAAATGGCACCCCAAATCTATAAAATGCACATTAACATGTTCTACTATGATTAACACATAATATGGCATGATTAAAACAACAAAACAACTATTAAAAATTGATTTTTCAAATTTTAAAAAAAGGGGCCAAAATTCATGCATAAATAGAAAAAAAATATAAAATGGCACCCTAAATCTGTAAAATACACATTAACATATTCTACTATGATTAACACATCATATGGCATCATTAAAACAGCAAAAGAATCATTAAAAAATGATTTTTCGAATTTTCAAAAAAAGGGCCAAAATAAATGCGTAAATAGAAAAAAATATTTTAAAAAAAAATATAAAATGGCACCCCAAATCTGTAAAATGCACATTAACATGTTCTACTATGATTAACACATTAAATGGCATGATTAAAACAGCAATACAACCATTAAAAATTGAATTTTCAAATTTTTTAAAAAAAAGGAGCCAAAATTTATGCGTAAATTGAAAAAAAATATTAAATGGCACCCAAAATCTGTAAAATGCACATTAACATGTTTTACTATGATTAACACATCATATGGTATGATTAAAACATATTAAAAAAAGTATAAATACCTATTTTTAACGAATTTCTGAAAAATGGCCCACCGGGCTTTGATTCAAGAAAATCCGTAATATAATGTGTTTTTATCTCAAATACCCAGCCAAGGCTAGTCGAAATTAGTAGTAAAATGAGTGAGAAACAATTTGGAAGCAAGAAGTTTCAAAAAAACGACAAAAACAAAGCTTAAAATGAAAAAAGGTCGATACGGGCCTATAATGGCCCGTAACGAGCGATACGAGTACAAAAAATTGTATCGGCCGATACGGCCCCGAAACGTGTAACAGTCACCACCATTACCGTTACGTATCGGCCGTAACGGCCGATACGTAACCGTTTTGGCATACCATGATGAGAAAATGTCCTTGCATTAATCACCCCCGGTGAGGAGTCTCAAACACGAGACCTACTCTGATACCACTTTTGATACAGGACAACTAACCACTTGCTCTAAAAGCTCGAACTGATAGAACGTGATGAATCAATCCCTTTATCTCATAGCCCAAGTCAGGCCCTCGGCCGAAACCCCCTCGCGGACCCACTTCAAATTGGTCCCACCTCAAATGGGCCACCCACCCCGAGTGTGCCGCTGCTTCACACAAGTCACCCCACTCGAGCCCTATGTGAAAATACCCATGCATTAGATATGGATGGAAAGTAGTTTCCACAATTCGATAGAATGAAAACTATTCTTCTTCTTTTTTTAAATTCCTGAGATTGGATACAAACCCTAGGAGATCCTTCCAGGATGGAAACAGTTCTGCAGGATTCAATCAAGGAAAACTATTCTTCCTTGTTTCCTAAGATTGGATGCAGCCCCTAGGAGACAGACTCTCCTAGAAAAATAGGGGTGACACACCTCCAGTTCCTCTTTGTTGTGAGACACCAGGTATCTTTCTTATCTTATTTCTATTTCCATTTCCCCTATATTCCTGTTGCAGCTCTATTCCCGTGGGTGACTTAATTAAGGTGAAGAATGAGGTTCCAAAAAGAAATGGTATGTACAAATTCTGTCATCTTCCAAGCAAGGTTTCATTGTTACCCGTCTATCACCACCAGCTTAACAAATTTGAAAATTCACAAATCTCATCCTTTGACTAAGATCTTGATTTAATTAAGCAAGACAATAAAATAAATGAAATAAACCCAATCCTCTCGTGACTGAAAGGAGGATCTTGAGCAGCATGGTTTTTCCAGACAACTAAACATTCAAAACCTAACTCAAGCTGTGGCAAATTTGTCTTTGTGAGACTGTTTTCATTCAATCCATAGGTCCCAAACATAAGCACTCGGGAAAAAAAAAAAAAACCCTAAAGAAAAGTTAATCCAGATGAGGTTTGATAAGAAGCTTTTAATAACAGTCAACTGTTTAACAATAATTTGGACACGTGGCTGTACGAGATCATACCTGTGAACTCATTCTTGTGATCTTTACAACTTGAACAACAAGGGAATGGGGCAAACACAGAGTATGTATAAATGCAACTCATAGCTATTGACATGGTGCTTACATTTTTCAATTTCAAGTTCTTCTATTTTTTATCAAAAGAGTATACTCTTATTGAAAAAAAAAAAAAATTGTTTATGAGCCCTTCAAGAGTGGGTTGAATATCTACAGAAGAGAGCAAATCATAGATTACCTTAAATATACCTAAAGAGCCTACATGCTACTGCAGCACTGAATACCACACAAGGGCACAAGCAGACATGAACAGATGTAAAAATACAATGTACACACACTCAAGAATAAAGCAAGACTTAACAGTCCTGCTTTTGTGTACAAACTACAAACTATGATCAATTTGCAATAAGAGTTTAGAAGACACAAATTTGAAAATTGTAGATTTCACCAGAATAGTATCAGATATGGGCATTGAGAAATGAAACTCCAATTTTTAAGTACAGACCTTATTGCAGATCAAGTCTTGTAGCTCCTCTGTAGATAATACAGCCAATTTCTTTGAGAGATCAGCACGTTTATGAATTGAACCGATGTTGACCAACGCAAGGTCTCGCAACTACAATCACCACAAATGTTTTAATTTAATGATGCACATGCTAATAAATAAATAAACAACCCCAGAAAATCAATAAACAATTTCTCTAATAAACAGTAGTTGTTTTAAATGACCATCAAGTATGACCACTTACAAACGGACCTTAGGGATTTTTTTAAATACAAGTAATTGGAAAGCTTGCAGGCGAGAATAATGAGCAAGGAGCACACTGTCATCACTCATCTGTGTCCCATCAAAATCATCAATCTCAAAACCTTCATAAAACTGTAGCAGGTCCACCAGTTGTACAAAAAGCCGCCCCTTTTCATGAGTATAAAGAACACTTAAATGACATTTAGCAACAACAGCAACATCAGCCACAACAGGCTTCAAATACCTGCAAAATATCAAAGAATCAAAACATAGCCACGAGATGAAAAAAATAATAATAATAAACAGTGCCTTCGATATTCTACAGGTCTATTCTAGCATTCATTGGAGAATGTGGTCAGAGGACAAAGTTTGGAAAAATAAATAATCGTAAAAGGCAACAGTTGGTGATGGCTACAATAAGTTAACCACTGAATGAAAAACAAATTGACAGGCCAGCAAGTAAAAAATAAGCTTACTAGCCAACAATGATGGCTGCTCTTATAAATGAGAAAGAGGCAGGATGAAAAGATTGACAAGATTTGCAGACCACGGAGTTCAAAAATGGAAATCATAACTCAAATCCAAACAAAAAACTTGCTTATCCTTGCCTATTCGTGATTTCAACCTGCTTTAGCAACACGCTTATGCTCCTATTCACAAACATGAGCATGAACAAGGTCACCTTTTGTTTATTCATTACTTGACAATATAGTGGGTATTGAGTTCTTTTCCTGATTGCCTTGGATTGGAAAGGTATTTCCATCAAAAATAGAAGATCTAGAGTGTGTGGAATTACTAAAATCCCATTGTGCAGAATGGCCATTGCTGGTTTCGTGTACCATAAGAAACAAGCCCACTTGCCATTTCTGGTTTGATGGAAGAAGTCCACCCCACCCAATGTGGAATGCAATTCAGCATTTTCCAAAGAGGGAATTTTTCAAAACACAGGTGAGTGCAGGGAACATTTGATCAAATACACATTATATCACTTTTATAAACTTGGCTTAACTAGAGGATAGACATACTTAATTTTCTGGAGGGTTTATACTGAGGGAAATCCTTCCTGATGCCAAGGGCAATGATCATGAGGAAATGAAGGGCTTACGGGGTATATGAAGAAAAGGCACAATAGAACCTTTAGCGAAGACCTGTTGTTCTTGTCAAAGATAGAGGGAAGAACCAAAGTTTTAGAATGTATTGGAGAATTACTACAAAAAGGTTGCAGGGAGTAAGAATATTTGAAGGCAGATGGAAATCAGTGGCTGAGAGCAACTTATGAGTACAAAAGTGGTAATGAAGTGGCAAAGAACAACAGCTTGGTTAAAATTTTACTTGTGATGGAGCTCAATGAGCAATCCACAGCCAAGAGGTTGTTGAGTTAGATATAATAAGGGTAATAGTATAATACCAATGTGAGATCCTTGAAACAAATACAAGTTAGAGACTCGACCAAAGCTGAAGCTAGAGCACTCTCGCAATGCTGAGACTTTTTAGGTCATCACTCATCAATATCAAGACACCTCTTCACGTTCATAAAAGGCAAGTCCCCTAATGCCATGGTGTGGGCATTGAAGAGAAGCTTAGGTCAGTGGAGACCATTGCACATTGTTGAGGAGATGTGAAGCTTATAGAGTGCTACAGAGATTCAGGCTCCATTACACTGCATGAGGAAATGAGGCAGCCAACATGGTTATGGAAAGCATTCCTATTTTATCTTTTTGTATTGAGCAAGCTCTGCCTCTTGTAGCTATATACTTTAATTTAAAGATTGAATCTTCCAATGTACTGAATGAGACAACTAAACCAGTCAAGAGCAAAGGAAAAAAGCCTGTAGATTTTCTTTTTCTATACCACATCTGCTCTGGTGTAAATGTAACTTTTTTCATATCATTCTAATAAAATCTTTATTAACTAAAAAAGAAAAAGAAAAAGGAGTATACAGGGGCTTTTTATTGGAGAAAAGGATACAGGCAAATGGTTCCTAATTTTAAAAGAAAGTCAATACACCAGAACCCTTCCCCAAATCCAAATTTTGATTTTTTTAGAGTAAAATAAAAAGTTCAAATGTTGGATCTGGTGAAGGGTTTTCTGGCATATTGAGGATCTTGAATTTACTCCATAAGAAACATTATAAAAATAACATGAAAGTTCTAGACCAGGAACTTATTCATTTCAAGACACATACATGAGCATAAATGTGGAATTTGTTTAGTACGTGAATAAAATAATTGAAATGATAAGAAACAGAGCTACCAAACTCCTACATAGATTCTGAACACACCAGTCCCCAATAAGGCCAATAAAATGGCAAGCAAAAGCAGAGTGACAAGAGAGAGTGCATGTGAAGGCAAGAATAAGACCAGAATGAACCATGCACACCAAATCAGTGGAACTTAAACTCAAGCATGGACAAGCAGATGATAGTCACCGCTTCCCAATTAGCAAAAAATTACAATAGCTCAAATTTGCAGAAACTTCTTAATCTTATACGGACAGTGATGAAGAAATGAAATGTCCTGTGCCACATCGAGTATGTCTACCACATTAAGGCTAGAGTATAGGACCTATGCAAACCATGGAGGCCAAATCAGGAGAACAACTCAACAAGTATGGAGAACAAGATGACAATCATTGCATAACAATAAGCAAAAATAGAATAGCTCAAAAATGCAGAAAGTTTTATGCGAAACGATACTTGAGAAATGTCTTGTGCACATCAAGCATGCCTAGCTTCTCACAATTGCCACCACATACATCAGCTATGCATAAGAAGAGTGTGTCTTGATCTCCAAAAGAGCAGTTAACCAAATAAAAAACAATCATGCTCAAAAAATTAAAGTCAAGGAATCAGGACACAAATGGTTAACTGCATGACTCTTTTCTTCTACCAACAGTAACTTAGTAGCTTCATGCAACAGCAAAAAGGCAGTTCAAACAACGTCCTAATGTACCCAGATGGAAGAAGGGCTAGACTCTCCCAAAAAGACGAAAAAAAGGAAGTGCAGGAGGATGCAATGCCAGTTAAAAAGAAAGAGAGATGCTAAAAGTACCTCCTTGTAGGCAGTTGGCTTAACAGATCAATCAGGAATTCCATAAACCTCTCACAGTACAGAACACAAGCATCATCTACTTTTTCATTACCATTATAATCATCAAGTTCGGTCTTTTCATGATCACTCTGTTTTTGTAATATAACTTTGGAACTTAGTATCTGGAAAATAAGGTCCACAGTAAGTAATCATCTCAGCAAAAACTCTAGTAATATTCACAGGTTCCTATGATGCCAAAGCAGTAGTACTAGTTAAATGAACTATAGAATGTACCTCTAGAAACTCTTCAATTAGATTTCTTAAGAACTTCACTTCAAGCATGTTCGAGGGGTCAAAGGGCAACCCTCCTTTCATAGCTTCCTTTGCTTCCTTTGTATTCATTCTTTTCCACTTCTTGATTAGATGTGGATTAAGGCATAGCTCCATCTGCAGATGACAAAAGAAAAACCCGATGATACCATGGAGTGAAACTGCAAAAGTGCAGATAAATTGCAACTCTTCAAAAAATGAAGAATTTAGATTTTACCTGAAATTTACCAAATGAAAGACAATGCCACAACTGCAAGCTGACCAACTTCAAGACAGTCTGACTTACAAGCTCATCTTCCAAACTCTGCCACACATCATACAGAGAGTATAAGTTACAAAATGCTTGAACATAAATACTGCTTTAAAGTTGCAGACGAATACAATCTTCAATGGTAACATCTTAGAAACTCAAATTTACCTACCCACCAACTACTCGTTTTCCTAGCAAAAACTGTAAGGAAATTTTAAATAATATATTAAAAGAAATGATACATTGCGAGGAATTTACTAATAATTTCTCCGGCTTATAACCAGGAGAGCTTAAACAGGTGGTATAGAAAAGGGAGATGGGTAGCTAAACACTCACTAATTTCTGACAGAGAGACGACACTATACAAATTAATAACTCCAAGAACTTGATACTCTATTGATACAGCATATACAAAAGAGAATATCTGCATACCTGAAAAGCATTGATCATGAAAAGCAAGTAGTTGGTCTTCTCCGCTATAGTTAAGCTTCTTGCATGCTGCCACAAATGGAAGAAAAAAGCTATAACAAGAGCCGCACTAATATTGAGTGAAAAACATATATATGTTACCATTAGGTGGTTAGGTAAAGCACATGCAGCCAGGACCAAGGAAAAATATAGAAGAGAGTGGTCGACAAGCTTGAAATGACAGTGTCACGATGAATGAGTGTAGCTGACATGATGGATGAGTGTAGCTGAAATAACAGTGTCTGGATGAATGAGTGGCACAACAAGGATAGAATTAGAAATGAATGCATTCATGGGAAATTAGGAGTAGCACCAATAAGTAATAAGATGAGGAAAGTAGATTTAGATGGTTTGGCCATGTGCCAAGAACTGCATCGGTTAGGAGGAATGAATTGGTTCAAGTTGAAGGCTCTAAGAGAGAAAGGGGAAGGCCCCAAGGGACATGGGCGGAGGTAAGAGAAGACTTCATGGCCTATGATTTAAGGATATGGCCCTTAATAGAGTGGAATGGCAGAAAACGATTCATGTAGCTGACCCCAATCAGTGTTTCAAATAGCGCCAGTTGCCCAGCGGTAGTGTACATAGTGTACGCTACAATGCATTTTTTTATTACTTTTTTCATGTTTTCTTTGTATCTAATGTTGAGGAATGTGACACTTGTATTGTACTTGGTACTTTTAACCTATGGGATTTTTATTTCTTTTCATAACTGTGACTTATGGTTTCAATTAGACATTATTAATTAAAGTGGTTTGCTTAGAAAGTTGTTTATGTGATAATTATTTGATTTAGTTTATATATGTGGATTGGCTTTTGATAAATCATAACTAATAACTTGTTTGAACATGCTTGTAATTGATAAAATGAATCATCTTTTAGGCATTTTTATTTTTGTTTTTCCATTTTTTCCACTATTTCTTATATTTGTCCTATTTTTAAATTAAAAAATATAAGTATCGTGTAGCTTACGCTATACGCTACATATTTGTGCTACCCGCTATAGAGAGCTAAGCGCTACACATCACGCTACCGCTATTTAAAACACTGACCCCAATTAGTGGGGATAAGACCTAGATGATGATGATAAGTGGTCTAAAAGCTAATAATCAAACAGATGGGCATGAAATGGATGAACAGTGGCATGCAAGTACGCAATGGTGCCACTATCCAATGAACTTGTGTCAGCAATCATTTTGTTCACAATGCCATGAATTTGCAGCCATTTAATAAATGGCAGCAAAGAACTGACTGTACAGTATCATATATGCATGTCAATTCAAAGAATCCAAATTATGGGACCCATTGTCAATAGAGGATAGCCATATCATGCTGACCAAACAATCTTATCCATCTCAGTCAGAACATAGAGTTTGGACTGCTGATTTTTTTTCTACCAACCATTGATGGCAACAGTGCCACTAATAAATCAACAAGGAAGTATCTATAATTGCTTTAAGCACATGTACATGAAAGGGGAAAAAAACTGCCAAAATTTCATGAGAATTGGCCTCAAGCCATTCCTAGTGTATGTTACTTCTTAAGAGTTCATGTTTATCCAATGCTACAACTCACAATCATCAGCACACATCACCTTTTTTTTACACATGCACTCACACCCCATGTATCACCTCAGGGGGCCCAGTTGCAGAGATTGTCCAGTAATCAGAACCATCCCTCCTCTAATCACTACTTTGAATGGTCATAATCCAATAATCACAGGGGAAGGATGATTCTGACCATTGATTTGCCCAGTTGCATGTGAGGCATTGAAAAGCTTTCCAACACTCTACATCAAGCTATAGGTATCAATAATCAGAATCACCCATTCAGCATAAGTTTCTTTTTTATGGACATTCATAAGTTTCTTACTGTTGCCTGTCTAGGTATTTTCTGGAATATGGACAGTTTTGATCATCAGAACATCTTTAAATGTTGTCCCCAATGGGAGGCATGTGCCAATGATCCTTAATTACAAGTCTCAACATAGCAGAACAAACTCTTTCTTAAAGATAACAGGGGCCAATCTCCATACATTCTTCGGCAATAGTTCTTATAAGAGAAACTAATCCAATTAGGTCAATGTTCACTAAGCCATGCTTAACATCTTAGAGAGATTTGTTGGGCCCACTAGGGTGTAGAACCATGCCCATACGAACTCAAGCATGTATGCAAATATGGCACACATATGTGAGATCTGAGCTTTCCGCCAGGTGAGCCACGCTGTTTAGATCTTCTGGCACAGAAATCAGACTGTTCGCAACTCAGGTGGGCCTCACGTACAAGCAAATAGATGCTAGAAATAAAGAATTGTTTTGTCCATCTATATGTTCCATGCACTGTGGCATGCCTCAGCAGTTAAACAGCCTCAATTTTGAGCCAGAAGATCTGATCAGTGCAGCCCACCTGATTAAAACCTGGGGCATTAGCATCACAACACATTTGCGTGTGCAAATGTGAGCTTACTCGAAAAACCCCAACTTACAAGTATTTAAAAAAATGAAATTATATTTATCCAATTAACACAGAAAGCAACAACATCTTTAGATGACAGAATACGATTCGAACCTGCTCCTTCAGCCGGAGAACCCTTCCCAAGAACCCCTTGAAAACATCCTTCCTATCATAGAAGCAAATCCATGCGGCAACATTCTCTCGAAACTGCAATTACGATCAACCCAAAACCTCACATTTTCCATTTCTCCCTTTAAAAAAAAAAAAAAAAAAATCAAATATTTCGAGAATTAAATTATCCCAAAAGCCACAGAAATACCTTCTCGTTGATCATGAGGATCATGGACATGACATGCTCGAACGTGGCCGTATCCGCATCGAAATTCGGCCAGAGGTAGTTCTCCAGGTACTGGCTCACCTCCAGGATCATGACCCGTTGCAGCGGGACAGTCTTCTGCCCGGTGGTGACGAGGAGCTCGGTGTCATAGATCTCCTTCACGAGATTTGGATCAAACGGCTTGAGATCGGTGCCGGTCTTGGCCCAGTTGGCGGTAGCGATCTTCGTCAGACGGTCGTGTTGGATCTCGACGAGGGTGATGGAGTTGGAGAGGTTGGTGCCGGGACGCTGGTCCGCGGGCTTACCGAGGCCGTCGGCGCCCGCCAATTCCACGGGGTATTCAGCGACGCGGTGGCGCTTGAAATCGTAGACCCCCACTCCGTACACCTTCGTCATCTTTCCTTCTAGGGCTTGAAGGGTTGTATTAGAGAGAAATAGAAAGAGATGTAGAGGAGATGGAGAGATTTGAAGAGAGAGGGTTTCAGGTATTTTCTTACCTTGAAGGGGAGAGATTTTGAGCGGGAATTTGGAGAAGAAACCTCCGATAAACCCTAGTAAGCCGGTGGTGCAACCGGGACGCGATCGCGTCCTACTCCCGCCCGTCTTTAGGCCCGAACGGGCTGTTCTGTTGGCAGGCCAACCGTAATGTATCTATTTATCCACGCCGTTCATCCTTTTTCTCCCAATCATTTTAGGGTATATGCATAAAAACGAAGCAGATCCAACGCTTAAGCGTACCGCACCAAATATCACCGTCCATCCTTTTTCGGGGACGGATTGGATACTGAACACTTCAGTAGCCACAACGCTACTAAGTGACGTGGTGAAATACAATTGGGTAAATACTAACATCACGTTCCCTTATAATTAATGCGCTTTTCCTTGGAGTTCCGTTACACGTCACTCCCCCTGTTGAAGTGACCTCACCACTTTCGTATTGTATCCCACCGTCCATCTATTTTGTGATATCATTTTAGAGCATAATCCAAAGAGTGAGAAAGATCCAAATTTTAAGTGCACCCCACTGTAGAAAACAATGGAGATTGAACACCTACCATTAAAACCTCTCTGCGCCACGGAAGCTTCCGATCAAGTTAATACTTATGTTTTACCTTATTCCATGTCTTTTTCAACTTATAAAAAGGTTGGATCTCAAATAAGCATCCTGGTCGGCTCCAGGAAGGTTTCAATGGTGGCCATCACCTCCCACTGTTTTCTGTAGTGGGGTCCACTTAAACTTTGGATCTACCTAATTCTTTTGCTTACTCCTTAAAATGTTCTTTTCAAATGGATGGATGGTATGGATACAACACATATATCATGGTGGGCCTAAAGAACCTGGTGACGTAACATCCGTCTGGCTCAGAAGCCAACCCGCTTCCGTTTCCAATTGTGGCCAGAGCCATCCGCATAAACTTCCTTCCACGGCAAGCTAGGTGGGGCACGCAACGATATTTGTGGGAAATTCACTTTGTACATGATTTTTTTCCATATCATCGGATGATGTAGGCTAAAAACTGAGGCACATCTAAAACTCATGTGGGCCGTATGTTTTGAAAACAGTAAGTGGAGGAATTTCTGTGGTTGAAAAAATTTCCTGGTTCCACCATGAAGTATATATGTCATCCATATGATTCATGAGGTCATTCTTACTGGGATGAACTGAAATTATAAAATCATTAATATAATCCAAAGCTTTTGTGGCAACATGAATATTTCAATGGGGGAAGCTTATTCCTCACCTTTTCCTATGGTGTGCCCATTAGAAGTTTGGATCAATATCATTGCTAGATCTATGTTGTAACATAATCTAGAAAGACTGACGGCTGAGATAGATTTATCAAAAACATTTCAGTGGCGCCACTTAGACATGTTACTACTTTTAATAGTTATGTCACCGCATTTTTGTAATTTGCAGAGGATGGGACTTTTAATTCTTTAAATTAAATTGAGTTGGGACACAGGTTGGCTACTGAACCAGACAGTTCTTTGGGCCTACCATGATGTATGTGTTGTATCCACACCATCCATCCATTTGGAGAGATCATTTTAGGGAGTGGGCAAAAGAATTAGACAGATCCAAAGTTCAAGTAGACCCCATCACAGAAAACAGTAGGAGGCGACGGCTACCATTGAAACCTTCTTGGGCCGACTATGATGTTTATTTGAGATCCAACCTTTTTATAAGTTTAAAAAGACATGGAATAAGGTAAAACATAAATATTAGCTTGATCGAAAGCTTCTGTGTCCCAAAGAGGTTTTAATGATAGGTATTCAATTTCTATTGTTTTCTATGGTGGGGTGCACTTGAAATTTGGATCTTTCCCACTCTTTACATTATGCCTTAAAATGATATCACGAAATGGATGAATGGTGTGGATATAATATACACATCATGGTGGCGCTCATGAAAAGTAGTAATGCCATTTCATTTGGGGGAGCGAAGGAAAGAAATGAGTTGAAAATAATGTTCATCCCTTCTTTGGTTGAGTGCGTGCACCGGCAAACGGGGAGAGACGTCTATCCCCTAACGGAACTCCAAAGAAAAGAGTATTAATTGTGAGGAACATGCTCATAGCATTTAACCAATTGAATTTTACTACGTCACTTCAGTAGCGTTTTGGCTACCGAAGCATTCAACAGTGGGAGGTGATGGCCACCGTTGAAATTTTTCTAGAGTTGACCATGATATTTATTTGAGATTCAACATTTTTATAAGTTGAAAAAGACATGAAATAAGGTAAAGCATAAATATTAACTTGATCGGAAGCTTCCGTGGCCCAGAGAGGTTTTAATGGTAGGTGTTCAATCTTCATTGTTTTCTATAGTGGGGTGCACTTGAAATTTGGATCTTTCTTACTCTTTGGATTATACCCTAAAATGATATCACAAAATGAATGGACGGTGTAAATACAATATGAAAGTGGTGACATCACTTCAGCAGGGGGAGGGAAGAAAAAAAAAATGACTTGAAAATGAAGTTTACCATTATGTGGTCGAGTGCGCGCACTGGCAAATAGAGAGAGACATGTAACGGAACTCTAAGAAAAAGCATTTTGACTACTGAAGTGTTCAGTATCCAATCCGTCCCCTCCTTTTTCTTTCCATCACTAAATGCAAGAGTCATTTGTAATGTAATTTACTTAGCGTTAGATTTATATCAATTTTTTTTCATACGGTAAAATGATCTTTTAAAAGTGATGAACAGCATCAAGGTGGGTTCACCCAAAAAGCTGATCTTTCGTGGCTAAAGTAGGTGTAGGACGCGGGTGCCGATTTACTGCAAGAGCTTTAAGTTGTGTCACTGTGATGTTTATGGAAAATTTATATTGTGCTCACATTGATGCTGGAGAAGGGTAGGTTGGAAAATTGTCACGGTCAGAAATTCTTTTAATAAACAGTTATATATATATATATATATATATATATATATATATATATATATATATATATATATATATATATATATATATATATATATATATATATATATATATGCCATTCATACAGCCATACCGTTCCCTTTTGAGAATAACTAAAACCATGAATATTAGACTGATTGAAAAACTTGTGGCATGTGGATACTTCAACAGTGGACATTCGATCCTAAACATTTCCATTCACTTGAGTTTTGGATCCGGTTAATTTGTAAAATCATGTCATAAAATGAGAAATCCATGTCCAGTGTGAACGGCATAGATGAACAGATGCGTCACGGTGGGCTCACCTACAGAATACCCGTTTGTGGCTGGATACGGATGGTCGAGCTACTGACAGAGTAAGTAGGGAGACTCGCTACTGCAGTGACGTCACCTGGTTCTATGAGCCACCGTATATATATGTTTTGTATCCACGTTGTTCATCAACCTAAGAGATCGTATTAGGGCATGAACTAAAGAACGAGGCTCGAGTGTGCCCCACCACAGAAAGCAGTTGGGAAAGTAACGTTCACCTTTAAAAACTTCAAATTGTCACGAAAGTTTTCGATCAAGCTAATATCTGTGTTTTCCCTTTTTTCATAAACAGATTAGATCTCAAAGAAACATGATAGCGGACATAGGGAAGATTTCAACGGTGGACATCATTCTTCCCACTGTTTTCTATGGTGGGGTCCACTCCAGATTTGGATCCACCTCATTCTTTGTATCGTAGCCTAAAATGATATCTCCAAATGGATGAACGGTGTGGATACAAAACATACATAATGGTGGGCCTAGCGAACTTGGTGATGTCACTTCACAGCAAGTCTCCTGTTCAACCTAGCAGTAGCTTATCCGCGTCCGATACGGGCGGGCGTAGGACGCAATCTGCGCACGTGTAACTTTCATCACATCCGACCGGTTGGACAATAAGTTACCGTCCAACCAGCAAATAAATCTCATTAATTCATTTGCGTTAGACATCCAACCGTCCAATACATTGGCCGCCGAGTATTACCTACTGAAGAAATATCACTGTCCAGTCATCAACCAGGCCATACTTGTATCTTGTTATTAATTATCAGCAGCTATACATTATTTTCTATGGTGTGGTCTGCTCTACGAGTGGATCGATCGGGCTGATTTTTTGCACAAATTAACTCTCGCTATGGGGCAAACCTATAGGTTGAAAGTTATCCATCAATGGATGATAACTTATAATCAAACCATGTCAGCATTTCCAAGGGATCGCCCAAGTGTCAGTGTGGCTGTCGTACAATATTTCACCACGTGGCTATGCACGATGTAGTAATTATATATATATATATATATATATATATATATATATATATATATATATAGGTTTAGAGGTAATGGAAGGTTAGATTTTCACTGGAATGCTTTAAAAAACATCATTTGCATATTAAGTATTAAAGAAGAAATTTTATTCAATTTCAATAGGAATAATTTTGCTTGCTTAAAAGCTATAAGATCAACGGTCTGGAATAAGTAGTCATTGGTGCAAATGGAAAACAACTGTGCTTGGTTAAAAACGATAAGATCAACGGTCTGGAATAAGCAGCAATGGAATATGTTGCTACGGGTCTATTTTTAGATTTACCGTCACTTTGTTTTGTTGAGAGGGTAAGTAGCAATGATTTAAAAGAAAAGGATTGGAGGACTGACGAATAGATTTTCACACGCATCCAGGCACACGAGATGCAAGGCAAGAGCTGGAATTTGATAAAAATGATTTTGAAAGCATGCTGCGATATTCAAGAGAATACATGTTGAAATTGAACCATACATTACGCGCGACTCTTTGTAGACGTACGGTCCATGAAATATCTATCTGATGGGCCAGGTATAACCGATTATGGACCCGGATCATGGGCTTTAGACCTTTTTAGATTGACCCAAGCCCAAGTCTAAGCCAATTTATAATTTTCCCAAACCAGACCTGGTTCGGCATTTCGGGTCAGTTAATAAATGGGCCAGGAACTAGGTTCAGGTAGAACAAGAAATGGGATGGGCCCGGACCTGATTTTTGAACTGCTCAGACTGTGTGTTCGCAACATTTATTTTGGTGGGCCCAGGTTCGGACCATTGTCAGCCTTAGCTCCAGGCCTGATTTCAGGTCCAATTAAGCAAGAGATGTGATTGGGCCGAACCCAGATAGGCCCAAATTGATACCTTCAAACCACGTGTAATGAATTTTTCCTGTTGAATGTGCTCTTTATGTATGTTCCCTTGATTTTCCATTAGTATGCTTTCGGTGGGTCCCTTCATGGATAGCATTATACGGTCAGATCGACTTCTGCACCATAGACAGATGGTTCTGATGGACATCCGGTCACCATCCACATGCACCTTCAGATCAGCGTGTGTTGGGGTTCTTTTTCGTATGAGGAGAGGCTGAATAGACGAGGCATGGCACACGTGGAAAAAATCCCTGCCATTCATCAGGTGGAATATATAGTGAACACGTCCTCCCGACTCAGAAATCATGCTGGTCCACGGATCGGGTGGACAACACATGTAAGTTGTCAGTTCCTTTGAACCGCCTATTTTTTGTGCATGCATGTCCCACCTGATTGCTAGAGGGAAGATACATGGTGGGACTGACCTAATGGTTACAGCCCCTTGATGACAATGTTGTTGATGTCTTCAACCGGTAAGTGATAGGCCACTTGATGCTGTCCCAGAAAGGTCAATGCTATCAGAAGATGCTCGATGCCATTGGAAAAATACATGATGGTTGCTAGAATGTTTTGGTATTGTTACGAAATATTGTTGGAGGTGTTTGATGTCATCAACATATCATCAATGCTATCAAAAGTTTCATTAAGCGCACACCATAATTGTATAAATGTGGGATTTATTTCTTAGTTCAATTGTGATGATATATATATATATATATATATATATATATATATATATATATATATATATATATATCGAGTGTAATTGGAATTTAAAAATGAGTAAAGGAGTTCTAGAATTTTTTTTATTGGTTTTTAAAAGTTTTAAGGGCATAACTTGAGCATATGAAGAGAATTTGAGACTCATTTGAACCAGTAATACTCACTTGATATTTCTACTTTAATAATGTATACCCATCGCTTTGTATTATGATTTTTTCTTAAAAGATTTTTTTCACGTAAAATTTAAATTATTTATGTTTGGACTTGATTGTGTCATTGGTAATACCTTGCTTGATTGGTCTTTGCATGCTTATATAAGTTCACTAGCAAACAGCACATCTTAGGATTAGGATCCACAGTGCATGGGGTACATTTGGTAAGTGGTATGTGTGCTAAAACCTAGTGAGTAATACACTTCTGGCAATGGATCCAAAAGAGGACCACCTTTTGGAGGACCCATGGCCCTTAAACTGCACCAATTTGAAGTTCAAAACCATCAGTTTCCAAATTTGGATGGTTGTAAAAAAAAAAAGAAAAAAAAGTTCATAAATCAAATGGTTGAGAACAACCAATCAGCAACTAGAGAGAGAGAGAGTCGTTTGATGCAAGTAGTGCTGATAGTGGGCCCCGTTCAGCCCGAACCCTGACCGATGTGGTCTGAAATTGAGCTGGTAGAATAGTCAGTAGGCCCACTGTGAATCTTCAGGTCCATTAACTGATTAGAGTGGGCTCTACTGGGGGACGGCTAGTGGAAGGATTGGACTGCTCTGCCTAGCCTGATGTATTTAACACTATAAAGTTTAGTATATGGCGGAAATGGACCAGGTAGCCTCACACAAATGGGAAACCTTGCACTGTAGGGTCAGGGCCTGGGCCGTGAACTTGGCCCTAAAGCCATATTTTAGCTTGGATCGGATGGATGGAATCCTTTAGTCATGAGTACTCTTGGATCGACTTAAATTAATGAACTGTGCTCCATCTCTTTCATGCAGCCAACCACTTATCTAGAGCATCTATGCACTGAGAAGACTAATCAGCACAAATCAGACTATTTTGCTCATCACGGCTAGCCTTGGCCGCCTGGCCTGGCCCAATGGGTCCAAGACCTTTTGAGTTCGATAAGGCCAGGGCCAGGCTCAGGGCTCAGCCAATGGATGCAAATGAGTCAGGTTGATCCAATTAGTTATTGGATTGGACCCAACAACTAGTGGGTCTAAGTCCAAAGTTTGACCTGAATTGCTAAATGTGCCGAGTCTGTGTCCTCCCAAAATCAATAAGATGCAACTAGACTTGGACCACCCATTATATATATATATATATATATATATATATATATATATATATATATATATATATATATATATATATATATATATATATATATATATATATATAAGTCCAATTTTGGTTAAACTAGAATGGACCCACCCGAATTGCTAAATCAGCTGAGTCTAGGTCCTCTCAAAATCCATAAGATGCAACTTGACTTGGACCACCCATTTTTTATTTTTTTAATATGGGTCCAATTTTGGTTATACTAGAATGGACCCCACCTAGACCTAAGAAAATCTAGGTGATTCATGTGCAAGTGGGTTTTTGTTTTCTTTTGGACTATAGGATAGCAATGGTTCACCACAATTTTTCAAAAGCACGGTACTTATCCACTACTCATGACAATCTGGATATTGCAAATTGTGGGCCCTACTTAGAGAATATATAAAAAAATCACACTAACTGCCTAACTATTTCGATTTTATTTATTGAATATAGACTGTTGGCTATGGTGCAAAATTTCATGGACGTGGATTTTCTTTCAGAGCCCCAACAGGGAAAGCGTTGTAAGTTGGAACTGAAGACTGTCATCCGTCCCACATGCCTAGGTGTCGACAGAAGGACCCTTGCTTTTAGACAAGGTCAATCTTCCTTGAGATAGCCCATTTGTGATTTTCTTAAATCCACGGTCTGGTGGTTACGATAGTCAGATTGGTATGAATTTTGGGGCAAAGGTCATTTCATGAGTCCCCTTGATTAACGGTGTTGAACGTCTACACATGTAAATATCATAAGTTTGGACAATGAATTAGTATTGGAATGTAAAATTTGGATCTAATATTAGCCACTTAACTCTCACCCGATTTTTTTTTTGTTGGCACTGGGCATTCCTGGTGGGCCCTGGGTTAAACGTCCGGATCACATGAACGTGAGCCATGTGGATGGTCTAATGTCCAAATTCAGCAGGCCTGATCAGACCGTTAAGATCTTATGTTCATGTGCCTTGTGCAGGTCTGGCCATCACTAGTGGGCTGTGTACACATGTGCATAAAATGTTAACACGAGGCTACATTTGCAAACGAGAGCCTGCATTTGAATTTCGTGTGTGATTATGATACGTGAGTGTATTACAATTTACTTGACTCAATGTTTGATTGAATTGTTGGTATCTTTCATGTTGATTTAGATTGATTAGCGACATGATGCAATATCTAGCTATCCTCTCAACCATTGGTTATGATCAATAATTAGGCAACTTGTGAAAGGGTAAGAGTTAGTCTTTCTCAATGTATTCTTTTTATCTTGTGTGTAAGGACTTATTCTTTCAGCGTGATAGCTACCTAGCTTAACAATAAAATTAATAGAGAAAGAAGATAAAGTCAAAACTATTCTCTAGAAACTACAATTTGTTTGTTGTCCAATTGTGAATTGGAGTTTGTAGCAAGAAAGTCATGATGTGCAGGATTATTATTTGTTTATTGCTCAATTGGAAATTGAGCTTGTGGCCAGACAATCGATGGAGGGCAGATCTTCAATAACTTATTCGTTACTTAATTGGAACCAAACTTCATCCTAAGATGATTGGTGAGGTGACAACTTATTCATAGTTTTAAAGGGAACTAAGTACATGGCCAGATGATCGTGATTCAACTAATTTGTTCATCATTTGGTGTGGACCAAACTTCGTAGTGAGATGGCTGACAGAATCACCTATCACACTGCAAGAAAGCTCTATAATATTCCGCTTAAAACAAAGTGATACACCTTACCATCCAGCATGATGCTATAGACGAATGGTGGATAGATGAACTAATAATAAAAACTAACCAGGGGGCCATGCACTGTGATGAGCAACAACTGGGCTAAAACTAAAATAGAAAGATAAATATTTACTGTGGATGGATAAATAAAACTAAATCTGGTTGTAATGGCGTAATGTTGAAAACTCATTGCGGAGTACTATTTAAATAGGTTTTTTGAGGCAGTGGTATTGCATGGTCTTCAACATCACAATGAATTTAAACGAGTAACCTATCATGTGCAACTCCGTCAATAAGAGATATACTAATGTGTGTGTTAGCTGAAGTCTCTACGTTTCTAGCTCCTAAATCACTTAAATTTAGCATACATAGAGAGTTGTTTTTGATAAGTTTTTAACATTTAATGTTATATAGAAATATTTGTTTTATTAAAACTCTTGCTTTTTGTATAAAATATTTTAATATTTTAAATAAAATTCTAACATTTAATACTCTTTTTTATATATATAATTTAACTTTTTTTGAAATTGATCTGCACACATATGACATGGCCATCATATAGCACCTTTTAAATCCATTAATTAGCGCCTTCTAAATAGATTGAGCAAGTATGCCAGACCAAATGTACACAATACTCTTAATACAAGAGTAGAATTCCATCCATCATTTAGCGCATAAAACCAACACATGCCACAACATTTCATTAGCCAAAAGAGGATGTAAACGGACCTCACCGTGAAGACAGCATGAAGCAAAAATCAGGTCAAGTCCACTCATCGGGTAGGCCACAGATGTAGGTAGAGCGGGGACCATCGGCCAGCAATTGGCAACCGTCCATTGCTTGCCTGATGAGATGGCTAGCCTGGTTGCCTCACCGAATATCATCCCACAGGGCTAACTTATGCAGAGCTCACATGTCCAACACGTGCCTAGATTGGCAAGTGTGCTGTTTGTAACCCGTGCATGTGGAGGGCGGTCCCATGTCTGTTCTCTACCATATGCAAAATTTTTAATAGGCCTCACCTGCCCATACAATTCAAAATCCGGGCCTAAAGCGATCGTAGGCCTTGACCGTTGACAGCCCCAGTAACGAGACTACCCCAAATGACCCTACCCATCAAAATGGGCCCCACACTATAACGTATTGGCCCCACTCATGTATGGTGCTGATGTCGTTGATCAGCAATGAGAGGTCAAAGACGCGGATTGTCCTTAGCAAAGAAAGAACAGGGGCTATGAGAGACCACCGTGTTGTATGGGTTTTATCCACACCGTTCATCCATTTTTCATATCATTTTGGGGTCCAAGCCGAAAAAAAAAAAACACAGATCCAAGGCTCAAGTGGATCACATCACAGGAAGCAGCAGCAGTAAAGACACCCACCGTTGAAACCTTCCTAGGCTCCACTGTGATGGTTAATTGTCATCCAACCTTTTCATAAAGGTAACATAGACCTGGATCAAGGGAAACACAAATATCAGCTTGATACAAAACTTCTGTAGCCCCCAAAAGATTTCAACGGTAGGAATTTAATAACCACTGTGTGGTCTGGTTGAGCCTTGGAACTGCCTCATTTTTCAACATCAACCCTAAAATGACATGGCAAAATGGATGTACGGTGTGGATAAAACCTGTACATCACAGTGGCCCCTCTGGACCCTGTTCTAGCTAGGGACAGGCAAGGGTGGTACCCAATCCGCATCCTTCTCTAAACAAAAAAAAAAAAAAAAAAAAAAAAAAGTGGACCACAAGCGATATTTTGAGCCGTGTATGAACTTGACGAGAGTCTGACGGGCCCGGCCCATGGGACAACAAACTAAGCTGAGATTGACCCTGGGTGCAATGTGGAGATGGACCACATCAGCCTCAAAAACAAGCCCAGGCCTACTCAGAGCCTGAAACTGCCCATTTGATGAAGCCTACAAATTGGGGACAATCACAAACCAATCATCAGATGCAGCGTATTTCTAAACCAATGGATCGAAATATGCAGGATCCCACCCGAACCCGGGTGGCTGGGCCCAACAGCCCAAAGGCTAACTCAGCAGTACTGCTTACTCTCTTATCCATGTCTTGGATAATGATGCATTTGGTTGCACCCAATATCATGAAATTTCACCATATTTGGTGCAACAAAACGCACCTGTGGCAGCCCTAAGCTGTGTTGGGCCTATCATAATGTATGTCGTATATATCCACTACGTCCGTCCATCAGCTTCACCCCCTCATTTTAGGACATGATCCCATACATTAGATAGATTCGAAGCTCAAGTGAAGCACACCACGTGGATAAAGGCACAAGTGTTGAAGCCTTCCTTATAAGACCTATCTGATTGTCTATAAATGAGCCATGCCAGAGCTGAATGCAGCTTGATTCAAACCAAATTCTTTCACCATAGGCGTAGAGATAGACCACGAGACAGAGCTATGTAGATAGGTCGCCCATTCAGCCACCAATATTGATACGAGTTCGAGTGATTTGTGAGGGGACACCCAGATCCATAACTCAATTGGTAGACTAAGTAAAAGATATTTCGTTTTAACGCTGAGGTCTTGGTATCAATTTCTTAGTGGGGGTGGCTAACAATGAAGTGTGAACTGATTGTGAGTGTACTAACAAGCTAACCAAAAAAAAAAAAAAAAGTGATTTGTGAAGGTTCATCCTTGAGATAGGTTCTTTTTATCTTTTGAGTCCAAAGGACTTTCAGCATTTGGAATTGTGATCGTAGTTCAAGAACAAAATAAAATAGAAGGCATAATTGGATGGAAAGTTAAAGTATTATTAATAATTTTTACAACATAGCAGCTTACAATCAATTTGATGGAACGACTGTTCATTTATCGCTCAATATTGAATAAGCTTTATATATTGTGAGATGGTTTGTTTGAAGAGTTGATAAGATTCAAGGTTGTGGCTAAATGGTACATGGAATTGAACTATGGCTAAGCATGTAGTAGGAAACCCTCACAACATTTTGCTCAAGACCTGGACAATCATACTTGCGTTCCAACACCGTGGCATGGATGAAGAGAAAGAAACGAAAAACTATAGCTCATGTTGAGTACAACATTGCACAGTGAAAAGTTGGACTAAAACTATCTAAGATAAATGTTCATGAGAGACAATAACTGGTAGTGTTACATTAGGTTGTGTTGGGTTAATAAAGGCCCGAACCTCTTAGTCTTTAGCCTTATTTATAAATGTTGTAGTGTCGATGCTAGAGAGCAATTTGGATAATTGCTTTTTTTTTTTTTGTTAGCTTGTTAGTATACTCTATTGTCAAGTTAGCCACTTCCAATAGGGAATGAATACTAAGACCTCAGTGTTGAAGTAAGGTATCTTTTACTTAGTCTACCACTTTAGCCATGTAATAGGGTGTTGAAACGAGTTATCTTTATAATTGTTCCTCCATGTTATGAAGTGTGAGGAATTGTTTATGCCATTAAGTGTTATTGCCCTATCACATTTGGCCAGATCAAGAAGTCACTCGTTATCAATTAGCCATCCGTCACGTGCATCTCATATCACTATGCAATTGTATTCTCTTATATTTCGCCACGTGTATATAACGATTATTCCCTCTCTATTATTCAATTGTGGGATATGTGCCACCTGACAATGACTCACTTGGCTTTGTCTTGTCCTTAACAATCTTTCTTCTACGATTCTCTGTCAACTGTAGAGAGATTTCCTCTATGTGATGCTGCTGTGTGTTGACTTTTGAGCCATTTGATCTGACTTGGGTGTAAACAATACCATTATGTTTATATGCTTTCCAACCCATTTATAAGTTGATTCTATTGGATGAATGCAAAACATAAATATCAAGTTGTTCCAAAACTTCTCTGGCCCCATAAAAGTAAAGGTGGGCGTTCCATCCTCATTGTTTTTTATGGTATTTTTTCCTTGAGCCATAGATCTACTTTATATTTGGGATCTTGTCCTAAAATGAGGGGGACAAACGATGAACGGAGTTGATATAACACATATATCACAGTGGGCCTCACAGAGCTTAGAGTTGCAGGCAAACCAAAACCACACCCTGGCTTAGTGCACGACCGATGAATTACATGGATGTGGATTGCATGGTGATCTAGACCTGATCTTGTGGGGCATACGGTAATATATGTGTTTTATCCAAGCCGCTCATCCATTTTTTCCAACTCATTTTAGGATAGAAATCTAAAAATAAGTCAGATCTAAAGCTCTAGTGGACCACACCTTAGGAAACAGTAGAGATATGATGCACACCATTGAACTTTTCTAATGGCCCACCATTATGTTTATTTTCCATCCAACCTGTTCATAAGGTCACATAGACTTGGATGAAGGGAAAACAGGACTATTGCTGTATCCAAAAAATTCCATGACCCTTGAGAAATTTTCAATGGAGACGTTCATTCCTCATTGTTCCTAGTGGGTCAACTTGGCCTTTGGACTCCTTCGTTTTGGGGCTCATTTTCTAACTTGAGCTGGCAAAACGGATAGACAGCATGGATAAAACTCATACATCACGGTGGCCTCACCTGGCAATTCTCGTCCGACGTACATGATCCTTCGCTGGAGGACACGCAGTGTCATGCAGGCTAATGTTTGGACAAGTGGGGTCCATGTATATAAGATCCAGACCGTTGATCTGATGGACCTGATATAGATAGTGAATTTTCACTAAGATTTGTCTTTTCAATCAAACTACCATAACTCATCTACTGTTGGTCTGCAAATATACAGCTAGATGAGGATAAAGCAAATGCCCACGTTGGAGCTATCAGATCAGATCAAAGGTTTAGATAACTGAAACATGGGCCCACCTGTCCCACCTGAAAACATCGAGGGTAGTGTGCACATCCTCGAATCGAGGATCGTGGCATCTCAGTCACATGGTGACACATGTGCGTATAGCTGGAAATCCTGGCGAAGCCCGTCTATTTTATATAACCAGCTTCGCTAAGTCCGCACGCGTGTATAAGTCAGCTAATACACACGCCACCACGTATGCCACCGTGGCATACAAATGAAATATCCAAACCATCCATCATATGAATATAATATTATTTACACTACATACAAAATATAGGGATGGTCCACTTAGTAGGTTTGCCATGATGTTAAAAATAAGTGGACGGATTTGAAAATATTGGCCCATTTTTTCACAACTGTAACGTTTTTCATTTAATTTTGGCCCACCGTACTAGTGGATGGACCTGACTCTTTGGATGGAATATATGACTAGTGGTATTTTCTGATGGATGGCTTGGATATTTCACCTGTCTGCCACGTCGCATACATGGTGGCGTGTGGATTAGTTGACTTGTGCACGCGTGTGGTCGTAGCAAAGCTTGTAGACAGTATATACACCGAGACAAAACCCCCCCAAAACAACGCCTGCCTGGCTCGGCCATTTATGTGGGGACCAATCTTTGAGAGAGAAGCGTGCCCAAACCACCTGTGATCAGATCTCTTAGATTGACACGTGTGGTCGTGGACCATCCGCACGACATGGGTGCATGACCTGACTAATACTAACGTATATTACAATAATGTTTCCTGCAAGTGTGCCAAGATCTCCACGTTGTTAATCTCGCGTACTGATCGCTGGGACATGAGGGTGGGCCCCACTTTTTATTTTCCTATTTCTGGAACATGCATGCGTCTGTTGCCATTCTTTTAACCGGTGGAGAGTCATCTGTTATACATATGACCTACGTGTATAGTGATCCACACTGTCCAATTCATCGTGGGCTATGGCCCACTGAATTTGAAATGTTGATTGTCCACATTTCTTAATGTACACTCAATGGAATGTTAGGACCATTTGATCAGTTTAACTTTTGGGCTGTGAACCTTCCCCAATGAGGACGTGCCACTTGTACGGTGGATGAGATACTTTTTCTTTTAAAAGTGATGAGTGGGCAGATTATATATATATATATATATATATATATATATATATATATAGGGGCGCGCGTGTATTTTTCTCTGGTCTGGTTTAGTGGGAGCATGGGCAATTCAACTCAAACCGTATCTAAATTGCCTCGAAGTTCCCATTAGATTTATATATTATAACTAAGCTATGGTTAATACTAAATAAAGGTTTGCCCACAGTTCTGCCCATCCACACACAAGCCCACATGCTGATGTAGGACATCTGTTCGAGATCTGGGTTTTCCATCAGATAGGACACACTGATTAGATCTTCTGTCTAAATAATTAAGCTGTTGCACCCATGAGTGGGGCCACGATGTACAAAACAAGCGGACGGCTAGTTAGTCTTCTACATTGGGGCTAATCTCAGGACTCCAGCGGCCTCAATTTTTTTTTATTTATTTTTTAGTGCATGAGATCTAACCAGTGTCTCAGTTGATGGAAAGCTTGGATCTCACACACAGATGCCATATCCGCATGTGTGCTTCATGTGGATGGACAGGGATCTATGCACGTGTGGTAGTAAACCTGTGCATCTACGTGTGGAGCGCTGCACATCCACACTCTGCCAACATGCAATATTGTGCAAGATCGGAGCTTTCTATAGGTGGGCCACACTTCATGGATCTTTTGGTGTGAAAATCAGGTTGTTTAATAGTACTCCTGGGGAGGGCAGCAATGTACAAAAACAAATAGATGGCTAGTAAAAATAGTATAATCCATCCCTTCTGTTGGTTCATTGTTGCCTATCTGAGGAGTAAACGGCCCACTTTTTAAGCAAAAAGATGAGAACAGTGTGGCCCAGCTGAAAGTAAGGTTCGGATTTGACACACATGTGACGTATCAACACGTGTGATTGCATGTGAGCGTAGAAACCCACAAATCAGAATTTTTAAAAAGGCAAGAAAGTGATGAATGATTGAAGAGGGTTGTTAGTGGTTAGTGAGAAAGAGTTGGTATTTGAGATGGAAAAAGGTCACTTCCCACCAATTATTGGGTGGTGTACATGCCTTAGTTTATTTGAGTAGATGGGCCAATGATGGGGTTTGAATCTAGTGGACACCATCTTTCCACGTCTGAAAGGGGCCGAGGTTCTTCAAAAAGGCTTTGGAGGCATGTTAGTGTCCCCGCTCAAATGCATGTGTGTTCATCACATGAAAGCTCCCATTTCCTTCTCCTAAGTGGATTCCAACTCCTCCTCAACCATAGATTCCCTTCCACCCAGTGGGGTTTCCTTTTCAAGACCTAACCAAAAAGGATATCCAAAGCCTTCAAGCAACCCTTTATATAATGCTGAGATTTTCCATTCTTCCTTTGTTGTGGGCCACACCCCCCCTCTTTGATATCCAGAGCCTCCAATCACATTGGCCTGTTTCTATGTTTGAGAGCAATTGGGTCTCTCTTTCCAACTCACACTCTCTTTCTCTCTCCTTCGTAGGGCTACTAGCTTAGTGTCATATAGATCTTCTTGTGGGTTTTTTAGATCATCATCTAGTGAATGAGATTGTCAAAGTGTCTTGGGTTTCAAACCATGGGCTCCTTGCTTTTCTTGTAAAATATTTAGTCAAAACACATGCTTGTGTGTTTTGTTACTTTTTCTTTATATTAATGGTAAGGGGTTTGGCATGTACCCATGAGAGAGAGAGAGAGAGAGAGAGAGAGAGAGAAGAAAAGGACACTCCAAAATGGTTTCAACATTAGGCAGCCCATCCTCACTTTATTTTAGTGTTTTGATTAATTTAAACTCTAGACCTTGTTTTTAAACTGACATCCTAATACAAGTAGATAAAATAGATATATAAAGTGGTTGTCACAGGCATTATGGTGGGCCCACAAAACCTTTGTTGCACGGGCTCCCTAATATCATGATATCTTTACAGTCTATACATGAAGAAGAGAGGTGAGAGCATACTACTTACATTAAAAATTGGAATAACAAAAATACCAGTGAAAAGGTTATATGCATCCCATTTTTTTATTTAAATTCAAAAGGTTATGCCCTTTTCTGACTAATTGAAAATGGTAAATCTAGCAAAGAATTTCTAACCAATTGAAGGGGTAAAATTGACAATACATAAAATCATTTATGACAATATATACACACACACGGAAATGATCACCTACGAACCAATTCATACGTATTACATACAAACTTTTTTGAGAACTCATAATATTTGATAAGTCTCGAAAATCTGAATAGTTCACATGAAGTAGAACCTCATGAAACCCCCTAGTACAATTTTTTACTTTGAACCAAAACTTCAATGGGCCATGAAAAATGCAAACAGTTTCTTCCCTTAATTTGAATTTCTCTTTGCTATGGCCCACCAGAATCTTAGATCAGGGTGAAAATTCACCCCCTAAAGTTTCACGGGATTCCGCATCTTATGGACCGTTCGGATTCGACACCCATGACACATGTGCAAAGGTACGTATGTGTGTAGGTGAGCATGCCCCCCCTGCCCCCCCCCCCCCCCCCCTCTCTCTCTCTCTCTCTCTCTCTCTCTCTCTCTCTCTCTCTCTCTATATATATATATATATATATATATATATATATATATATAGCTGGATACTCAACTATGTACTAGTTCTCACGAAGTCTTGTAGAAACTTTCTGAGAACTCATTATACGTGATGTGAGTTGAAAATATGAACGATCCATGTGATGCAACATCCCATGAAACCCTTGGGGCTTAAATCTTACTTTGATTGAAAACTTTGATGGGCCTTGAAAAAATAAAACAATTTCCTTCCTTGATTTGCATCTCTCTTTGTTATGGCCCACTAGACTTTTAGATCACTATGAAAATTGGTCCTTAAGAGTTTCATTGGATGCCGCATCACATGGACCATTAGCATTAGAGGCCTATGACACGTGTGCAAAGGTGCGCATGTGCACCCCCCACACACACACATATAAACAAAGATATTTGAGGTTTACTAATTACAAACACATGTTGAGCCCTACCCATCCACTCCCGCCATATCTTAGCTTAACATCCTACATTGTTTAGACCTTCCGGCATAGAGATAAGGCCATTTTGTGCCCCAACTAAGCCACAACATGCAAAACAAGCAAACCACTTAAAAAACTTGTTTTTAACTGTGATTTAATATGTAGATTTTTTTTTTCCCCTTATTTTTGTTTGAAAATCAAGAAATTTAATATGTAGATTATGGCCCACTTGAGTGGTGAAACTGCCATATTTTTGTAGGAGAAAATCTAGGAACTATTTGCAACCAAACGAAAGCTGATATTTCGAACACGCAATCCATATCGGCACGCGTGGTATTAATAAACCTGATTAATAAATAACTTGTGCCCCATAATGGTGCCAAATGTATATTCTATTTGAAAGGGACTTTGCAAATTGGGTTGGAGATCTCAAGGACAATCAGTACCATTAGCTAGCTGGATTTCATACAAATATAAAATCTCTATTATATATTTCTACTTTTATATGGGTGGATGGGTATGTGGGGAAGGAGGAGGCACAAGGATATGGCCATTTAATTAGTATTATGTCTTTATACTATAGACTTCAGGTTCCAATGAATTTGATATGCTTATGTAGACAATGACTCGTACTTAGAATTCTCAAAGAGAAAAGTCCATATACAGTGTTCTATGGGATCTTTAACATATTACATTTTCATTTTCTGCTAATGTGTTAATTTGGGTGAAAAAATCAAGCCTCGGAAATGGTGGGGCATACCATAAAGATCACCTGGAGAAAAAAACGGAAACAATCCACTTATTAGGTGGTCCACAAACGTCACTAAGTCGGATCATTGGCTGTATGTTGGTTTTGATAGTGTGATCCACTGATGAATAGATTATTCTGTTTTTTGTTCCCGGTGATCTTTGCTGTGCTTTCTGTCATTTTAACGGTTTAGATTTTATAAATAAATGACATATTAGTATAAAAGAAAGCATTGTATATTAAAGTTTCTACATAACGTTGTATATGAAGATTTCTTATTCTAAAGAGAAATTTACAACTGTAGACCCCACCTTTTATCCATTGGATATTCTTGAAATAATACAAACGTAAATTCCGAACTTGGACCTGCTCGTACGGACAGCAAAAATGAGGACGAAACTACCCTCCTTATAAGTAAGCCGGCCTATTTCTATGGATTTGGCGGCATATATTGCTACGGATTATAACCGTAGCTATATGTAGATAATTCGTAGCCATAGGCGCCATGGTCCAGGGACCCAATAATTTGGGTTAGCTAGTTGGCGTCGACCGAGTTAGTTGTCTTGTCCACTTGTTTTTTTTAGATGTCTCTTTTTTTTTTTGTCTTATATCATAATGAGAGTAGTCAATTCATTTTTTTAGATGTCTCATTTTTTGTCTTATCTCATAATAAGAGTAGTCAAAATGAATTGACGTGAGACCCACATAGCTTTTAATAGTAAGTAGTTCCTACCCTAAGTTGTTGTAGGCAATCTGCATCCCTTTGGATTATAGAAAATTCATATAACCCTAGGTTATAGGCAAGTTGCATAACTTTTAGACAATTTAGTTTGCATATGGCTCAATTGAGTTTCAAAACTCCCTATTTGCGTAACTTAGAGTCAAATAGCCTCTAAAAGAGGTTTTTGGCAAGTTTTGTTCAAGCCCCACCATGTGGTGTAATCTACTTTAGCACTAAAGTTTCTTCATTTATTTTATCATCAAAACCTTCCTAGTAATTTAGCAAGGAAACCTATGAATTGAGTGAGGGAATCTAGGAATCAAGTGAGACAACCTAGGAATTGAGCGAGGGAACCTAGAAATTGAGTGAGGGAACCTTGAAATTCAGCGAGACAACTTAGAACTTGTATGAGGCAACGTAAAAATTGAGCTTGGGTTTGGGATTATAACAGAATATTCGTCACATTTTCAAACCATCATTTCAGTGTATACCTAGAGCTTGGGTTTGAGATTACAGTAGAATATTCATCACCTGCAAAGATGAATTGAAAAACATATCAAACATAAAATTCACAAGATAATCATAGTATACAAAATCAGAAATAATTGAAAACAGTATAGCATTTAATGAATTTGAACTAGCTTCATATGAAATCGAGATAGAAATTGAGCGAGACAAACTATAAAAATAAGTGAGGCAAACTAGAAATTGAGCGGGGCAAACTAGATATTCAGCGGGGCAAACTAGAAATTGAGCGGAGAAAACTAGAAATTCAGCGAGGCAAACATGAAATTTAGTGGGAAAAATTGAAAATTGAGCGGGGGAAAGTAGAAAATCAACAGGGCAAACTGAAAATTGATCAAGACAAACTATAAAAATACGTAAGGCAAACTAGAAATTGAGCGGGGCAAACTAGATATTCAGCGGGGCAAACTAGAAATTGAGCGGAGAAAACTAGAAATTCAGCGAGGTAAACATGAAATTTAGTGGAAAAAATTGAAAATTGAGCGGAAAAAACTATAAAATCAGCAGGGCAAACTGAAAATTGAGCGGGGCGAACTAGAAATTCAGTGAGGCAGACATGAAATTCAGCAGGGTAAACTGAAATTTGAGTGGGGAAAACTAGAAAATTAGCGGGGTAAATTAAAAATTGAGCGGGGCAAACTAGAAATTCAGCTGGGCAAACTGAAAATTAAACAAAGCAAACTTGAAATTCAGCTGAGCAAACTAGAAAAGAGTTGGATGTTTTGTCATTTTGTAATTCTTGAAACATGAGAGCTATAAATGGTATGCTTTGAACCATATCAAATTGATCTTAGCGAGGTTCTTACCTTTCTCAACAATTGAGCCTTAATGAATCACAACAATCATATCAGCATTCCTCTCCAACCATTATGTCAAGACCCTGAATATACAGTATTTCAATAGCAGAAGAGGTAAGTAGTCATTCTCTCCCCTTAAATCAACTGCATCTTGTATATAAGAAATCATGACCAAGGTACAAATTCTGTCGTTAGCTTCTATGCAAAGTTGTGGCTATTCCACAACTTACTTTAATGAACCGAGGTACCCCAAACTTTTTTTATTTTTTTTGGTACATTGGTGTAGCTCCAATAGTTCTGGAGGTGTTTGGATGTACTATTGGATTGAATTGTATGATGAATGAATGATGAATGATGGAAAATATCATTAAAATTTTCAATTTCCTCTTGATGAAGGTTGCATTACATTGCACCAAATATCATGATATTTCATGACATTTGGTGCAACCAAATGCGGCCTAAATTAACACTAATTATTCGGTTTATTTGTGTCCAAATGCAGGGTAAGTTACCGTTAAATGGAGATGAACATTCACAATATTCTTTCAGTTAGAAACTTTAGCTGTTTCGTTATATTTTTACAATTTTATTTTCACCAGTCCAACTTAAAATGAAGCCAATTCCAATTTGGGACTGGCTTCACCTCTTATTTGAAGTGCGACTAACCCAAGTTTGGGAATCTCACTTTGCTGCAACTTGATTATTAAAATCCAATTCAATTCTACATCCAAACATAGACTTTAAGAAATGGTTTCAATCACAAGAAGAGCTGAAATACTATTAACCTGAGGCATTTTGTCTATGAACTTTGTAGCATTGGCAATCTCAGCTGCAGCTCTGATCTCTTCAATGGTTGCGTCATCCTTACTTTAGGTAATGTTATCTCTAATGCTAGAAGTAAATAGTACCAGTTCCTGACTAACAAGCCGATTTTCCCTCTTTCCATCTGAGCTGGAACTCCTTGAGATTTATACCATCTATCAGCGATGCAAACTAGAAATTGAATGGGGCAAACATGAAATTGAGCGGGGCAAACATGAAATTAGGCGGGGCAAACTAGATATTGAGCTGGGAAAATATGAAAATGAGCAGGACATGAATGAAATTGAGTGAGGCAAACATGAAATTAAGCAGGGCAAACTAGAAAATCAGCGGAGCAAACATGAAATTGAGTAGGGAAGAGATGCCTACATTCAGTTTGAAATCCAAGTAGATAATAGTACTGGTAAGAAAACTGGTAAGTGATTATATATAAAGCTAACCTACACGAGACTATATATATAACCTTCAAACTTAATAAGCTTGATGTGTGGTGTGTGTGGTGTGTACATGAGCTTTATTGCACAAGTGTGTGGACTTAGCAAGGCTCATGTTTAGTGCGAGTACAAATATTAAGTTGGCATATGCATTTCAGTAAATTAAGATTTAACCGCTGATTCAAGTTTCGATTTTTATTTATTAAGATATACTCATTATGCATGCATAAGGTGAAATGAACAGTTATGAATGACTATGATTGAAGCAGCTAAGTCATCTCTTGATAGAGATGATTGGACCACTTAGAAGTGTACATGCCAGTTACACCTATCATGAGATTTTTATGTTGTACACTAATGTTTTCGGTATTTATGTCATTGGAAATGCTGATATTGTGATCACGCCTAGTCCCACTTTAATAAATGAGGTGATAATTGCCGTGGTCTAGTGTCGATAGTTTCAATCGACCAAATAATTCAGGATATGATGTAGAGTGGGTCGCGGACAATTTCATCACCAAGATGGATCAGAAAAGGCACGGTTGACGACAGAAGTGATCCGGACCATAAGACCTTAGATCGGGCGTATCTCGCAATCTGGAATGAGTTATCTGACGTAAAATATATGAATTTGGGGTAGAACGAGCTACTTTAGCCAACCAACCCCGCTATGTCGGGTTGCGCAGCCTAGATTTGTGAGAAAACCCCTGATCGATGGTCATTTTTCCATTTTATTTTTGTTTTTACTATAAATAGTAAGTTTTAGTTTGAGTATAACTTTTCATCCGTTGGGCTTTAGGAGTTATGTCCAGCATGAAAAGTGCTTAGGATAATTAGGAGAACAGTTTGGTGAAGCCAAATAGGACACTTACTATTTTTGGCCGACAACCTTGCGCACTAGTAGACATCACGACCGTCTATAAATAGTAAGTTTACTATTTATAATAAGTTGCGAATTTTAGGAGTTTTAGTTGTAGTTTGAGTCTGATTTCTTTCCTATTGCTTGGTTCCCTTATTTAAAGGGGTGTAAACTCATTTTTAGTCATTCATTAATCAATTTTAAATTATTAAAAATTCTTTTCTATTTTCTGCTTTCTTTCCTCGTGGATTCGAGGAGTCTCTGTGAGGAGTACAAAGAAGTTCCGTGGATTCAGAATATTTATCATCTCGAGGAAGAAGGTGCTCGACCTCATGTCCTTCCCTGCGTCAGTTTGGTATCAGAGTGAGGTTTCTCCTCGAATTGATGACTTTTAACGACAGGTCGGGCAACAATCCCATGGGCAGTGCCCCAGAGAATTTACCTTTAACGGCGACAGTTTTCGAAGCAACCATAAAAGAGAATCGGCAAGTCATGTAAGGGCTGCAGGCTTCTATGGACCGCATAGCGAATCTCTTTGCGAAAATCCTAGGACAACTCCGTATTCCTGGTGGTAATCTTCCACCGTCAATTGTTGAAACTCGCAATCGCCCTGATCTCAGAATAGTACCGGCAATGCATCCATGGGTCATTCCTGAGGAAGGAAGCTCCAGTGAAAAGGAAATCGATGATATAATCTTTCAACACCCCAGACAAAGCGACGATCAAGTAGATCAGACATATTGAGAATTCAAGATGCGGGTTGATATTCCTAACTTTAATGGCCAACTACACATTGATGATTTCCTCTATTGGCTTTCTAAAGTTGAGCAATTTTTTGACTATATTGACATCCTTAAAGCAAAGAAGGTCAAGCTTGTGGCCTACAAGTTGAAGGGAGGAGCTTCAGCTTGGTGGGAGTAACTGCAACTCGCACGAACCAGGCAGATGAAAGCACCAATCCGCACATGGCAGCGGATGAAGTAGCTACTACGTGCCCGATTCCTCCCTAGTGATTACGATCAGGTATTATTCCAACAATACTAAAATTGTCGACAGGGTAATCGGTCGGTGAGAGAATATGTAGAAGAATTTTACTGCCTGGCGGCGCATAATGATTTAATCGAGACTGAATCGCAACAAGTCGCCCGATTCAACGGTGGACTGCGTATGGCGATCCAGGATCGGGTCCAGATGCAGCCCGTCTGGACGATGAATGATGCGATCAAGTTGGCTACTCGGGCAGAAGCAGAACTTGAACGTTCTACCACACGGCCTTATTCTACCGCAAGGATCACTATGGTGGGTCCATCCCAGGGAGCTCCCCAGTCTAAAGAAAAGGAACCCGTAGGAGCACACACTCAACCTCCTATGTCTGAGAGCCGAGATCAGGGAAGCGGACGACTCCAAAGGGACGTATCGATTGCTGCTGGTCCAAGTAGAATTTCGAACCCCTATGCTCGACCCCGGCTCGACAACTACTATCGTTGTGTCCAACCAGGCCACCTATCAAATACTTGTCCTCAGCGAAAGGTGGCGAACCTCACCATCAATGATGGTAATGCTAATAACGCCGATGAAGATCCAGATATTGAAAAACATGAGCATACCACCGAGGACGAGGCAGATGAATCAAGTTGGGTTCAGAAAGATCATGGCGAGTCACTCGTAGTGAGGCGGCTATTATATGCGCCAAGAAAAGAGGTGCATCCACAGAGGCATAACATCTTCCGCACTAGGGGTACGGTGAATTGAAAGGTTTGTGACGTGATTATTAATAGTGGCAGCAGCGAAAACATTATTTTCAAGGTCATGGTGGAGAAATTGTAATTGAAAATGGAGCGTCATCCCTCTCCATATACAATCGGTTGGATCAATAAGGTCAGCGAAACAAAGGTAACTAAACAGTGCACCATATCCTTTTCAATTGGTAAACATTATAAGGATGAAGTAGTATACAATGTGGTTGACATGGAAGCATGTCACATACTACTTGGTCAACCCTAACAATCTGACCGTGACGCCACTCATAAAGGGCGAGATAACATATATATCTTCGTCAAGGATGGCCGGAAGACCATATTGGCCCCTATGAATCCAGAGAGACCACCTGAAACTTTTAAAGTAGAGGGTCGATTTCTCTTAACCATACGGGACTTCGTGGAAGAATTCAAAGAAACAGGACAGGCTTATGCATTCATTGTAAAAGGAGAAGAACTCGAGCCTACCATCATCCCTGAAAGATTAAGGCCCTTGCTATATGAATTCAAAAAAATCTGGCCCGATGACCTTCCCGATGGGTTACCTCCTATGTGAGATATCCAACACCATATCGACTTTATCCCCGGGTCCAGTCTACCTAATCGGCCTCATTATCGAATGAGTCCGAATGAGTGCGAGATTCTTCAAGGGTAAGTGGAAGAGTTAATCCGTAAGGGTCTTATTCGAGAAAGCATGAGTCCATGTGTTGTACCAGCTCTATTAACTCTAAAGAAAGATGGGAGTTGACGCATGTGTGTCGACAGCCGAGCTATCAACAAAATCACCATAAAATACAGGTTTCTGATACCGCGGTTGGACGATATACTAGACATGCTAGAGGGTACCAAAATATTCTCTAAATTGGATCTAAAGAGCAGCTACCATCAGATTCGAATACGGCCAGTGATGAATGGAAAACAGTCTTTAAGACCAAGGAAGGATTGTACGAATGGATGGTCATGCCCTTCGATCTTTCGAATGCGCCTAGCACGTTCATGAGATTGATGAACCAAGTTCTTAAACCTTTCATTGGGCGATTCGTTGTGGTTTATTTTGATATATAATGTCAAGACGAAACTACCCATATGGAACACCTTAAAAAGGTCCTTCAGGTGCTTACTGAAAATAAACTGTATCTCAATTTAAAAAAATGCAGCCTCATGACTAATAGCCTATTATTTTTGAATTTTGTCGTAACGTCCACGGGCATTCGAGTGGATGAGGAAAAGGTGAAGGCAATCAAAGAATGGCCGGTTCCCACAAATATTCATGAAGTGCGAAGTTTTGATACACTGACGACATTCTATCGTCAATTCGTGAGAAATTTTAGTACTATTATGTCACCAATCACAGATTGAATGAATAAAGGGCAGTTTCAGTGGACTGACGAAACCGACAGGAACTTTGCCGAAATCAAGCGCAGATTATCCATGACCTCGGTTCTTGTACTTCCTAACTTTGATAAACTATTTGAAGTCGAATGTGATGCCTCATATGTCAGAATTGAGGGAGTTTTATCTCAAGAAGGTAGGCTGGTAGCCTTCTATAGTGAGAAACTTAGTGATGCACGCAAGAAGTGGTCTACATACAAGATCGAGTTATATGCGGTAGTCCAGACACTGCGACATTGGTGATATTATTTGATTCAAAGGAAATTCATACTTTACACGGACCATCAAGCTCTCAAATTCATTAATAGTCAAGCTAACACTAACCATGTGCATGCTAGATGGATCTCATTTTTACAGGAATTCACGTTCGTGCTAAAACACAAGTCAGGACAACAGAATAAAGTAGCCGATGCGCTGAGTCACAGTACAAATTTGTTAGTAAATATGAGCAATGAAGTTGTCGGGTTCGAGTGACTCAAAGACATATATGCCGATGACGACGACTTCAAGGACGCATGAGTTAGATGCCAAGAAGGTCACTCCGGTGACTTACATATGTAAGATGGGTTCCTTTTCAAGAAAAATCAATTATGCATCCCCAACAGTTCGCTAAGGAAACAGATAATCCAAGAACTACATGGTGGTGGCCTTAGTGGACACCTTAAGCGAGATAAGACGCGAGCTCTTGTGGAAGAACGATATTACTTGCCGTAATTGACACGTGATGTGGGAAGGGTAGTCCAGCGTTCGTGCTTGGTCTCCCACGAACACAACGCGGCATGGATTCGGTGTTCGTGGTAGTAAATCGTTTCTCCAAGATGACGCACTTTATTCCATGCAAAAAGACTCTCGATGCAACACACATGACAAATCTATTCTTCAGGAAAATTGTGCGGCTACACGGGGTTTCCAAGACTATTACTTCTGAACGTGACACGAAGTTCATAAGACACTTTTGACAGACTTTATGGACTCGATTCGATACACGACTTCAGTTCAGCAACGCCTACCACCTGCAGACTGATGGTCAAACTGAGGTTGTGAATCGCACTCTGGGAAATCTTCTTCGATGTATTTCAGGAGAAAAATTGAAGCAGTGGAATTTGGCCTTGTCTCAAGCAGAGTTTGCATTCAACAACATGGTGAACCGCTCGACAGAAAAATCTCCGTTCCAGGTTATTTACGAATGAGTACCTCGCCACACACTAGACTTGGTCCCTCTGCCCAAGCTCCCAAGCATGAGCATTGCAACAGAACATATGGCAGATAGGATCATGGGTATTCATGTGGAGATACAAACCAAGCTACATGCCTCGAATGAAAAGTATAAGGAACAAGCGAACAAGCATCGACGATAAAAAGTGTTCGAGGTGGGTGACCAGGTAATGGTCCATCTGCAAAAAGAAAGATTTTCGACCGGGACGTACAAAAAGTTAAAAGATAAGAAGATTAGACCGGTACCAATCATCTGAAAGATCAATGACAACGCTTATGTTGTTGATCTTCCAGATGACATGGCGATCTCACGGACTTTCAATGTTGCGGACCTGACCGAGTACCATGAACGAGCACAGGAGGAGAACTCGAGGACGAGTTCTTTTCAAGTGGAGGGGACTAATGTAGAGCGGGTTGCGGATAATTTCATGACCAAGATGGATCAGAAAAGGCATGGTCGACGACAGAAGTGATCCGGACCATAAGACCTTAGATCGGGCGTATCTCGCAATTTGGAATGAGTTATCCGACGTAAAATATATGAATTTGGGGTAGAACGAGCTACTTTAGCCAACCAACCCCGCTATGCCGGGTTGCGCAGCCTGAATTTGTGAGAAAACCCCTGATCGACGGTCGTTTTCCTGTTTTATTTTTGTTTTTACTATAAATAGTAAGTTTTAGTTTGAATATAACTCTTAATCCGTTGGGCTTTAGGAGTTGTGTCCAGCATGAAAAGTGCTTAGGATAATTAGGAGAATGGTTTGGTGAAGCCAAATAGGACACTTACTATTTTTGGCCGAAAACCTTGCGCACTAGTAGACATCACGACCGTCTATAAATAGTAAGTTGTGAATTTTAGGAGTTTTAGCTGTAGTTTGAGTCTGATTTCTTTCCTATTGTTTGGTTCCCTTATTTAAAGGGGTGTAAACTCATTTTTAGTCATTCATTAATCAATTTCAAATTATTAAAAATTCTTTTCTATTTTCTGCTTTCTTTCCTCGTGGATTCGAAGAGTCCAGAGAAGTTCCATAGATTCGGAATATTTATCATCTCAAGGAAGACGGTGCTTGACCTCACGTCCTTCCCTCTGTTAGTATACTTTATAGGATCCATAAAAATATCTAGTAGAATCTCGATTGTTAATGAATTACCATATAATACATTGCATATTGAAGAATATCATGATTATCCCAAGTAAGAGACTGTTCGAATTATTGGCCATGTATGGTATGTTTTCATTTGGTAATGTAATTATTGGTTTAAATTAATCATATTGAGTATATACAGTTTTATAAGCATGAAGTACTATAGACAACTCAATATAGAATTTTATTGAAGAATGACTTCTCTCCTTGTACGTGAGAGATTGATAAGACGTAGGTAAGTGAAAGAGTTCTATAATGGGTGGACTCCCTCTAATAGCTACTCCCCTATATAAAATGCATTCGATCCCTAACACGGACCTCATGTTTGCCCCGCTAAATTTTTAGTTTGTCCCGCTCAATTTTTAGTTTGTCCCGTTGAATTTCATGTTTGTCCCGCTAAATTTCAAGTTTGCCTCGCTGAATTTCATGTTTGCCCCGCTGAATTTCTAGTTTGCCCTACTCAATTTCATGTTTGCCCCGCTGAATTTCTAGTTTGCCCCACTCAATTTCATGTTTACCCCACTCAATTTGTAGTTTTTCCCCACTCAATTTCATGTTTACCCCGCTCGATTTCTAGTTTGCCCCGCCCAATTTCATATTTGCCCCGCTGAATATCTAATTTTTCCTGCTCAATTTCGTGTTTGCCTCGCTCAATTTCATGTTTACCTAGCTGAATTTCTAGTTTGCCTCGCTCAATTTTATGTTTGCCCCGCTGAATTTCATGTTTGCCCTGTTTAATTTCTAGTTTGCCCTGCTGAAATTCTAGTTTGCCCCACCGAAATTCTAGTTTGTCACGCTCAATTTCATGTTTGCTCCACTGAATTTCATGTTTGCCCTACTCAATGTCATATTTGCCTCGCTGAATTTCTAGTTTGCCCTGCTCAATTTCTAGTTTCCCCCACTCAATTTTCATGTTTGCCCCACTCAATTTTATGTTTGCCCCGCTGAATTTCCAGTTTGACCACGAACTGATTGAAATTGACCGCGAAGTGAATGAAATAGATTTTCGACCATTGACCTGATGGAATCTTGGAAAATAATTAGGTTGGTTGGCTAAGGTAGCTTCTCCTACCCCAAAATCATATGTGGCACGTCATGTAACTAATTTTTGTTTGGAAGATATTGTTGTCAAATGAATAAAAAATTAAATGAAAAAAAGAGAGAAATTTTTTTTTTATATGCATACACACACACACACATACATTTATATAAATATGTATTAGAGAAAAATGTAGGTAGAATAAAATTCTCTATGTAAAAAATAAAAATAAGATAAAAATAAAAAAAGAGAGAAAAAAGTGCATCGCACTACAGTTATGGCTACGGTTATAATCCGTAGCCATAGGCCCAACTCCCAGGTCGAAACTACCTAGTTTCTTTTTCTTTTGTTTTTCCCCTGATGTAATCTCTACCGATTTTTATGGGTCCCATTATAAGGTATGTGTTATATCCAAACGGTCCATTTATTTGGCAAATTCATATTAAGGCTTGAAATGAAAAATAAGACAAATTTAGCAATCAAGTGGGCCACACTGTAAAAGGCAGTAGGGAATTGAACATCTACCATTGAAACCTTTTTAGGGTTAAAGTAGTTTTTGATCATTATGAAATTTGTTTTTCCTCTTCATCTAGGTCTTTGTGACCCTGTGAATAAACTTAGACGGGGAGGATTTCTCACAAACATTACTGTGGACCCCACTTGAGTTCCCAGTGCATGGATATCCTTTAGTGCTCGTCTCTACACGCTAGCCAATCCGCAAGTCAGGGGTATTTTCGTCCTGAAATTTAGTGTCCGTGCGAGGAGGTCTAAGTTTGTAAGTTAAATTTGTATTGCTTCAAGAATATTCAAGTTCAAAAGTTAAGTTTGTATTGCTCCAAAAATATCCAATGGATAAAAAGTAGGGTCATAGTCGAAAATTTCTCTATTATAAAACAGCAAAGATGAAGCCAACACATCATCTCCAGGTAACCATAATACATGGTGTGCTACCATGCCATCTTATCCCCCAAGGTGCTACTTGTGAAGGAAATCAGTACCATGAAAACAGTAGCCCCTCCAATGAAGATTGTCTTTCTTGAAGTTCAGACCAATCCGTAATTAGGCAGGCCACATTCGTTTTGAATCAGTGTTAGTTGTCCATTAATCCTAATAGTGTTTCCCACCTGATAATTGGACCAGCCTGATTTTTGTGTTAGGTGATCTTCATTGCTGGTCCTATATATCATTTTCATGGTACGGATTGACCTACACAGGTGGCATGTTGGCAGAAAAGGTCTGACAGCGCCACAAGCTATGGTACGTTGTTAATTTTTTTTTTTCTTCATTGATTTTTTAATTTGGATCCACCGATTATTGTAGCAAGGATGAAAGGCCCAAGGCATAGATGCTAATCTACAGTGGAACAAGAGTGTAATTTTTATTTAAAAGATTGTGGATGGCACCTTTCCCATCTGTTTTGCTACATAGTTCAATGTGTCCTTTTAATTTATATTGTCTCCATGTGGTTGACAACTACAACTAATGCTTCCCTATGATGAATATATTCTTTGGAATTCAAGATGGGCAGACTTTTATTATAACTAATCCATTCCTTTGCTGTCCTATATTTAAAATTAAAGATGGATGGATGGATGAAGATATTCGACAAAAAAAAATAAAAATGATAATAAAATAAAATAAAATAAAATCCATTACACATAAGCACAAGCAAAGGGCCTATCTAGTTCTTGATTTCTAGATTTTTAAACTTCTCAAGTTAGACACACAAATATATGAGGAATGATCAAAGGGAGTCAAACCCGAGTCGACACTGTTGGGCCCACAGAAACTGTGCATGGCATCTGAAACGTCCATTAGTTGTACCCAAGGGCCGAAAAATCAGCCTGTTTTAAATCTCAGGCGCACCACAACATGAAAAATTAAATTGAAAGGGAACATACATCAGTCAAATGCGCGCCACCATCTCAGGCCATGGGCACAAAAATTAGTTTAATCCATGATTATGTGGGCCATAAGATAGGAGGGAGTTGAGAGGGACAGCCACCATTGGTATCATGGGGCCCACTGGGTTATGTATATGTCATGATCCATTTGTTTGATACATCATACATCCACCCAAGATGACGAGACACCTAAAAATCAGGCCTTCATGAAATGCAGGTGGGTCCCAATGTAAACCATGGTAGAGTCCCTTCCCAACAGTTCCTGCTATAGTTGTAGATGGGGCTGATTTTTTATTTTATTTTTTTCGTTCGCCCATTGCCAAAAGAGGGGGAGAGTGAGTCTCCCCCACATCTTTGGCCTTGAGTCGAATAATCTGGCCGACTCAGGTGACTACAATACAGCGATTTTGATGGGGCCCACTGCTGTTTGTATCTGTTTCCATCAAATCCGTTCATCAGGTGTACCTCAAAATGATAAAGGGACCCTTCAAAAATTAGGCTGATCCAAAACCCAGGTGAGCCACACTGGGGGAATTTGTAGGTTTGTAGGGGTGATTTTATATTGTTTCCTACGGTGTGACCCACCCAAATCACACATGACAGCAGGCCCCACGTCAAGTCACTCACAATCAACTATACCTGATCATACCCTCACACCCACATATTAGCAGTGGTTATTTTCCATCCTGTTATGTGCATGCGACATCCAATCCGTCCAATAGGTTGGGCTCACCATGCAGACCACCTTGTGAATATACCATCTCGATCCACATATCAAGTGGCCCACATCTGTACTTTTTAAAATATCAGCAGCTATCAAATTTTTTCTACAGTGTGGCTCACCTAATGAGTGAATTGAGATGATTTTTGAATATGGTGACCCAAATGATGGGGCAACCTATTAGACAGGTTGGATGTCCTACACGCAAGATAGGTTGTAAATAATCAACTGATTAGACAGCAAATTATCGTCCAGAGGAGTGGGATGACCAGTAAGAGAGGCCGTTCTCCGTAATGGAATCTTCTAAGGGACAGATATAGGACCATTTGATAGTTATCGGAGCATTCTGAGACCACAGATTACAGGTCGGGTCCAGGACTTTGCCATACAGATAAGGAAAAAAATGGACATTCCTGACACCGTCGCAATCATCGAAATTGGCCCATCTATGTCATCCTTTCCTGTAATCTCATCATAAATGGTTACCCTGAAATCTGTGGGTGTTTTAAATATCGCGTTTGGACGCACAAGTGGGCGATTGATAAAGACTTCCAAATTGAGTATGGTGTTTGGGTTAAGTAGATAATGGGTGTTTGTTTATGTTGGAAAAGCCATACGATAATCATTTTACCTCATTGAAAATATATGAGAATGAGAGTCCTTTCCCATTCAAATCATTGTGTCGTTGAGGGATGTTAATAAGGAGGTGAATGCCTACGGTTCAGTGGGCCATGGTCAAGTTATTAATACATTTAAGGCATGAAAATTCATACTAAAATATTTTTTTTCTAAGATTATTTATTTGAGAGAGGATCCTACTAAATGAGATTTTGCTGGGCCGTACACCCTCCACGTAGGATTTGCTGCACTAAAATTGCACTGCAAAGCTAATTGGATTTATGCAAAGTACCTCTTGGTAAATCCCAATGTGGAAGGCATGGGGCCCCGAAAAATTGTCCAGGAATCCATGAGAAATTGTTATTAGATAATTATTACAATTTCCTTATCTTTTCTGGCTATCCAAACAGGCCCTTGAGTGATGGGCCCACCTAGATAACCCACTTATAAAAAAAGCCTGCCAGCTCAAAAAATCATAAACCCTTAGACTTTCTTTCGTTGAACATGGATCGTTGTTTTTTTTAAAAAAAATTATTTATTTATAATATTTATTTATTTATTTTTCTTGTTTCTTTGCTGGCAGTCAATTGAAGGCTTGGGATTTTTTATCCTTGGAGATTTTGTGCACATGAGCCATCCAGAGCTGGATTGATGGTATCAATGGTTTGGATCACTTAAACATGGTCTCCAAGTGCGCATGCTAAAAAGCTAGGGAACTCATGAGAATTTCAGGCTCCATCAGCGAGTGGTTTTGGAAAGCTATACAAGAAATGAATATGATAGCAGTCCACTTGGGGACTTTTGAGCCTTGGCCGTTAGTAAGTGCACGCGCATGCATGTGAAATGTCTCACTCTAACCCATGACATGAGGTTCCCAATCTCTAATGAGAAAAAAGATAATGAAACTATCATGAATCCATAAGAGAATGGACGGCCCACAAGCAACCCCACTCCTCATACATCACAATGCCAGCCTGGCATGATGGGTGCATACAGTCACCCCTTCATGAAGATGGGCATAACAACAAAAAGTAAATTAGACGGTCCACTTATTAAGTTGACTGCAACTTGTGATGCGTGGGGCAGGTAAACCTCTTATATGTGAGAATGATAGTTAGGATTGCCAATTCGGTAGATCTCATCAACCACCGGACACCGTGGTTAATGACAAGGTTAGATTTGATTGGACCACGTACAACTACTGTCAGAGATGAAGTAGGATCATCTTAAACCAAACAACTGAAGAACTGATAGGATCATCTTAAACCAAACAACTGAAGAACTTTTTGGAATGTATTTTGCTGATGTCATATCTGACAACAGCATCTGGTCCAATCAAATTTCGGTGTCCAAAAACCATGGTGTTCAGATCCAGTGAATCCGCGTCCCATTGTATTTTGGTATGTACAAATACTTTAAAACTGAACTACCGACCATGCTTAGGAATCTATCTTTGCAAGGCTAGTCGTCTGTGAAACTTGGGCTGAGCGGATGATTTTACCGTTGTTAAGTATTCAACTATAGAAATCAAAGGTGACGATCATTTTTAAAGCACACGATTATGGGACAATATGTTATTGATGATCGTGAATAGGATATGAACGGTTGAAAATCATTAGACCATCTCAGGAGGTGGGATCCAGTAGTGGCCGCACACGCTGGATCCCTAGTCGATACACGGAGCAAAACGAACTCCGTGAAGGAGATTCCCGCTGACCTAACGACAAGAAAGAAGGAGACTCGCAACTCTGGGGAGTATGATGACATTATGATCTCCAATCCTCGCAACTGTCAACGTGGCATCCATACATGAGAGATCCGGGTCACACATCATCATACGCAGCCCACCTGATGACCAGGCGCACCTGATTTTTGGCCATTTCAGACGTATTGAGCCCGCCGGCTGGCCTGCCAGATGAACGATCTGGATCTCACCAGAAGAATACATTGAATAGCAGTCGCCAGTCAGACGACGATTGATTCGTCTTTGCTCCGAATATTTCTGAAATAGAAGAACTTGAGAGTACAAGGAATAAATTACATTACATGAGCATGACTCACAACCATACGCAAATATATTCTGGAGAATCGAATCCCTCGAAAATCAAACTAAAAGAAAGGCAGTTTTCGTATGCTCTTGTGGACCGTTTATCATTCTCTCCAAATTCCAAATACTTTGTTGTAGGTGGGCCAATTGACAAAATTACATTTTCGCCCTTTCATTATACGTAAAATAAAAACCACTTACAGGAGACATTCTCGTGTTGAGAGGCAGGAAGAAAGCCAATTTACAAAGGCTTTCAATAAAAAGAAAAAAAGAAGAAGAAAAAAGAGAGCAGAAAAGGGGCCTATTTTCCTTTGTTTCCAGAGAAGGGGATTACAAATTCCTCCACCACCCATAGACATTTTCTTCAGGTTAGTGAGGTAATTTCCTGTCTTATTTACAGGCTTGGATGTCCTTGCAGTGAGAGACGCTTCCACTCCACTAAGCGATGCAAAAAATCCATCACCTAAAAAAACAAAAACGCAAATAGGAGTTAAAAAAAAAAAAACAACGTCCAATCAAATGCATGTGTAAGAAACACATATACACCGCTAGATTGGTATATATCCCTTGCCTCGGAGGGTTCTTGGAGTGAGTACGATGCACTTGTATCCTTTGGGATTTTGGAAACGAGTATACCGAATCCTTGTCCTCTATCACGCAAAACCTATGAAAAATATAGAGAAAAAAAAATTATTTTAATCAATTAAACACATCATAGCCAAACAAAAGAACATACACAGAAAAAATGTGTATGTACCTTGAAAGCATCTTCATCCGTCCGATCGTCTCCTATGTACACTGGCAACACATCGTTACAATCCGCGAATCCTAGAGAATTACAACCAAAAAAATCGTATATCAGCTTTGTATTTATCCTATTAAAAGGAATGGGAATGCTTATTAAAAAAATGTTTTTTTTTTTTTTTTTCCATCTGTTGGTTTATATTTTTAACTACTTACCGAGCGACTCTAACAAAAATTCAAGAGCCTTCCCTTTGTCCCATTTAATGGTAGGACGAATCTCTAGTACCTACATTTCCAATAACAAAAGTAGCAATTATTCACTCTCAGTTCCCACACATATGGAAATAGAGTTAGACTCATATGATAACTCTTCCTCCTCAGCTATCCAGACCATCCAAATTGTGCGTCATGTTGTGGATGGATGATACCTCTCAAATCATAGTGATCAAGCAACTCTTTAGAGGGGAAGATGGGGTGGCTACTCTCACATCCCTGCTGTTATTTCTGGTTTATGCTCCATCCCCAGTTGAATCCGCGGTTTGGATGGTCTGGTTTGCTGTACACCGATGTGACGTGTGCGGCCGAAGAGTCACCACCGTTTAGTTTCAAATGGTGCTCAGACAAACATAGGAGTCCTGGTCATTAACCAATTAAAAAAAGCAGTGGACCAATCCAGGAAAGCCACGTGTTATACCTTCCTTCCCTGAGTAAGACGCAGCTTTGGATACTCCTTGATCACTGATCTAACCTGCTCCGCTAGCGCAGTCCATCTCTGAAAAATGTACGCAGTTACACAATCAAACCAGATACACATGCACGAGTATACACACCTGTACGGTGTCTACACGTATGAAGAAAATAAACGGGTTTGATTTTGGACCTTCTCATCAACGCAGCGGAAGTGCACAGACAAGCAGAACTTGTTATTCTCCACCTTAGCTCCTGGAGTGGATTTTGTTTTCTCCACCAACGTTTTATAAACCTTAAAAAAAAAGAAAAACAAAAGAAAAAAAAGAAAGAAAGAAAAATCAAAACCCATTTTGAAAAAGCACATTATAGCCTCCCTTTTTTAATAAAAGCACCACTGTTTCTACTTTCGGTGTGAGAACTGTACACACCGTGGTACCATTCTAGGATGTTATTCAAAGAAAAAAGAGAGCAGAGATTAGGCGAAAGGAGACAAACCAACCTCGTCTATCATGGGCAAGAACTCGCTCGCGGGTTGAAACAGAACAGCTTTCTTTCCCTGACAGTAAAAAATAAAAAGGAAAAATAAAGAAAAAGAAATTGTATTGACTTTTCAGTATCAGTAGTCCATGGGCCTACTAAAAGGTGTGCTACTGCAGGAGTGTACTTACTTTCTTGTATTTCTTGCCTTTGGCCGGCCCCCTGATGTCCATGCCATGGCTGCCCGCGTAGTACAGTTCTGCCAGCCGTACGAAGCTATACACCTAAAACAAGAGAGCAAACGCATCAGAATAAATGCTTCTGCTTTCTCTTCTTTTCGAAATTCATGGAATAGAATCGCAAGGTAAATGAATGACAGGGAATGTACCTTGTCCCTGCGCCTCCCGCTCACGATTGCAGTCGGGAAATATCTCGCAACGTCTCTCACAGCCGCTCTCATCTAAAATTCAAGAAATTAAAAAAAAAAAAATCAATGAATTTTAAAAACAGAGCAGGAAAAAGAAAATTTTGAATTTTGAGGAAAAAATACAAACCGCTTCGGACATGAAAGCTCGATCTGGATCATCAACGATCGGCGAAAGCGTACCGTCGTAATCGAGGAACATAACGATTTGCTTTCCTTTGGAAGCGTTTGTGATCTGCTCGAACACGCTCAAAGCTGACGGGTGATGGAGCTGAAAAGAAGAAGAAGAAGAAGATAGAACAGTTTTAATAATTTCCAGGCCAATCGAATTGGAGAATCGGATGCATCTGATTACAAAACGATCGGAAGAACTCACGATCCAAGAGCTCTGATCTTCAACTGCCGCAGCAGCGTTAGATCTAGCACGAGTAGGAGAAGAAGCCCTCATGGAATCGACCCAGGCATTGATTCTTCCTCCAGTCTCCAGCTTCTTCAGCAGCTGCTTTCTAGAAATGGCGAAGTAACTTCCGGCGGGGGTGGAGGGCGGGGGCGGAGCAGCGTAAGGGAAGAGAGATGAGTTGGAGACGGCGACCGCGATCGCCATGTTAATGTCGGATTTCGTTATAGCTCCGGCTTCCGGTACGACCACATTCTGCTTCGTCATCTTCTTTTCAAGATCTAGAATCTGGTAAAATCAAAAGATAGAAGGGAAAATGAGGAGAAGCGAAATATCGGAAGAGATTGGGTATTTCAATGGAGTTTCTGAGGAATACATGAAATGACAGAGCTGAAACTGGAGTTTGATGAGGTGGAATGGAAATGAAGAAGCAGAAGAGAAGGAAGAAGATTCCAACTGCTTCTTCTTTCTCCTCGTTGATTTGGATTTTAACTAAGAGCGAGTTAAAAGGCCGGGTATCGAGAGAGAGAGAGATAGAGAGAGAGTGGTGGTGGGTCGAGAGAGAGACTCGCAGTGTTGTCAATTTATAGTCGCTCGATGACAGAAAAGGACGAAAGCCTGAGGTGGGTCCCACACTCCCCAATGAAATGAAATCCTGATGTCCGTGGGACCCACACAGCGCACCTTCATACAGTTGGACGCTTCCGCCGTTTTCGCCATCACAGCAACAGCATCTCGCGTCGACGTCTTCACGCGTACGGCGTACCGAGCATCCTCCTTTTCCCCGACGGCACAAGTGGGTTCGCCTGCCAGGCAGTTTCCACCGTCCACGTCAGCAGACGACCGGAATCGTATACAACACCCGTTTTACCCAGCACGCAAAACACCCAAGCTCTGTGGGTTCTACCATTATGTATATATAAATCCACTCTGCTCATCACGTAATAAACCTTACTCTAACCGTAGACATAAAAGATCAACCTCATAAGAATCTCGAATGGTCAGCAACAACGGGAAAAAATGTAAAATTTCTCCTGAAACCTCTGAGTTCACAAAGTGTGGCCCCCGTGAGATTTGGATCACGCTGATTTTTTCGTCTTCACTTCATAATGGTTATTTACATCTGATTATCGGGCTTGATGAAAGATAAAAATGATGATGGCTCCAGATAGATACAACATATGGTTGGCATTCCATCCTCACTGTTCGTTCTACGTGGCCCATATGATTTGTGGATCTGAATAAAATTTCTCCCAAGGGCCTACAATCGAGGAAAAATATCTGATGTACGGATTGGATTTCAGATATACAGCATTATAGGCCCACAGAGCTTGCGTGCTTTGTGTTGTAGCACTTGTACACGCGATTTCTAGTGCCGACGAGTTGGCGGATGATTGTGTGATCCAAACCATTGGCTAATTAAAACTCTACAAAATCTTCAGAGCAGACAGTTGATGTATCTATTTTTTTGACCGTCTATATGTCGGCATAAAAAGACTAAACGATAGAAGAAATTGAAGGGAGAGCTCATCCACAGTGGGATACAATAAACCAATGGTATTGATTAAAGACAGTGGGTCCCACTTCTCGGAAATAGTAGCGCGGGTACACTTTCCAGAAATGCAGCCGCGTGTCATATAATTCATACGAGGAATTCTGACGTCCCAACGTCTTGACGGCACCGGAACGGCAGCAGCGACTTGATTTCTACGAGTGAGGCCAAATGGATTGGATGACCAAGACCGTTGGTCTTTGTGGGTCCGTATGGGAGTTGACGAGAAGCTCTTACAGATTTGAGGAACCTACCGTCAAACCATTGGTTTTTCAGGAGAGTTACTCAATTTTTTTTAACCATCTGATGTGGGGCCACTGATCAAAGATGTAGGAGACTCTAATCTGGTACATATTTTCTAGGAATACCTCATCCACATCATGGACCATAAGATCAATGGTCTACATAAAAGAAGTATGGGTCATATACAATCATACGTTCAGACACTGTTCACGTTCCCATGCATCAAGACTTTCCGACTTGGGGAGTTATTTTATACTCTGCTACACTGTGGTTGTCAATACTCAGGCACTCAAAGATTTTGCATGTGGCATATGTTAACTCAAATTAGACTGTCGTAGTTGTGGGACCTAGTTCGGATGGTTCATCGTCCAAGGATCAGATTGGTTAGGCAAGCTTAACATTTGATTTGCGGGCATTTGTTGTCTGAGCTGTGACCGTTGGCTATATTTCATCTCATCCGTCTGCATAAGTCTACCAATTGACTGCTATAGTAATCGCGTCACGATGAGAGTTTGTATTGCAGTGAGGCTCAGGATGAAGCGGATGGGCTGGTGTACCACAAACCAGCTATTTAGCTGAGCTGCTGTAGGTACCTGTCGTGCGAAGACGAACACTAACGCTCCTCGACTTCCGAGTTGTATGAACAGTTAAAAGGAGATCAATATTATAATCGCCATACAGTGACGTATTTATTATACTTATATCGTTTATATATTTTTAGAGATTATTATAAAGCATTATCATAAAAAGGAATAATATCCCAACATCGTCTGGACCACACCACAAATAGAAGCAGAGATCATGATTTTCACATGTAAACAATTTTTAAGATTCTTCGTAACATTTATTTTCCATCGAATCTGTTCATAATGTCACAGAGGCTTAAATAAAGAGAAAAAATAAATTTCAAATTAATCTAAAACTTCTGTTATCTCAAAATAGGTATCAATGGTAGATGTTCAATCCCTCAATTATTTTTTCAGCGTGGTCCATTTAATAGATAGATCTATCTTATTTATCTCCTCAAACCTTAAGACAAGCTCACCAAAAGGATTGACGGTTTGGATATAACAAATACCCTCTGTACAGACCCACTGAACTTGCTGTCATCAATGCAGCAGCTATATAGCTGGTGTGAGGTACACCGGCCAATCCGCTTCCGGCTCAGGATGCCTGCGTATCAACTACCATTCCCTGCAAGAGGAGGGAGCGGATTAGGTCATTAGGAGAGATCCCGGATCCACCAAGGTGGGTGGGACCCCCGACTGTGAGGCCCACTGTGATGTATACGAATACATCCACGCCGTCCATCCGGTATTGAAAGCTCATTTTACGGCATGAGCCCAAAAACTAAGACGTGACAAATCCCAGACGGAGAATAGTAGGAAACAGTGGTGATTGACCATTAAAAACTTACCGTGGCCACAAAAGCTTTGGATCAAGATGATATTTGTGTGGTCTCTTCATTTAGGCGTTTTTTACCTTATCAATAGGTTGGATGGCAAATAAATATTAGGGTAGAATCCATGAAGTTTTTAGTGGTGGAGATTCAATCACAACTGTTTCCAGTGGTGTGTTTCACCTAAGATTTTAATCAGCTTCATTTTTTGGATCATGACCTAAAATGAGCTTTAAAAATGGTTTGACTGTGTGGATTTAGGGAAAATAAATTATTGTGAAACCCACAGTCAGGGGTCGCACCCGCCTCGGTAGATCTCGGGTCTCACCTAATCCGCTCCGGTAAGAGTATCAACGTTTCTTTCAATCCATCTGTCCGGACTCCGTTCGGCCCACGGATTCGTTTCTACGAGTAAAGTCAGTTAAAATGATGGCGTCAAATCCGTAGTGCCACCAAGTTTGGGGAATGCCGCTAAAAAGTATCCGCTTTTATAGCTAACGCCGCCTGTAAATTCAGCGAAAACTAGCAGCCGGACTACCTAATCGGGTAGGGCCAAAACCAGCAGCTTTATTTATTTATTTATTTAGTGGGTGCTTTTCCTGGAAGTGGATTGTATCTCGCCAGTCGCCACCGCCCGTACCATAATCTGTTCATAAAGGGGATCTGTAAGGCCCACCGTGACGCATGAGTTTTATCAACGCCGTCCATCCATTTTTTATAAATCACTTTAGGAAATAACATATAAAATGAGCAAGATCCAATTCTCAGGTGCAGCACACCAAAGGAAAGATCAATGAGAATGACACTCACCGTTGAACTTTCCTAAGGGCCACCGTAATGTTTATTTTCCATCCAATTTATTCGTAGACCTCGACGAATGCAAAACACAAATACCAGCTTGAATCAAAAGTTCTACGCCTCCCATTTAGTTTTTAATGGCTGGTATTAAATCCCTACCTTATGGTCTACTTGAGACTTGAATCTGCAGTGTTTTGGGGTTCATACCATGAGATGATATTGAAAAATGAATGGACAGCATGGATAGAACCAATACATCATTGTGGGGCCTCACATACGCAACCGCTACCGCTTTTTATATGCTTTTGTAAGTGAGTGGTACGATACTCAGGTAAGACGCTTGATGTGGCGGCACTCAGAAACGGAGACGTGGCATACATTTACTCAAATTAAAGCGTGGACAGTAGCCGGTGGAAATAAGACCATTGAGTATTTTTCATTTTTAATCGTCCAATTAAAATTCTACCGCTCAAACAATCAGATAATCAAATAACCTCTTATTAGTTACTGGTGACGAATAATTCTACTAAAATTTCTAGTATCATCACACTCTACAGTACCCATTTCTCAATTTTCACTGAATTGTAGATCAATCTAAACCGTTCAAATCATAAGAATCGCTTTCGATGTATATTGTTGAGCTCTAGTTCACAGGGATGGAGTTGTCCTTAACAATTATTGATTCGCAAATTGGGTAATTCAGTCCAACTTTGATCGGCAAAATCAGATGGATAAGATTATCCGGACAGTCTGATTTTTTAGCTATAATCCATCTAAAATGGATAACTTTATTTGCATATAGTGGATGGTGAAGATTGTCGTGCATGCAGGTAGCTTTTATTGTGGATGAGTACATATCTTGTGACAAACGGAAGCGGATTGGCTGGTGTATCACACACCACCCACCTGGCTGGTGTGCTGAGGTGACCAAGTTCTGTGGGTCCCATTGTTAAGTATGTGTTATATCTGCATCGTACATTCATTTGGTGAGTTCGTCTTTTAATACTTGAGATAAAAAATAAGATAGTTTCAAATATTAGGAAGGCTACAGTGCAAAACGCGGTGGGAGATTGTATGTCTACGATTGAAACCCTTTGTGGGGCCACGGAGGCTTTGGATCAATATGATATTTGTTTTTCTTCTTCATATGAATCTTTGTGACCACGTGAACATATTGGTGGAAAATAAACGTTACGGTGGGCCTAACGAATGTTTTATCGGTGAGAATCATTATCCCATTATTTATTTGTGGTGCGGTGTAGTTCACTTGAGATTTGGATATGACTCATTTTTCAGCTTATGATATAAAATGATCTTGCTAAATTGATGAACAGTATTGATATAATAAATACATCATTTTGGGGCTAAATAACTTTGATCTCTTCTCAACCGTTTGTACCACTCAGAGCTGCAGGAGCGCAGCACTCGTCTTCGAGCGACACGTACGCAGACCAGCCAGGTCCGTGTTGTGTGATAAACCAGCAAATCCGCTTCCTAGACAAAAATGCACAGTGTATTCTTGCAATTAAGTAGAAATAGGGGTGTCAATGGCCGGGTTCGGTCCTGAAAAATCAGAATGTTGATTATGCCGGGCTCAATGGCACGGCTCGAAGCAGTTCAAAACATGAGCTGAAACCTCACAGTTCGGGATTAAATGACTACCTTTGAAAACTACCCGGCGCTACACTAGTTTTGGATCAAGCTTATATTTGTGATTTTCTTATGTTTGTGTGACCTTATGAAAATGTTAGATGGTAAATAAACATAGTAACGGGTGCTATGAAGGTTTCAACTATGGGGGTTACTATCCCCGTTCCTTTCTACGGCATGGTCAACTTGAGTTGTAAATTTGCTTCATTCTTCGGCTCATGCCTTAAAATGATATGTAAGAATAGATATTATGCATGCTGAAAAATCAGCACCCTCACTGGTTTATGTTGTTGGTGCGGTGATTAGGCTGATTTGGATTGATGATGCAATGCAGATTTGGAGTCAACATTAGCTACTTAATTCAAAATTTTCCAGTCGGTTAAAACCTGCAGAATATGTAAAGCTAGAGAATCCGAAAACTCTCTTACTTTAAGTTAACTCCTGATTTGTGATTTGGGATTATGAGTAAGTGACCTCAGTTATAAAGAGAGAAGATGTTAGGCACCCTCTCTACCCGTACAGATGTACGGTCTCTACTTTGTATGGTAAAATAATCTTAAGGGATGGGACGATAATATTGAAATAAACATAGACAAACCCGAATTTCTGATATGACAAGATTCAGAATTCCTGCAAACCATAGATCATACACCTGGGGAATGTTTAGAAGAGTTTTGAACAGATACGATAATGATGAATGTTACTAAAAATGAACTAGGCTACTATGAGTTTCTGATGTGACAGGATCCAGAATTTTACCAAGTCACAGAGCATGCATTCAATGGTAATCTAGATGAGCAGGGGGGTTGAGAAGGGAAGTAATGATGCAATTTATGAAGTATAAATGCTAATGATGATTGCATGATCTTTGGCTTACACTTGAAATGACTTGAATATTTAGATGCAACATGATTGAAAATGATTGACCAAAGTGAAATTATAAGGCTAAGAGATGGCTGGAGGAGGCTAGAGGGGGTTGAAAAGATGAAAGCTTAAGAACTCAAGCGCTCCCTCTCACTCACTCACTCACTCTCTCTCTCTCTCTCTCTCTCTCTCTCTCTCTCTCTCTCTCTCTCTCTCTCTCTCTCTCTCTCGGTAATGGGTTGTTGGATGATTGTTGTTTTTTTTAAAAAAAGAAATAAAAAGAGGTAAATGGTGATGTGGAAACTTGTGATTGGTTGAAAGAAGGGTAATGTCACATGACATTCCCTTATAGGCTCTTGAGCTTGGTAAGATGGTAAATAAGGTAGGTTTCATGGTCAATTGCATGAAAGAGTTGACTTTGAGAGGGGGAATAGCTGTGTGCTCAGATGACATATTTTTCGAGGTCCGACGGTAGTCAGACTATTACTCAGGTACGGTTTGGCAGATGGGCCTATTTTAGGCCCTGAGAGCGGCATGAAGCCCATTTTTTGATATTTGGCTCAAAATGACTTGAAATTGGCTCGAAAATGACCTAAAAATTGTCCGTGAAATGGATCAATTTTGGACATGCTTTAACTTGGGTGATGGCTCGAGTTAAGTTTATGGTAACAGAAGGGCTCGAGTTTGGCTAGGGTTTGGACCAAGTTTTATGGTTTAGGTAGGGTGTGGGGTTCGGGTTCAATTCCTAAGGATCATCCATGCTTTATCAAGTTGCTAGCCTGGGTGAGGTGTCTATAAATGCCTTTCTTTGACAGAGGTTAGGACAACCGAATGCTAAAGCAAGTGAACACCCCACCCTTCTGATTGAAAAAGATTATGGTCTATATTTGTTGTCTGTCATAGTATCATTGTTAGTTTACTATCTAAAAAAGAAATAACTTACACATATCATGAGGGTTTGAGGAAAACGTTATGATTATCCATGCGCTTTCGCGACATTACGGGCCACGAATCATAACCTTTTCGAATCAGATTGATAATAGCATCAGAGAGTAAATCTGAAAAGTAAGGCCCCAACACTGTTGCGGCTTTACGGGGATTCTCGTACTATTTGAATGTTTGTTGTTCCTTTGCTACACATTCACCATAGAAGTACTTGTTCTATTTGATTGTCAAAGTGGTTAGCTGCCCTACGCGTTTTACGGCCTTACAGGGAACTCGCTACGCCGACTTGGACTCGATCAGACTTTTCAAGCTTCTCAGACTAGGTATGTGCGAGTGACCTATTTTTCATGCAATCTTCTGATTTTAATATTTTGGTTACAATCGATCTTTTTCATTATTTTGAAATGATCACTCTGACCAGATTTGGATCGTGCTTACCATCACTTTGCATTGAACTTTATCGTCACACGGCCGTCCTAACATTGAAATGTAGGCCAACCGTGCTTGTATCACTTACGGATTTAACAACTCCTGAGAAAATCAGAAGTGGTCGAATCTTATTTTGTTGTTTGCGTTGGATGCCACTAAGAGGTATAGAAGACCTCCTAGTATCTTGGATATCAACCGCCATGTTTTTTTAAAAAATTTTCATTTTAAAAACTATCCCAAACGAGTAACTACACTCATTGGGGATTTTATTGCAATTTTTGAAGATTTTTCTAAGGCCTTTTGAAAGGATCTTTTCGATCTCGCGAGCAGACGTCGTTGTTCAGTTTTTATTGTGGCATTGTTTTAAATAAGGGCAGATAGTTTTGTTGCCTCCACTGGTGGTCTTGTGAGACTTTCGACTGATTTGGTTTTTATTGGAGCTGTATCAAAGATGTATTTTGTGATTTTTATTTTTATTTAAAAGATCTGATCCATCTTTCGTACTCTAATGGTTGCGATCAAGATTGGATTCACTGGGGATGCATATTTTTTTGTGTAATCTTTTTTCGAAGGGATGAGATTATATATGAAAATGAAATGAAAATTTTTTTTATGCTATATATGTCTGTGTGTGCTTGTGTTTGAACTTGTGCTTAGATGGTGAAATTAGAACATTGAACTTAGCCCACGTCGAATCTAGTATTCTGAGTTGTTTACCATGGATCTCAGTTCTCTGAGAGTAGTGCATACTAGTATCATACCTCTTGGATTTAGGTAGAATCTGACAGAATTTTGATCCAAGACTTATCTCTTTCTTGTGCTTCTTCACTTTACTCATTGCCTTGGCTTCTTCTGTACTTGTATTTCTTATATTTCTTTTTTCTAGTCATTTTTGTCCGTAGTGCCTTTTCAGGTTTTCACCACGACTTACTTTTCTGTCATTTTTGCCCATAGTGCCCTTTCAGATTTTCACCACGTCTGAGGTGAGTCTTTACTCTTCCCATTCCCTTAACAGCTGTGCTTTTTTTTTTTTTTTTTTTCCTCGATGCTTTTTCAAGTTTTCACCAAGTCCGCTATATGCTCACTATTTTGACTCAAGGCATATTTTGGGTTTTCACCTTACCCGTTTCGTTTAGACATGTTATTTTTCTTTTGATTTTTTTTTTTTAAGTAATCGAGGCGGGAGGCTAAATTCCATTCATTGTCAGTTGATTGGAGAGCTACCTGACTTTGTTTTCAATCACGATCTTGAAGCTGCTGACATTGGGGTAAACTATCTTGAGAGAAAACGGGATGGTGAATTGTGTTCTTACTCATTGGGTTTGGCTTTTTTTTTAGACCGTGCACTTTTATTCGTCCATTTTTTTAACCCTTTTTTTGGAACACTTTATTAAATGGAAGGAATGATAATGGAATGTACCTCCAGATGCTAACCTCTTGTTGTTTGACTTTAACTTTACGATTGTGGTTGTTGACATAGTTAGGTAGGATTAGCCATGATAGATATTCATGTTGTCGGCATTAGTGGGTCCTGAAAAATCTTTTCCCCTAATGATAGTGAGACGAAGGGCACCTCCTGGAAGAACTTCGTGAACGATCAACGGATCATCACAGGATGTCTTGGACTTGCCTCCTGAATCTAATAGGCACAATAATAATATGTGCATTATTGCCATGTTGTTAATCTTTCTTTCGAACTTACTTGTCATTAGTCCTGGCGTTCGTTGTGCACTTTATGTCTGCGAGACATTTTTGGTTGAATTGAGCTTACAATCACTCATTTTTCTTGACTTCTTTCTTCATTTGTATCAACGATGTAAGATGTTGTTGCCACCCATTTCGTCTATGTAACACCCCGTTCGCACGATACCCAGGTGTTACCTTTTTAAGTCCACACTAAGGGAATATAACAGAGTAACTAGTTAGTTGAATACTATACATGCAGGATATGAACTCTAGCCAGCATCAAAGCCATCCATCTGAGGGCTCTAAAAACTGAGACAAAATCCCATGATAATCAAGAAGGTAACAATTAACTAATTTCATTAGATTTAAAACAATTTCAAGTTAACTAGTAAAGAGGTAATGATCAAACGCCCTACTAGCTGGTCTCCGCAGGATAGAAGGCGACGAATTAAATCACCACTGCACCTGGGTACCACCTTTGGCCGTTGGGACCAAAAATCAAGTTGATCCGACCATTAGATCGGTTATACTGACCATTAGATGGTCTAAAGAGCATGATATGGCCCACCTAGACCTCGGCGACCCCACCCCAAATTGGGTCGAAACCCTTATGTCTGGCTCCCACGGTAAATGGACGATGTAGATTTGCCGCAAACATCATGGTGGACCTCACACAAGGGCATGTGCACGACGTGCACTAGGACTATGCGCTCGGTCAAACTAGCTTTGACCGAGCTTTTCACGAAATAAGAGAAATGGCGGATTTCTCCTGCCAAATTACATTCAAACTGTGGATCTTCAGACCTCAAAGTGGCCCACCCAGGCTGTCACGTCCCAAACTCGGAAACTAGACTCATAAAATTTTCGATCACCGACAGCCCCCATAGTACACCATTATTGGCTCCCGGCACCCATACACCAAGTTTCGATCCTAGAATTCTACAAGGAGGATTTTAAACATGATTTTGATTCATAATAAGCATAACCATAAGCATAACTACAAACAATAACCACAAGAACACCATCACAAAATCTACTATGATCAAAAGCTTTTAAAGTACAATGCGTATGAAGGGAAATATAAGATAATAATAACGGAAAATTTTGAAGCTCGACTGTACACTCATACTGTAGTGAGGCTACGGCTGCGTCCTAGTGTTACCTGCACGCATCAATCGTGCATAAGCTTATAGAAAGCTTAAAGGGCGATGTAAGTATGTGTGTAATATGGACGTGCTCAGAATGCAATATCAGAATAATACGGAATCACGCTGTTGAGTACATGAATGCAATTAGCCGTACCAAGGTTATGTGGTGTAAGATATGAATGTTATCGGCCATATCAAGACCATGCAATGCAATATTCAACTCAAGCATACCAATCCTCATTCGAGTCCACATATCAATGTAACTCATCACTAGAGCATCAAATATCAGAATAGTTCTCACTCTGGATAATCACCGGGGTTTAGTACACTCCAAATGACACTGCTCCTTTCCTAGGTGCGCAGTTTAAGTGAGCGTAAGAAATATCACTATCCGCTTGGCTAATAATCTGCCAATACCTGTCCTGCACGTCGATAGCGGAACTATTCATGAGCTGGTCAAACTGAGCCTAGCAATGCCCCCTACCCTCGGGTGAGTAAGGCCACACACCTTTTCAATTGACCACAACACAGTGGGAGACACGGCCTCCTGGTATTCGACCTTGGTGCGCTCATGTATCCACTCAGTCTCGATGTTAGAGTCATCTTCTGGTACCGTCAGGTTTAGAAATTTTTACTCAGGGACATCTATGACGCCCCGATCCTAGAAACAATATTTCCGGTATCCAATCCGGCCACCCATGATGTGTCTGTGGAGGCTATAGCCCTGATGTCTCTAAGGCATACTATAATCACAATCACACAAATACAAAGTGCATAAGTCAAGCAGTCCAATCATGCATCAATCCTACACATACCGTGTGCTCATGTGGGATAACTCTGCCTATCAGGGAGTCCCATAAACTACCTGCACTAGGCATATGTAATGACCAATCACATCTCATAACAAACATATAGATGATGGGTATGGGCATGTATCATAATGCTATGTTGTCATAAACTCATAATCAGCAACAATAGATGGTATCGGTAATAGGCACCGACAATCAACCTCGACGCAAGGCGGGGTCCGTAAATGGATGACCGATGATGGATCAATTAAAATCAATGAGACCGAAGCTTTTGGGCTAACCCACTAGGAAATGATGAGAATGAGCCTAACGAGGCCTAAAGGAAGGTCACAATGTGGACGTCCAACTATCATTACCCATCAATGTAGACCTTTAACCAACATTGCTCCTAAGGAATGACGCTCATAGGGCCAATCGTATAATGGGCCCACGACCTCATATAAGGGTCTAATATACATCATTATGGGCATCGTTTATAGTGCATATACACATCACTTTGGGCCTCACTCATGGGCCAATATATATAACATCAGGCCGTATTAAATGGGCCGAATTAAATGGTCTGGATCAAATGGGCCGAATCAATAGGCTGAATTAATGGGCCGATTCAAATGGGCCAAGTAAAATAGGCCGAATCAAATGGGCTAAGTCGAATGGGCCAAATCAAATGGGCCGATTCAAATGCAATTCATCTATTTTTGGAGATCAATACAGAGTATTATATATATAAAAAAATGTATCATATCAAAAGATCAACTGGACCATACTACATCTAACAGTGGTGATAATGATTTCCACAATTAAATTCCAATGGGACCCACCATAGTATTTCTTTCCCATCTAGTCTGTTCATAAGGTCACGAAGACCTGAACAGGGAGAAAAAACAAATATTATATTGATTTAAAACTTATGTAACCCAAAGGGGTTTCAATGGTAGACGTTCAACTCCACTATTTTTCGTAGTGTGGTCCACTTGATACTAGATTTGTCTTATTTCCAGTCTCAAGCCTTAAGACAAGCTCTCCAGTAAGATGGACGGTTTGGATGGATCACATACATCAAAGGTGGGGTCCATGTACGTGGCCCACCAAAGATGTGAATCTGCTTCATTTTTTTAATGTCTCAAGCCTATGACGAGCTCACCAAATGAATGGACGGTGGTGTGCTGGCCCTCAAACGTTCAACAGATGAACGGTTTGGATATCTGACATGCATTAAGATCAGGGCCCACATGGCACCATTCAAATGGACGGTGCAGATACAAAATATTCATCAAGGTAGGGCCCCACATGTTATAGCTGAGCCCACCGTCCCTGCCTTTGGACGGTGGGGATACAACCCATACATCACGGTGTATCCCCACCCACGTCCAGACCGCTGAACGGTCTGGATCAATGAGATGGATGGAGTGGGTATACAATACATACACCAGGGTAGGTCCCATGTAGGTGGGCCACCGACACCTCTCTCTCTCTCCTTATATATATAATATTATAGTACTAATATATATATTATGTTATTATTTTATGTTATTTTTTTAAAAAAAAAGGGTCTAGCGTCCAGATTGCTGGACACAGGAAGGTGTGATGCAAGGGGGCCCACCGCCCAGGGATCTGGATGGTGCGGTGACGTAAACATCAAGGTGGGTCCACATGGTGTGGCCCACCCATTCTAGATCAAACTGATATTTGTGCTATCCTTCATCTAGGTTTGTCCAGATGGATGGGCAACAATCTCGTCCACTGGATAGTCCAACAAGGTGGGCCCAATACATGGATAGTGTGGATATGATAGATACATCTTAGGTGGGCCATATACTCAGAGAGAGAGAGAGATCGTGATGGAGAGGAGGGACCCCTCCACTATAGGCTCTCCATTTCTTACATTGCATACTTCAAATGGGTCCCACTACATGTGGTCCTAAAAAAATGAAAATTAACGGTGGATCACCTACCTATTGACCTTTTTGTTTAGCTCCTTGGACTCCTAGGCTCCTTATCTTCAATCTTGATGGAGGTTGATGATGAATGAATGGTTAAGATGAGAGATGAGAGGGTAGGAAAACGAGTCACACTTGAATTTGGGAGAGAGAGCTTAGACGTTGGAAGCTCTTGGGAGTTGGAAGATTGCTTAAAGAATGAGAGAGAGAGAGAGAGAGGAATAATAGATTGATAAAGAATGGTCGAATTTGTGCTGTAAAGAATGAGGACGGGAGGGTATGGGTTTAGTTAAAAATTGTGTAAAAGAGGAATGGATAGGGAGAGAGAGAGTTGACTTGGAAAAAAGAGGGAATGAGTGCTTGTACTAGGGATAGGGTGAGGTGGTATTGGGCTATGAGTGGTGTACTTGACTTGATTTGATGTGACGGGTCATAGAGATTCTCTTAGAATTTGTAACGCACACCATTTTCCTTGAGATGAACATGGGCCCAAATCTTCTGGCCCAGGTATTGGATTGGTGCATGAGTCGTGGCGTTGAAACTGTGGCAATGGCCCGGTCGCTTATAAGTTTCGAGTCGAGTCGACTCCGATATGCAGGACTCGGCTTAGGATCACGTACAAACGTTGAATACAGGTCAAGGGTTGCTGAAATTTGATCGGGAGGACTGCAGAAGCCTATGAAATGGTACGGTCTAAAGTAGGGTCTTGCACAGGCCACTTTTCGAACCATCCGAACCGTCCAACTTCCTCGTAGGACCCTCATGATCAAAACTGTATAGGCTTTTGAGCCCTTGTAAACGGATGAGGGTGATGGGTTACAACCCTTCAAAACATTACACATGGCGGGCGTCCGCGAGCTGGGACCCATATGGGACCCCTATGGGTAGCCCGTGATCGCCTTGATCGAGCCATCCCATGCATCCACTCCTGAGATGAGGCGTGGTCTCCCTTTTTGCCAAAAATGGCCAGGCAGGGCCAGTAGATGAAGAAAGAAAGAGAAGACTGTCCTCTCTGGGAAAACAGAGGGTGGCACGATCGCAGTCATCCCTTGGCCCCATGGAGATCCGACCGTTGGAGCTCTCCTCTCCGATGCTATAAATATGGTTTATAGACCTTGGGATTCATGCTAAAAAGAGATTGGAGAGAGGAGAAATAGAGTAGAGAGAGAGAGAAGGGAGGTGTTGACTACCTTGCCGAAGCTCGACTCAATCGAGTCGACGGTTGCCCCATTTGGACCAGGTAACAACCTTTTCCCCCATTCTTTTTCCTTTAACCGGCGACACCGGTGTGCGAGCTAGGGCTGGCCTCCTTCAATCCATGAAGTCAGGTCATGCCAAACTCTAACAAGTCAGGAGGTTGAGCCAAATGCAGGCCAACAAATGGCCATTTTTCGAGATGAGAAATCAGCCAACCAATGGCTGTATACTCAGACAAAGGCCAGGCCATACGCATGGCTAAGGCAGTCTCCAGTTCGGGCCAAACAATGGCCAGGCAACAGGCCAAAAAATTGGCAAAATGGAGGCCCTGTTTTGAGCTGGTAATAGGCCAAACAATAGCCATAGTTTTGAGCTAAATCCAGGCCTACCAATGCCTGCATTCTGGCCCCAAAACCAGCCTTCTTAAAAGCTTTGATTTGGACTGAGAGACAGGCCTTCATCAGGCTCTGTTTTGGGCTGAGACGGTGGCCGAATGATGGCTCTGCATGAAAGTGTTCTAGCTAGGAAGCAATGGCCGGAATTTGGGTCAAAACCATGCCAATTCATGGCTGTGTTTTGGGTTGAAACAAGGGAAAAGCAGTAGCTTTGTTTCAGGTCGGGAGTAGGCCTAACGATGGCCATAATTCGTGTTAAAACTAAGCCAATCAATGGCTATAGATCGGACCAAAACAAAGACCGGAACCATGTTGGTTGCCGAATGCATGTCAGGTTGAAAATAGGCCAAGCAATGGCCATGTTTTTAGGCAGATATCAGGCTGGCAACAGTTGTGTTACTTAGGTTGGAATCAACGAGGAGTATGTAAGTTTTTGAGGAACGCCATAGATTGGACGACCAGGATTGTGTGTGATTGGGCGCATCAGGATAGTCGGATTCATGGTCTTATGCATAGGGACTATAATTCCTCATTTTATCATGTTTCTAGTTTCGTCACAGATGGTTAATCGAGGAAGAATTATTGGGTCCAGATGCATCCAATGTGAAAAAAAAAAACTACATGATGCAGCAGCCTGTTCAAATACGTAATGGTTTTGTTATCCTAGATCATTGAGCTGATGGACCCTTTCAAGGATGAGGGATTCACAAAAATCTCCCATATAAAACAATATAAGCCTTTAATTAGTGGGATTAGGTGTATGGGCTGTGCAAACAGACCTCATAAAGACTGAAAGTGGGCCGCGATCAAGGGCTAGGATCAAGCCCCAAGTAGGTCTGGTGCGTGGGGAATTTCGAGTCACTAGTGAGCCATGAAGGTAGTCCTTGCTGTTGCTGTTGTAGGCCCCCAATCAGCCCATGTTCAAAGGGAAAAACTTGTTTAGCAGGTTTAACTGTTCACGTCTCAGGTGGGCCGCTCACATCAATGGACTGTGGGCTTTGCCCAACCCAGAACCAAGCTTTCTACAGCTTTAGGTTTGGGTTGCACAATGGTGGGCCACGCTCCAGATCACAACAGACCACACCTCACAAGGTAGTGGGCCAGATAGCCCGCCCAACCAACTTTGGGCTGTGTACACAGGTGGATCACACCACACATAACCGTGGGCTTCACCCACAAGTGGGGTGCACTTGGGTGAAGACCAGTGGACCTCACCATAAGGCGCTGGTGGGCCACTCGCAACAGGCTGACCTTGGGCCTATGCACATTCTGGCCCCACATGCGGCTGGTGGGTCGTACCAAAGATCTGTGGGCCTTATCATATGATAGGTGGGCCTGATCATCATAAATCAGGCCCACGTTCCCTTAATCACCAAGTCCTCTCTAATCGTACTCATTTTATAGATAGTAATGCCTTCTAACGCCAGTTATTGCATTGGAAATGACTCCACTGGGTACTTGCGATCACTCGGATCAAGGGACACATTGCTATTTATCTGGTGATGATTCTCTTTCCCTTGGGCTTTCCATCCCCAACGAGACTAAGAGTAGTCGTTATAATAGTCTAGAAATGTAAAGACATTTAATGGTTAATTAGACTTATGGTGGATTGTTTTTAAATTAGTTACCTAGACACTACTTCAAGGAATGATTTAATAGCTTCGAAATAGATTATATTTATTTGGTATATTTGTTTAGATTATTGATTCCCATGATTTAGAAATAATTGACTTACCTGGTGAGTCCGTTTAGTATATTTGATCATTGAGTTTGAAAGCATGCCCTAGGGTCATATTTATACTTAGCTCACTTGAACATGTGTATTAAATTTATCCAAATTACATGCGCAATGTGTTAGTTTACTTAGAACGTATTTTGGATTATAAACTCATGACCACGTGACTTGTAGGTGTACATGCAATGCTCTCTACTTCTTATTCATAGGCAGATTCCATGCTATTGTTTGTGACACACACATTATGAAAATCTCTCCATGAAAACTCTAACTAAGGAGAGTCCATGCTTAGGGTGTAACTAGATTAAATGCGGCATAAGTAGACTCTTTACATGGAGGTTGTGGATTGTGGCAATTGATTATGGGGTTTACTATCCTTGTGTGGTTTCTCCTATCTGACCATGGAATAAACCTTGCAATATTTCAAATTTTTGCTGTTTACTCGTCTTTTAATCATACATGCCTTCATATTTAATCGTCGTACTTAACAAATTCGATAGTTCATTCCAAGTCAGCATATGGTGGTGGCCCCCTTTGCAGTTGAATTGATTGACCACCTGTTGGTGGGTTCTACACACACCCTAAGGTGGAAGCCTCATGGGCAGAGATGGTAGTCATGAGATATTATGCCCGAGCTATCGGCCTACGCTGGGCCATGTGCTCCCCGTAGTGACTGTGAGATTATTTAAATTAGCTGAGTGTAATTGAACTAATGACAGATTAGCTAATCATGCATACATTGCATTCGGGTGATGATGAGTGACTAATTTTGGATGTTGTAGCACGTGCCTAATAAGATTTAGTTGGGATATCGTTTCGTTAGCTCCCAGACCATTGACTATCGACCCACCATTGGTGAGTTTAACACTACACATGTACTATGTACTTTCGCTAGTGACCGACCACATTGCATGGGTTTTGCCTAAAGGCTAACTGGATGAGCATCCCCAGTTGATGTGCACTCATACATCCATACATTTAATAAGATCACATCATATATTATTTTTGTATGCTATGTTGTTTTATGTTATATCTTGTCCAGGGCGGCGGTGTGAAATCTTGAGAAAAAATCACATTGAGCTTGCCACTCATTCATTAATATTTAACCATATAAAGGACACAGGTGCAGGAGCCTACGGGTATGTGGAAGATCTGGGGGTGATGGTGGCCGAGGAGGAGCCCTATGACGAGGAGTCGCAGCAGGAGGCAGCCGCCTATTTTGGGCTAAACCAGTAGATTAGCCCTTTATTATCATATCAGTACATTTAAAAACTTTAGAAACTTGAGGTTATGTAATTGGCCCCCAGCTGAGTGGACCGGGATATTGTTCCCAATTTTGGATCATATATATGCTATGTTTCATTCCCACTATTTACACTTTAATTTACTTATCAATTACCACTATTAGTAGTTAACCCTTGGGTTTCTGGAACGTGAGGCATATACTCGAGTTCTGAAAACTGGAGTATTACAGTTTACCATGAGAATGCACTCATGATTATTGGATGCCTTTGAGTTCATTCTTTCGATGATATCCACACCCCATAATGAAAAAGGGCTAGAGTGTTGTCAGGTTATAAGGACTCAAAGCATGCACATGGAATTGTTATGCAAGCTTTGAATACTTAAAGTACTTCCTGACATGCTGCAATAGCTTATCTCCATCGTTCATTAGTGATAGCTTCATCACAAGTTCTTCTTGGACATCACATGTTCCTTTATGCGCAAGCTGCCTACTTCATCATGGACTTCAGATATGATCTTGATAGCTTCTTGATGGGTTTGACTTTACGCTTCATAGCAAATGGTGTATGACTAGCACTTCATTCGATCTGGGTAAGGCTTCATAGGAGAACACGAGGTTGGATAGCCCGGACCTTAAAAATTATGACATCTTCTTGTACTTAAGAGGCGAGGATTTCTTTATGCGTACTATTCTAGGGAGCTCAAGGGATCCTAAGTTCACAATTTCAAATTGTTTGTAATGACATTGGTATTTATTTCAAACTTTTTTAGGGAATCTTCTAGCTCGAGAGTCGGATCATCATTTTTCCTATCCTGGGCTTCCTATAAATCCATGAGTTTGAAGTCTAACTTTAAATCGAAATCATATGCGTTGACTTCAAACTTAAGTGTTTTGATAGACACACCTGACGCATTATTGCTTCTGATTTTTTTAAAAAAGATTTTCTATTGTTTTTGTGTTTTGAGAAATTTCTGATTTTTTTTTTCTTTTAGATTTTGACAAGTATTTGATTTTTTTGGCATTTCGGAACTATCTAGTGTTTTTGACTTTTTAAGAATTTTTTAAATATTTTTTTAAAGATTTTGACAAATATATGATTTTTTGGTGTTTCAAAAATATCTAATATTTTTGGCTTTTTGAAATTTCTGATTTTTTTTTTTTTGGATTTTGACAAGTATCTGATTTTTTTCAGTGTTTCGAAAATATTTAGTGTTTTTAGCTTTTTGAAATTTTTTGATTTTTTTTTTTTTGAGAAAGATGGCGATATGAACCAAGGATTGCTTGATTCGGTTCGAAGAGCCAAACACTATTTTCTTTTATTGTGCCATCCCGGGAATCGCGAACCGACAATTGACTTGCACTCCCTCCCCTCAGGAGGCAAGGTTAGACGGATCAATAGGTGGGCCCTCGCCGTTGTGCCCAAACGTCATGATGAACTCAGAATTGGCTTTGAGTTGGAGTTGAATGTTATTTTTTTTAGCTCATCCCCGATGCATTATGAGTCTTTGGATTCTTCCAGCTCAGGTGGGATCCAGACTGTGGTCCAGTCAATCGGGGGCAATTCTTGCCCCTTGCTTGAGTCCTTTTCAAGCAGCTCAGTTGGTCACATTACTCTCAATTCTTGCCCCTTGCCAACTAGATAAATGATCCCTTCTTTGATGGGTTTGATTGATGTGTGGATGAAGGAATTATTTTCCTCTTGTCAATTTTGTCCTCCTCTGGTCCATTTGTGCTTTGGTACCTCACCCATGGGAGGTTGATATTCCAGTCCTCTCATGCCTGCATTCTCTGGATATTCGAGATGATAAAAAATTTGGTGCTCAACTGAAAGGAAGACATGGTTTGATCTGATGGGACATGTAAGAGGCATGCAATTTACAGTCTCAAATTCATGACTATGGTATAAAATGTCCTCACCAAAGCATTGTACGTCTATTACGGACATATCTAGCTCTTGATGATCTATTGCTTCTATCGAAAAGATTTGTTCGGGATCATTAAGAATAGCCAGTGCCATGTCTCTGAAAATGTACCTAGCCTTTTGATGAAAAATTGAAAAGATAGCCTCTACTCTATGAATCTAAGATCGTTCAGGGAGGAGATTAAATGAAGTTGTGATGTCGAATACTTAAAAAGTGATGGTTGATATTTTGGGACTAATCAGAATCTCAAATTCATTCTCTCCCTCGACCTATCTCTTAGAGGTGAGAACTACCCATCCTAAAATCTTCCCTAGACTGAATAGAGCTATTTAAATTCCTTTGAGTAGCAGAATGTCCTTCCTGAAAATTCACCGCATGATTGGAGTTGGGTTCTAATTTTGTTAGGGCATACAGTATGTTGATCGAAAAAGGAGCATTTTTTTGGAGCATGATGGTTGGAGTAGGGGTTGAATAGGCAGTGCCCCTTACAAAACAGAGGATGTATGGACTGGACTGATTGAAGGTGGCTCTTATAAATTTCGGGGCATGGATATTGGACAGGATGGAGATGCCCCTAACATATTTAAGGGCACAGAGATTAGATTGGATGAAGTTGCCCCTTACATATTTGAGAGTATTAGTGTTGGGCTAACAATGATTGAATGGATGCATTAGACTGGATGACAAGGCTATTTTTCGTGGATGATATTAGTGACAGGAGTGTCTGATGAGCTAGGGCCTACTTGATATAGTGGTAGGGGACTCTAGATGATGGAGTATTTGGTAGCAACAACAGGAGAAGTAACCACAATCCTTTGGTTGTCAATTAGATCTTGGACCGCATGGTTTAGGATGAAATAATTGTCCGTTTTGTGGCCTCAGGATTGATTGTATGCACAGTACTCATTCTCATTATAATTTAGTGGTAGAGGGTTTGGTGAGGGCCTAGGTAGTAGTGGTGTAATTATTTACTTTTGGACTAGTGTAACTAGTATCTCACTGTAAGTTTGGGCTATCAGTGTAAACTGCCTAAGTTTTCAAGCCATCCCCATTTACTGGCCATGATTGGGTTACTAAGGAATCTCCCTTTACTTTTGTTCATTTTGAATAGCGAATTGAGTACCTTGGTGTCACGCCCCAAACCTAAAAATCGAATTCATAAGAATCCTGATCGTCGAATTCGGTGCCGACAGCCTCCCTAGTACCCCATTCTCGGCTCCCAGCATTCATAAGCCAGATTCCGATCCTGGGATCGTATATGGAGGATTTTTTTTTTTTTGTACATTTAACTAGTAATAAGTAATAAGCATAACCACAAGATTATCCAATTCACAAAGGCAACATCATCATCACATATCCACTAATATAATCATTTGATTACAACACTGAAAGAGAAATACAGAAATAGAAAAATCAAGCCCCGGAAGACTACAGCACGCTCCAAGCTCAACACTGCTGCAACCTAACATCACCTGCACGCATCTATCGTGCATAAGCTTATAGAAAGCTTAGAGGGTGGTGTAAGTGTGTGCACAAGGTTAGTGTCAAGTATTCAATACAATGCCATAATGATACAATATCGGAATACTGGTAATCCATAAACCATACAATATCTGAATAAGCAGAAACACTGACAAGAGCAAGAATTATCAGAGTAAGCAAAAATATGGATAAGTCTATGAGTCAATCAATATCAGAGTACACAATATGTATCAACTATACAAATGAGGGAATCATAAAAAGTCAAATATCAGATGTCGTATATAATCCATATGAATGCAGAACACAGGTAACCCAAAATGCCATATGCCGTGAATGTAATGCAATATGCGGTGCGAGTGGAATGACCATGCTGAAGTGTGAAGTCGGGATGATAGTACGTAGTAACGCAGGCTATGGAATTCACCACAAGGGACTTCTATCCAAACCAGTCTCATACCTAAATTTGGATAGTCAGACTCAACGTGGTAAACTCTTGATCTCAGGTTAGTCACGCGCCTAACTGAAATCCTTGCCATAACGAAGGTACACAACAATTAGTTACGCACCACCAGCCCGAGTGGATAGTAAATGAATGAATGAATGAGCATGCAACTCCTACTCAATAAGTCCACATCTCAGTACGGTTCCTCTCTGTGAAATCACCGGGGTCTATTACACTCCAAACTAGATTGTCGCCCCATCGCGCGCAACAAGGTGAGTGGAAGAGACCTCACTATCCGCCTGCTAATATCGAGCTCGCCTCGTCGATAGCGGACCCATTTCTCAAACTGATCAAACTCAGCCTAGCTTTGCCCTCTACTCGCGGGCGGGTAAGGCCACACTCTCTTCCAACCGACCACGACACAGTGGAGAGCGCAGTCATCTGGTAATCGGCACTTGACGCTCATCTACCCACTCGGTCTAGACGTTGGAGTAACCTCTGGAACCAAGAGGGTTTAGGGACTTTTATCCAGGGATATATATAGCACCCCATGTAGAACAGATTTTCAGTGTCCAATTTGGCCATCCACTATATGCCTGTGGAGGCTACGACCCTGATGTCGCTAGGGCATGTAGTAATCACAACACACAATGCGAGATGCATGAGTCATACAATCCAATCATGCATCAGTCCTACGCATACCGTCCGCTCATGCGAGACAATCTCCACTTATCAGGGAGTCTCATAACAACCAGCACTATGACATATGCAATAGTCAATCATATCTCATAACAGACATGCAGATGATGTGTATGGGTATGTATCATGATACTATGCAATCACATACTCATAATCAGTATCAATAATCGGTATTGACAATTGACATCGACAATGTGAACATGTAACCAACATTGTCCCCCAAGTAATGGTCCACATAAAGCCTAACATATAATGGGCCCATGGCCTCACACAAGGGTCAAATATATAACACCATGGGCCTCACTTAAGAGCTTAATACACACCACGATGAACCTTTCTCATGGGCCTAACATATATCACAATGGGTTTCATCGCCTACTCCTCAAATGCATCACAGTGGGCCTCATCACATAAGCCTCATATACATCACATTGGGCTTTAAACATGGGCTGGATACACATCATAACGGGTCTCAAATACAGGCCGCATATACATCACATTGGGCCTCGACAATCAGTATCGGCGATCAGTCACGATAATCGGAATCGATAATCGGCCACGATAATTGGCCTCGATTGATTATCGGCCTCGATAATCAGAATCTGTAAATCGGTCATGACAAGAAGAATCGGCAATCGGCCACGTCAATTGACAATCAGTCACGATCGGTAATCGGTCACGATAATCGACCTCGATCGGTAATCGGTCAATCGGCCACAACAAGCAGAGTCGGCAATCAGCCACGTCAATCGATAATCAGCCACGATCGATGATCGGTCACGATAATCGACCTCAATCGGTAATCGGTTAATCGGTCACGACAAGTAGAGGCGGCAATCGGCCACCTCAATCGATAATCGGCCACGATCGGTGATCGGTCAAGATAATCGGCCTCGATCGGTAATCGGTCAATCGACCACGACAAGCAGAGTCGGCAATCGGCCACGTCAATCGATAATCGGCCACGATCGGTGATCGGTCACGATAATCGACCTCGATAATTGGTAATTGGTCAATTGGCCACTGCAAACTGAATCGGCAATCGATCACGTCAATTGGAATCGATAATCAGCGTTGATAATAAGCACCGATACTCAGGGATGATAATCGGCGTCGGCCTAGACAATTGGTACCGATAATCAGCAGATAACAATGCGGGGTCTATAGATGATTAGTCGATCAATCATAGTATAAATATCGGCACTCGACCGTGGTTATATCAAATCCAAAAGCACAGAGCCATCCGTCTATGGCGAATGGGCCCCACTTATTTGGGTTAACCCACTTAGAGAATGATGCGAATAGGCCTAACAAAGCCTACGGAAAGGTCACAATGAGGACATCTAACTATCATTGCATATTAATGTGGATATTTAACCAACATTGCTCTTAAGGAGTAGTCCTCATAGGGCCAAACATATATTGGGTCTATGGTCTCATACAAGGACTTCATACACAACATAGAGAGCTACATACAATCTCAATAGGCCACATGTGTGGGCCTCATCCACAACACATCGGGCCTCATCCATGGGCCGAAAATACATCACATCAAGCTTTGCTCATGGGCCTCAAATACATCACAGTGGACCTCGCTCATGGGCCTTGAATACATCACAATGGAACACGTCTAAAAAGGGTCATAAATACATAATAGGTGGGCCCTGCACATGAGTCTCATACATCTTAGGTCGGGCCACGACCCATGGGTCTCAAATACAACAAGTGGGCCACATTAATGGGCCGCTCCAATGGGCTTCCTACATATCAATTGAGCCTCTCAAGGTAATGAGGTCTACGGCCTAAAAATAAATGGACAGTGTGTAATACACATACATCATTGTAGGGTCCACATCCTAGCTGGACTCGACGACATGGCTATAACATGTGCATCAAGGTGGGCCATACGTCCATCAAAATGGATATACAGCGTAGCTATAGAATATGTACTACCAAGGTGAGTCGGTCCTTAAAGTGATATGGAAAATCAAATGTACGACATAGATGTACAATACATAAATCACGGTGGATTTCGCAAATGGCCGGCATGGATGCAAAACAGGTGGATGACGTTGGTGAATTCAAAAATCATGGTGTTCCACGAGGGTGCGGACGACACAGATGAAACAGACGGCATGGCTAAAATACATGCATTAAGGTGGGCCATACATCCATTAAATTGGAAAGACGGCGGGGATATACCCATACATCATGGTCCACCATCCTTGGTCAGTGTAGATAAAACACATACATCATTGTGGGGGCCACGGATGTCAGTGTGGATGGACCACAATATCAAGGCCGCCCCACATGAACGAAATAGATTATACATACATATATCATGGTGGGTCCCACACGTATGGCCCACTAGAGTTTTGAATCTGCCTCACGTCCATGTGGACGTGAGGATATAGAATACGTACATCATGGTGGGTCCCACGTGGGGCCATCATAATATATATTATGTTATATTATATTATATTATATTATATTTTAATATATAAATCTTTTTTTTTTATTTAGATGCTCCAGTGTCCGTGAGTACTGGACGGATGGCCTGAGGGAGAATGCATACATCAAAGGTAGGCCCCACACCCCACACGTGCACACGTGCAGGGTTGGTCCCACAGGATAGAGGTGTGGATAAAAACCACATACATCATGGAGGTGGGTTCCACCCGTCTAGATTGCTGGACGGTGTGGATGCACACACATACATTATGATGGCCCCACATACCACGTGGATGGAATGGATGGAACACTGACAACATGGTGGGTCCCACGAGCATGTCCAGACAGTTGGACGGCTGGATAAACAGATGAACGGTCTGGGATCTATCATACACCGCATGATAGGGCCCAGCACATTTGTTGACGTCAGATACAACAGCTATATGGTTGGTGTGGGGCCACGTGGATGGAATCCACGGACAGATACAAAGAGGTGGGTCTCACGTGGATGGACCACACGTGTGATGGATGGTTGGATATAACAATACCTCGTGATCACAAGCCCTTGTTGCTGACGTTCCAACGGATGAACGGTATGTATACGGTGGTTTCCACCTGAGATTTGAATCTGTTACAATGGCTGGACGGTGTGTATACACACGTCCATCAAATGGGCCCACGTCCGATGTACGGACGATGTGGATACACACATACAACATGTTGTGGCCCACCGTACAGATGGATGGCTGGGATGCAACATATACATCACGAGAGGCCACAGGGCTGGCTGACGTCATCAGCTATATAGCTGGTGTGTAACCAGGCCACCGTCCAGATGGACGGTCTGGATGACGTCAAAACAACATATACATCATGGTGGGGCCGTCAGATTTTTGTGACGTCAGTACATCGGCTATATAGCTGGGCTGGTAGACCAGCGAATCTGCTCCCAGTAACAGATGGGTCTCATGGTTTCAACGATGGACGTCCATTCCCTACACTGTTTTCTGCGGTGTGGCCCACCTAATCATTAGATCTACCTCATTTTCTGTCCCCAGCCTCAAGATGGGCTTGCCAAATGGATGGACAGTTTGGATGTAACACATACATCAAGTAGGGGTATAACAATGCCTTGGAATCAGACCCCAGAACTTACTAACGTCAATACAGTAGCAACCCTGGACTGCCGACTACTAGTCCAGCGTCCAGGTGGTATTCTCACCGTCCTAACATGGACAGTGTGGATAACACATGCATACGGTGGGCCACACCGTTAGATGGACGGATGGACTGAGTAGATATAACATAGCTTGATGGGGCCCACATCATCATAAGGGGAGAGAGAGAGAGAGAGAGAGAGAGAGAGAGAGAGAGAGAGAGAGAGAGAGAGAGAGAGAGAGAGAGAGAGAGATGAAGGAGAGGGACCCCGTCGCTATGGGCCTCCCTAAATACAAAGCATACATCAAGATGGGTTCCACCACATGTGGGCCCTCAAATCACAAATTGACGGTAAATCACCCACAAAATAAAAGAAAAAGAGGGGGAGAAAGAAAGAAAGAAGCACCCACCTTTGATCGCTTATTCCTTCTTTCGCCTATGCACTCTAGAGCTCTAAGAGGACATCTTCAACGGTTGAGATGAGGATCTAAGGGTTGAATTTGATGGTAGGAAGGTGGGTCACACCTAGCTTCTCCATGAAAGCCATGGATGGTTTCTTGCCTGGAGGATGAAAAAAAGAGAGAATGAGAGATGGGTGTGAGTGATGGGTGATGTGTACTTGACATATAAGGGATGACTTGCTTTGACTTTATAGTTGCTTGGGGATGGAGTTTTATACTTGACATGAGAGGTGATTGATGAGATTGATTGATTGATTGAAGTGACATATCGTAGAGATTCTCTCTGGTTTTACAACGCGCAGTGTTATCTTCGAACTGAACGCGACCCACATCCCCTTGCCAAGGTATCGCCTTGGCGCGCGAATCGCGGCATCGGAACCACAGCGACGGCGCGGTCGCTATGATAAAGGTCTTGGGTTGATTCGACTTGGGTTAACGGCGTACAAATCAAGGTCACGTGCAAATATCGGTTAATGGTTGAAGGTTGCCGGAACTCGACCGAAAGAATCGCGGAAGTCCAAGGAACGGTACGGACTAAGATACGGGTCTTACACTTGGATAGAGGCGACAAAATTGTCTTCTTCTGTTAGATGGAGGTCAAGAACACTTCTGTTACCGTTCTCATATCTAGTAGGTCTTACTTCCACTATCTAGATACCTCAAGGGGAGATCGTCTCAACCCTTATTCCGGCTTCAATTTGTTCCCTAGCGTAGATGAGTTGGGTATAGTTGGCATATGGATACAAGATGAGGTATCTAGAAGTACTTGGATTTACTGAATAGACGTCATCAATGAGTGTTTTCATTCTGGCAGCCATGTCCCGCCAGCGTCCAACATAAGTTAATTATGACTCATCATTCCTCTGCCTTATGGCAACAAGATCCGCCCTTCTGGGCGCCACATTAAGATTGTAAACAAAATGATCAATGAAAGCTTGGAAAAGTTGTTCGATGATAGTTTAATGATGTGTACTAATTTAATACATTGTCTTTCAAGGATTTTTGAAATAAACGGATCAACGCTTCGTTATTACCTGTCACAGTATTAAGCTTTCCACAAAATGCTCTTAAGTGATCCATAAGACACCTTGTATCATCATATTTGTTGAATTTTGGTACCTCAAAGTCTTGAGGTACCTTCGCATCAGGAAAGGGACAAAAGATCCCTGAACTTGGTGGTTGGGATATCCACTCCTTGTTGCTTCCGTAGGTTCCTCTGCATATCTTGCAATTGCTCTCAGAGCTCTTCGATTTTAGTAGGACCAGATGAGAGGAGTTTTATCCCTTGAAATTGATTGGATCTCTTATTAGGAGGAAGATATTCGAATTAGCTGGGATTCCTGACTATGGGAAGTCATATTTGATAATGATTCTCATCAGTGATAGGCCATTGGAAATGATTCTCTATTGCGGAAAATTGGCCTTGAGGATGACTCTCATTATGGGGAAGATGCTAGAAAGTTGAGATGACTGGGCCACTAATTGATGACACTTGCATAGTTTGGATAGTTTCTCTTTGAATACATTGGGCAAGAAGGTCCTGCAAAACCTTAAAATTTTAAGCCACATCAGACATAGATGCAGTGGTTGTTGTATTACTAGCCATGAGCTCAGGTGATCCAGGAGGTGCCTTTTAAGCGCAATGGTTTCTTCTTCTTGGTTTGCTATGACATCTTTAGATTGGGTAAGTATGAGGTGAGCAGAAGCCTTGAATTGGTACAAGTTAAAGATCGATGCTCTTTTTATTTTTTCTTATATGAAGAAAAATGAAATGTTTTGGTGATGAATATCCCTTAAGATTGGATTACCACACTCTTTTAAGTCAGGTCTCAACTAGCATTGACTAGTAATTCCCTAATGGAGTCGTCGTTTTGTGAATGGTGGGAAATAGGCGCACACGCTAGTTTATGTTGTTGGTAGGGGTGATTTGACTGATTTGGATTGATGATGCAATGTAGACTTGGAGTCGCCACCAGCCACTTAACTCAAAATTTCGCATTCAGCTAGAACCTGCAGAATATGTAAAGCTAAAGAATCTGAAAACTCTCTTGCTTTAAATTAATTCCTGATCTGCAATTTGGGATTCTGAGTAAGGAACCTCAGTTATAGAGAGAGAATGTGTTAAACACCTTCTTTCCTCATACAGATGTACGGTCTCTACTTAGTGTAGTAAAATAATCTTAAAGGGTATGATAATAATATTGAAATATGATTAGGCAAATTCGAATTTCTGATATAACGAGATTTGGAATTTTGGCAAGCCATTGAGCATACGTCCGGGGAATGCTTAAAAGAGTTTTGAGTAGATATGATAATAATGAATGTTACTAAAAATGGATTAAACTACTATAAATTTCTAATGTGAAAGGATCCAGAGTTCTGATAAATCACAAATCATGCATTTAATGGTAATCTAGAAAATCAGGGGCTGAGAATATTGACTATCTCTCTCTTAATTGATATCATAGGTCAAGCAACACCTCGGCGTATTGAAAATTTCCAAGGCACTCAGAATATTAGATTGTCCACTCACCTTTTAACGCTCCTTTAACTCGATCTATCTCTCTAACTCAAGGCCCTTGAAACTGTAACTGCCATGTAAATTTATAGACTTCCACCGTCAGGTTGCGAACTGTCAATGGTGACTTTACCACTGCCCATCATTGGCTCATATAAGGGTTAGACGAAAAGATTGTTTGTTAAAAGTAAGCCACGTAGACCATTGACTTATAGTTGGCCAATGATGATGTGATACTCATATTTTGGTTTTTCCTTCTAGTTGGAGTCAGGCAACACGTATGTTTGGTCAAAGTGCATTGGGTGGATCGCCCGCCAACTTGCCACGAGCTTAGATTTTATTTATTTATTATTATTTTTTTTAAAAATCCTTTTGGGTGTATGGATTACCATGTACATGGTACTCGGTGTTTTGGATGGGCTAGATATTTGTCTAATACATGGCCACCCAAGTTTGGAATTTGTTAATCAAGTCGATTGGTTGTTTCCGAAAAGCGTGAGGGACTCCTTCGACTCATCCCGTCTGGATTTGCGATGCTTCTTGCGTCAGCCAAAAAAAAAAACAATTTAATAGTCAGAGTTTTCTAAGAGTTTAGATTATCAGCCAGAATTTGATTTATTAAGTTCTGGATCTACAGATCAAGTCCTTTGGTTGCTTACATGATGTGTCGTAGGTCCTACCAATTACATCATTTTAAATTTCGACCGTTCTCAAGCTCTTTAAAGATGGTTTTATTGAAGTCTACCTGAAGCATGAAAAATAATTTATTCTAGTTTTAGATGAGGTTTTTATTAGTATCATATTCGAAAACTTTTTTGTAAAAAAAATACTCAAATATAAATTGTATAATACAAGTATATAATTTTTTGTAAACGTTGTTGAATGTTACGGACTGTTCATATACAATATGTAAATATACTCCAACTATCTGGTGATGAACTTTATTTTAATGGTACATGCAGAATATTTGCCCTAAAATAAAACTCGGATTCACCACATTAATGGCAAAAATGTAAAATAGATCCGAAGTCCTCTAATCACATGAGTTGTGGCCCGCTTAAGTTTCGAACCATGCTGAGTTTTAGTCATCACGTCGTCTTCATAAATTACACCTGATTACACAAGTTTGATTAAATATACACACCATGTTGGCCCCGAACACAAACCTATGGTTAGCATCCACATTGCCATTTTCGCTGTGGCGTGGCCCACACAAATTGTTGATTTGGCTGGTATTTTTACTCGTGTACCTAGAAGCAATAAAATAACCTGAGGGATGGTGTAGATTTTACATATCCAATATGGTAGGCCCCACAGAGCTTGACTGGAGTATTCCAGTAATAAATACAGGGAATTCATATCTACACCCTCCTGTATGTTTACCCACTGTGGTGTAATCCCAGAGAGTGCGTTGGTGTGTGTGGGGGGCGTGAATGCATGTGTAGAGAAAAAAAAAAGACCCCGTTATCGCCCTGATCGGATGATCACAGCCATTCAAACAAGAATGTGCAAAATGGACGGTAAGATCATTTTTGTTCTTGTTGTACATTTTAAGTCGCATAATTGCAAGGTTGTGATTATCCCATCATGCTATGAATGCCGCCTGTCGAACTTTTTCGGTTCATCATATCCGGCTCATATGGGCCCCACATAAGGATTCGTACGGTTATAATGTCCCGAAGACTCGTGCTTGATTTTAGCTCGTAAAGTCCAGCCGTATTACCAAAACAAACAAAAAGAAAGAGGGGGCCCCTTGGTAGTAGCGGATCACTAAATACATGTTTTAAATGGATAGTGGGCTTTCCTCGTAGTTCACCACCATTTTGAAATGGGCAGTTATTTGTTACTGGTGGCACTGCCATATTGTACACGTGGCATTCATCATCTCAAAGTAAATCGTCTTAATTGTAGAATTAGATTGGTTGATCAATCATAACCTATGGTTTGTGGGCACTTGTTTGTTGAAGTGGGACAAATGGGCTATTTCTCATTCTTAACCGTCCAATAAAGGTCCACTAATCCCATAGTCAGATGATTAAATAGTCTTAATTTTTTGTTCCTCATTCATCTAAATTGAGGACCATAATTTGAACAGTTTATTTCAAATTTCATTGCATCCAATTTGTGCAATTTGGAAGAGCCCTAGTATCAGCTAAACTCTACGCCAGAGTATGAATTCTCTCTTTCAAAAAATAACTAATCCATAGAGGTACGTTACCACAGGGTCCACCCTTTTAGACATCGGTACCCTTAAAGCGATGGTCCCCATCACGAAGACCACCTGGCAAAAGAGACATGCGGGGCTGTTCATCAGGTGGGCCACGCTAGTGGAATAAATGGACAATCAGCTGTTGGCATGGCCTAGCTAGTGAGTGTGGAACTGGGCATATCTGACCCGATCTGACCCATTCTGAACTGAACCAACGGCGTGGATCGGGTAAGGCCATTCAGATCCACCATTTTTTCGGATCAAGACTGGGTCATGTTCAATCCGAACCGATTCGATCCGAAGTAGTCCTTATCAATAATACTACTTTTTCCTATGTTATGGTCCACTTGAGCTTTGGATATGCATCAATTTTGGGTTCAACCACTAAAATGATATGAAAAAATGAATGCACGGCATGGATAAACCAAATGCATTCACGGTGGGCCCCGACAGAGTTTACTCAGCACGATAAGAAGATATTCGTTGGTGTACCATACATAGCTATATGATTGTTGTCATAGGCTATAGTTGTAGGCACGCGTCGTGCAAAGACGATCACTGATGCTCCTCCAGCTAACTCCGAGTTGTACGAACAATTCATAGGAGATCAAAGTTATATGGGCCCCACAATGATGTATTTATTATATCTACACCATTCATATAGATTTAGAGATCATTATAGAGTATTATTCAAAAAATAAATTATGTCCAAAGATCATATAGACCACACCATGAATTGCAGCTGAGAATGATTTTCACCATTAAGCAATTCGTAGGGCCTACAATAACATTTATTTTCCATCCAATCTGTTCATAAGGTCACAAAGACCTAAATTAAAAGGCAAAACAAATTTCAAATTAATCCAAAACTTTTGTGAGATTTTGACCCTAAAAAGGCTTTCAATGGTAGATGTTCAATCCCCACTACTTTTTCCAGTGTGGTCCACTTAATGGTTAGATCTATCTTATTTTTTGTCTTAAGCTTTAAAACGAGCTCGCCAAAAGGATGGATGGTTTGGATATAACACATATCCTATGATCAGACCTACAGAACTTGCTAACGTCAATGCAGGCACTTTCCAGCACAACACGTTACAACTACGAGCTGTGCACAACACGTTCACAACTGTAGCAGCTCGAGCTTTGAGTTGTACAAACAACTCAAATGAGATCAACATTACATGGGCTCTACAATGATGTATTTATTATATCCATACCGTTTATCCATTTTTCGTGGTCATTTTAGGTCATTTGGAAAAAAAAATGAATCATATCTAAAGCTCAAAAGGACCACACTGAAAATAACAGCGATGATAATGATTTTCACCCTTGAAAAATTCAATCCAAATCCCACCAAACTCGACCAAGTCGGACTTGGTTCGGGTCAGGCCAACCGTGTTTCGGATCGATTCGAGTCATATGTGCCGGACTCGGTCTCGGATGGAATTAGGTTCGGATCATCCCAGCTAGATTTTGGACTGAATCGGGTTGGACCCAATCCGATCGGACTTGGTTCGATGCCTACCTCTAAGTGAGTGGATTAGATTTATTTTTGAGTCATAGTGAGGGTGTATCGATCAATAGGGCTGAAAGTTGAACGGGTTGGTGCTTAACCCTAACCCAACCCAACCCAACCCAATTTTGGGTTAGGTATTCTCAACCCAAGCCTAACCCAAGCGGGCTCGGTCAAGTTAATCGGGTTGGTCGGGTATATACATGCTAATATTTTCGTTATTACATTAGTTTGCTATATTTCAATATATGACTTATTTTTTGTATCTAGAATTTTATTAATTATATATGTGATTATTCATTATAAATAACTTCATTTTTTCTTTAAAAAATGAGCTAAAATATAAGACAACTACTCCTTTAAAAGTCATGTAGCATAATAAGAAGTCTATTTGAGAGAGAGAAATCTGGTATATCTTGTTAGCTTGAGTCCTTGGAAATAACATGGACAAATGAGACTCGACATCATTAGTGTGCCTTTAACACAAACAATCCACACTCAATTATAATTTATAAGTAACTTATATATTGATCGGGTTCGGGTTGGGTCGAGCAACTCGAGACCTCAACCCGAGTCCAACCTAAGTTTTATCAGGTTGGTGTTTGTATGGCCCAAGCTTAAGATCGGACCTGAAATATCCTGCCCGAGCCCAACCCAATGTTGGGTCGATCACGGGTCGGTCGGGTTGAACCCGCCCAACTTTCTGCCCTATCGATCAATGCTCAATTGAAAATGGTGGTGAAAAGTAAACGATAGATGTAGCATAGCTACATTGATAACATGACACCATCTTATATTTTGAAATAGAATTTGGACCACTCCCTATTTTACTTTCAAGCATCCATTTGACATACATAGATCGATGGATGGTTAGGATTACCTACACCACGTTGATATTAGATATACCTTCCATACACGTCCAGCAACTTGCATATGTGGATAACGCATGGAAAAGTATACGCTGGTCATTTTGGTTAAAGTTTCAATCTATAAGCTTATCTAAGACTAGAGCTGTATGCAAGTCGAGCTTGGTCGGTCAGCTTGATTGACTTGGTTCGAAAAGGCTCGACTCATTTTAGCTTGAAATTGGATTATGATTGAGTAGAGTTGGTTTTTAGAAATTTAAAATATTTTGAGCCGAGTTAGAGCTTAAGCTCGACTCAAGTTGCGTTGAACCTCAACATGAATTGCTTCAGATCATATCATCTTGATGACTCAATTATTTGGATATTAATGCTGCTCGACGAGTGTTTGATGAAATGACTTAATAAAGTGTTGTTTCGTGTGTGTACATGCTCTGCGGGATTAGCCGGTGGTGATTAAGGAACTGATATCATTACAATTTTATTTATATATAAAAAAAACTTTACATTATAAAACCGGCCTTATATCTTGATTTTGATGCTACTCGCCGAGTGTTTGTAAAATATTTGTAAAGTATTGTTACAGTTGTGTATTTTGTGAAAAATTGAAGATATACTTTATCCATTTGAGAAAATGTTGCACAGGCTTGAACTCAGTTTAAACTAGCTCGAGCTGCTGATCAAACTAAGCCGAGCTAGCCAAACAGGGAGGATTGAGCATAGCCAAGTTCGAGTTGGGATTAACTACTAGCCAAGCCGAACCAAGCTATGCCGAGCTCGACAAGGTTCAACTCATGTACAACTCTATCTTATAAGACTCATTTTAGACATCAACAAGGGAGGGGTTCATATTGCTTGGTGACCCAACACCACACAAAGTTAGATGGCATTGGGGCATCTTAGGATTTAATTTGGCTATTGCTAAAAATGATTTATTGACCTAACAACTTTCAAACACGATTTACATGAACGCATCTTTGATGAAGACACAAATCAATGCCAATTACAGGCCAGCATACGTTCAAGCCCCATGTGAGACTCTGAGCTCCACCCACTTTGCACAAGGCCATGGCTGACGGTGTTGCTTTGGATATTTTTTAAAAAGGCAAGTGGTTTTTTACTCCAACGACAAAACAAGCAAGTTGCCTGGCATATGTCAACTCAAATTGAACTGACTACATTGTGTAATCCATCGTTGATAGGTGAGACAATCTTAACCACGTGACTAGTTGGCATTGGTATGTGGTGTGATTTAGTATACTTGATGCTGTCGGCCAATGCACACTTAATAATTTTTAAATGTATTTTCAAGTTCCCATTGAAATAGGATCTACGTGAGGAAAAGCACTTGCCATTTGTTGGTTATCAGGGACATTCCGAAAACGTTCGAGTCAAAATATGGCTTTCAAATTAAGTTCCGAATTAGTGGATGCTGGCAAAGGGAGTGGCGATGCCATTAGCAAAAAAGGAAGAGACTTATAGAATGGCAGAGGCATATAGAGCTTTTACACATTTTCGTTAATCCATGAACAGGATCTCTATAGACACATAGATCCATGAATCCATACATCTCGAACGGTAAAGAATCAATAGGAAAAGGAAGAATTGAAACGAATCAATATCTTTCTCGAAACAAACGGAAAGAACGAAAAAGATGTAATATAAATCATGGACAAATACATGTATTCCGATGAAAATAACGCCGCCGGGTTTACACGGTGTTTCGGTCAACGTGTATTTGAGTTGCAAGAGAGACTTGAGCTGTGCCGACTCGAGAAGATTCCAGGTCTGCCCTTGTGCTTTAGATTCTTCCGAAAGGTGAGTTACTTGGAAATTGTCCACTGGCATACGTAGATTAGGTTCAGCCACAATCTTGCCCAAAACGTGCCGCCCTAGCAATGGCGCCTATCTTGATGTATTCATTTTATATTCATGCAGTCCATTGGTTTTTCTAGATCATTTTAGGGCCATAGATCCAAAAATTAAGCAAGTGCAAATCTTTGATGGACCATACCATAAGAAACAGTAGTGGTTGAATGTTTTACCGTTAAAAACTTCTTAAGGCCTACCGTAATATTTATGTAATGTTTATTGTCATTCAAACGGTTTATTAAGGTCACGTAAACCTAAACAAAGGAAAAACATGAATATCGGCTTAATCCAAAACTTTTGTAGCCTATAATAAGCTTTGAATGGCCAATCACCACTTTTTCTATTGCATAGCCCACCTGAGATTTATCTCTACTTCAATTTTGAGCTCTTGCCTTAAAATTATCTTGAAAAACAGATGGACGGCATAGATATATAGAATACATACATCAAGGTGGGTCCATGGTAAAGGCCGCACAGTCTTGGGTGATGCCCGGTTGCACCTAATCGGCTACCATCTCAAATCGAACCCACTACGTTTTGTAACCGGAACGGATTGGCTACACCCCCTGACACCAGCCATTGGCTGGTGTTGGTGCTATGTGGGCCCCACCATGATGTACGTGTTTCATCCATGCCGTCCATCTATTTTTACGGATAATTTTACAGTATAAGAATAAAAATCAGATGTATCCCAATCTCAAGTGGACCACATTATAGGAAACATTGTTGAATGAGCGTCGACCATTAAAAATATTTCGGTGGCCATAAAAGTTTTGGATCAAGCTGATTTTTGTTTTTACCTTCATCTGGGCCTGTATGACCTAATAAACATATTGGATGTCAAATAAACAATGCAGTGGACCTTATGAGGATTTTAATGGTGGATATCCAATCACTATTGGTTTCATGTGGTGTGGACCACCTGAGAATTATTTACCTCTAATTTTTTGAATCAAACCTTAAAATAATCTTTAGAAATGGATGAACGGAATGGATGAAGCACATACATCTTGGTAGGGCCCACAGAGCACCGGCCATCAGCCACAGGGCTGGTGGCAGGGTGCGTAGCCAATCCGTTTCCTGTGTAACCGACGCTGTTTGGCAAGTGCCCACGACACCAGCCAGCTAGCTATTGGCAAAGCTCTGCGGGGCCCACTATGATGTATGTATTTTATCCATGCTGTCCATCGATTTTTCCAGAGAATTTAAGATCTCGAGCCCAGATATGAGGTAGATTCAAAACTAAGGTGGACCACACCACAAGAAACTGTGGAGATTGAATACTTATCATTGAAAACTTTCTTTGGGCACATAAGTTTTGGATCTAGCTAATATTTGTGTTTGCCCTTTATTTAGGTCTGTGCAATCTTTTCAACAGATTGGATGACAAACAAACATTACAATGGGCCTAGGAAGTTTTTAATGGTGCACATTCAATCAACACTTTTTTCCTATGGTGTGGTCCACCTGTGACTTGGATCTGACTCATTTTTGGGCTCGTTCTCTAAAATAAGCTGGAAAAATGGTTGGACTGTTAAGATAAAACACATACATTATGATGGATCCATCATAGCTTTTAAAACAACCAGCTAGCTGCTGGTAGGGTGCGTCCTGGGTAACCGACGTTGGATGAGTCCATCCTAATATCAGATTGGTGAAACAATCTTAACCTTTTGATTCATGGACACTTGTTTATTAAAATGTGACCACGATTCATTTTAAACCGTCCAATAAATCTCTGCCAACCCGAAAGTCTTCTGTGGCCACGCTTAGCCACGATACAAAAGTTTCTCTTCAGGAAAACTAGGTGCTATTTAGACCCAAGAAGGCAAATCCATCCTACGATCAGAAGTGATTAGGTCATACATTACAGTCCACTCAGCAAATAAATTCCAAGCTTTAGGTCATGCACTTGTGGCATCTAACCTGTGCAGTAGGTTTTCACTATCATAAGGACCATATTGTGCAAAAATAAGCCATATTTACTCATTAAGTGGACCACACTTGTAATTTCTTATTCATCTATGGTTAGAAATTTTTACTTCAGTGTGGTCCACCTGATGAGTGGATGGACTGAATTTTTTTTTTTAAGGTGATCCTCGTGGTTGGTAAAGCATATTGGAAGGGTTGGATGTTGCATGAACTTTATATCTTGGCAATGGATTGTAAATCATTACAATCGGTGGTTAACTTCAAAAGTTGAAAAAGGAGGACGATTATGTAAAAATGAGGGGTTAAATATCAATTCAAAAGAAAACTGGGTTTATTTAAAGTAAAAGTAGGAAATGTATCAGAAAAACCAAAAACCAATTTGTTTTCTTGTCAATGGTGCCAGACAGCAGAAAGGGAAGGGGTGAGAGAGAGGACATTTCGTCTTTTCCACCTTCTCTAGTGCTTTGCATTTAAGCCAAACAAGGAAAGGTCTTGGTTCTTCTCATTTTCGTACCGCTTTCTTTCTTTCAAAGGAATGTTCGGGTGTGTGAAAACCACTAAAGAGAGACGGTAAGAAAATCTTGACTCATGAGTCGGTTAACCGTCACATTACCTTTACAAAATGTTCTCATCTCCTATGTTAGTTATACACCGTTTAAAATCTAATAGGCCTCTTCAAACTCATGCTCAAACAGTCTAATTTACGTACATTGATATAAGATGACATTAATGGTTTTAGACCATTCGCTATTTTGGTTTTAACCATCCATTCAATGGACATTAATTAAATGGTTAGGATTGCTTGGTCAATGTAATTTTATTGATGTGCTCCATCTACAATGGAACCTGCAATTTAGATAACCTACATGTGAAATGAACAAGTTGACTATTGTCCCCTTTCTTACATAGAACTATAGTTCTTATAAAACATGCATGATTATCTGTAAATTTCATTTCACAAGTTGTATAAGCACTACAAGATCTAGCCAATCCGGACTATCCAAATTTCCAACCCAAAGCTCAAGATGGAGAAAGATTACACCAAGAACTTGACATTAACCATATTGGACCACTGAATATTTTAATTTTAATAATTAATTCTACAGACATTAATTGGTTTGCTAGGGTAACTTAATCAGTTTAGACAATCTATGTAGTTGAACTAATTGATAAGGAAGGATTATATAAGCCGGCACATGTGAATGAGACGTATGGAAGAAGGCATGTGAAAGGCTGAGACTTTAAGTTCTTCCTTATCACTAATTGATGATTCATTCTCAAATGGTGGAAAACTACCATAGGATTATAGTTCTTACCAAAATAGGTAGAATTTTGTAAATTTCATTTCATTGGTTGTATAAGCGCCCACAAGATCCTGCCAACTGAAACGGTTAGTAGAAAAGTAACATTTTTATTGAGAAGTAGTGCTTGATTGATTAGAGAATAATGTGTACCAAAATTCCAACCGAATGCTATTATTTGAATGTGAATCTCTTCTTTTTCTTTGATTTTGATTGTTTTTGGTTTCAACAAAAGAAAGCATGAGATTCTCTATTACTTAATTGACACCTTCCCATCTATGAATCATCACATGTGCTTGGTATTTTGCTTTTAGTCAAATACCTATAGCTTTGGAAGTGAATGGGTTTGGTTGGGTTTGGTTTTGATTGAAATAAAAGGAAAAAGAAGAGTTCAAAGAAAGATACTCATTCTGACATTTGATAGGCTGGCACTTCAAAACTTGTATACGTGGTCCACACTAACTTTATTTGAATTGACTGAAATTTGGAAACCACCATATCTAAGTTGCGGTCCCAAAATTAGATTGGATGAATAATTCCAACCTTTGATCACTGGACACTTGTTTGTTGAATAAGGATAGTTGGATATTTTTCATTTCTAACGGTCTAATTATAAATGTCCACCAATCCTATAGTTGTATAATAAAATAAGCTTATATTTTTCGGTTTATTAAATGGGTGTTGTAGTTTGGACAGTTTAATTTAACTTAATTGTTTATCACATGGGTAATTTTTAAGTGCCTGTGTATCATCCATCACACTCTGCCAGAGTATCAAAATTTTCTAAAATAAAGGTCCACTTTCTTAATTACAAAGTAATCCGGTTGTAAAGGGGCTTAATACGGACGCGGATTGCGTCCTACCCCCGCTCGTACAGTACTCCGTCCGGGCAGAGCTCTATGGGGCCCACTGTTATGTAATTATTTTATCCACACCGTTAATCATTTTTATATGATCATTTTAAGGCATGAGCCAAAATTTTCAGCAGAAACACAGCTCCAGTGGACCACATCAAAGGAAGCTGCAATGATAATGACACCCACCGTTGAAACCTTTCTAAGGGCCACCGTGATGTTTTTTTGCCACCCAACCTATTAATAAGGTCATTCAGACTTGGATGAAGTGAAAACACAAAATTTAGCTTGATCTGCCACTTCTCCGGCTCGCAAGAAGTTTTTAATGGTGGAAGTTCAATCCCAACTTTGTGGTCTATTTAAGCCGTGGAAATATCTCAAATTTTGGCTTGTATCTTAAAATGATCATATAAAAACGGTTAACGGTGTGGATAAAATAGTTACATCACAATGGGCCCCACAGAGCTCTGCCTGGACGGATTTCTGTCCGGGCCGGGGGTAGGACGCAATCCGCGTCCGCTTAATACCCCCTTCAAATCCTACTTTTTCGAAAAAAGGCAAAATGATTAGATACATCCAATTCTTTCCTGCTTACGTGGCATATGTGTAGTGGATCCAAACCATGAAAAATGTGGGCCATTCTGTTGTGATAATGAAATGTGAAAATTACGATGATAGACTAGTCATGTGGGCCACACCAACACAGTTCAGCATTCCAGAGGTAGATTTTGATTTTGACGCTGTGTCCTTCTCAGTGAATGGATTAGGCTGATTTTCACACAGAGTAATTATCACGGTTTGGGCCGGCCACCTTTTCATGGATCAGATGTTTTGTACATCTAATAGGCTGGTAAGAAGAAATGGCTGTATGTGAAAGTTAACGTACAGTCGATGCATGTGGTAATTATATCTTTTTTAATAAGATGAAAGGCGCTTTTCTTTTGGTTCGGAGGTGGGTGTGTGTGTTTGTGGTGTTTTACCGAATTGAGAGGTGTAACGTGTTTGGAGGACACCCAACAAGAAACATAACACGAATAAAGATCGACTTTCCACGCTAATATGATTCAGAGGCGGCGCTTCTGGACCAGCCACGTGGATTCCCCACGTGCGACGTTGGCCGGAGACAGGCCCATGCCATGCATGAGGAGGACCAACACTACACATGGGTGATTGTAGGGTGGTAGATACTGCCACGTGGTCGGCTGCAGTTTGGTGAAAGGGGTGCTAGTGTGGGCCCAGGTGACTGCGGCTACTGTTAGCTGGGTTCTAAGAATGGACACGGTCACATGGATAGGGTGACATGGTTGGGTGGGTGGCCACTGCAATATGCGCATGCGACTGGAAGAAAAGGCATGAGTGGAAAAGATGACACGTGTTATTATTGTATTTATCGATTGATGTGATAGGATACGGATTCAGTTAGGTTGGAAAGTTGATTGGTTGGTGTACCTTGCACTGCCTGTATAGTTAATGTATTGACGTCAGTAAGTTATGTGGGTCTGATTCTAAGATATGTGTTATATCCAGGCCGTCCATCCATTTGATAAGCTCATCTTAAGGTTTGATATGAAAAATAAGACAAATTTAGCTATCAAGTGGACCACACTGCAAAAAAGGAGTGAAAGATTGAATGCCTACCATTGAAACTCTTTTTGAGGTGACAGAAGTTTTGAATCAATATTAAAATTATTTTTCCTCTTTATACAGGTCTTTGTGACCTAATGAATAGATTGGATGGAAAATAAATATTATGGTGGCCTTGTGAATTGTTTAACAGTGAAAATTACTATCGATTCTACTATTTGTGGTGTGGTTAAGATGATCTTTGGATTTGATTAATTTTTTGAATAATACTCTAAAATGACCTCTAAAAATAGCTGAATGATATAGATATAACAAATAAATCACGATGAGGCTAAGTAACTTTGATCTCCTTTGAACCGTTCGTACTACTCAGAGACTGAGGAGCAGCCGTGCTCATCTTCGCACGACAGGTACATGCAGCAACTATACAGCTGATGGGAGGTACACCAGCCAATCCGTTTCCAGTTAGGTTGGAGCAACACTGAGTTCTTCTGTTAATATGAAGGGGCATCATTTCATTGATCCATCCTAGTTAGGATAGATATTTAATGAAAAATCTCTTAAAAATTGATGGGCTCCTCATACAAGTAAATGGCTGGCCAATGAAATGATTCCACGGCACAATCTAATGAAAATTGATATTATTTAGGAACGATAAAATCTGCGCGTGATGTAGATTGCTTGATGCCCCACGAGACTTAGTTCTTATTGTTGGAAATTAGGTGGGTCCCACCTCACCGTAATGTTTATGAGAAATACACCATATCTATCTATTTTGCCACCTTATTTTAAGAAATAAAATGAAAGAAAGAAAAAAAAAAAAGAAGGAAGAATCATATTCAAAACTCAAGTAAGCCACAAGATAAGGCATAATAGAGAGGAAAATGTCTATTATTAAAACTTTTCCTGAATATGCTGTGATGTTTACATGGCATCCACACAGTCTCTTTACCTATTATCCCATGCATAAGCTAAAATCACAAAAATATTAGCCAGGGCCAAAACTTCTACAGCCTAACATATGTTTCTTTTGCAGGCATTCAACACTCACTATTTGTTAGTGTGTGGCTTACCTTAATTTTTATCTAATGTACTAAAATGAGTTGGAAAAAATTGAGAAGGTGGATTCTTTACAAATATTGCAGTGGGCCCCTCAAGCTTCCCGGTTCCTGCAGATGGATTGCAGCAATCCATCGTCCATTGATGGAATGGGATAATTGAGATGAAGAAATTAATGAGAAATTTCTCATTAAAAACAAGTTCCACGTCACGTGATCTGATCACCGTTCATTTGATAGGTGGTACATTTAATAACAGTTAAAAATTAAAATCAACCGATCAATGGTAGCCTATTTCTCATTCAGCAAATTTGATTTTCCACATTTCAGTCCTGTTACTTTGAGGTAGTACATGCTTCCAAGCGCCAGCCTACCAAACGTCATAAGCAGCCGGAGTATCAAATAACTCCCCTTTATTTGGAGGAAATCTTGCACTTCTGCAGAGTGCGACCGGCGATAGGCAAGCACTGAGAATCATAGACGTTATATAAAAGTAATTCAAATAAATTAAGCTGGCCAACTACTAATTTTGATTATTTATATATCGTACTTTAAGGTGGAGCTGACACCTGCAGCTACCTGTACCACTATTTATGGTACAGGTCATTTCCAGCCACACAATGAAAATAATAATAATTATTATTTTTATTAATTTTTATCTTCCCGAGTTCTATATATATGAGAACTAACCTCCTGTAGCAACAATGAAAAGCCACAAAATGCATTATGCATCTTGTGGCTAGAAAAGCCTTGTACCACAAATAATGGAGCGTCTCTCTCTCTCTCTCTCTCTCTCTCTCTCTCTCTCTCCCCGCACTCTGTACCACAAATAGAGTACAACATCTGCAGCTGATATTCTCAATTTACGGCGTGTTTGGATGCGCTAAATATCATAAAATTTCATGATATTTTGCACCAAACTCAAACCAATTAAATAGGAACTTCGTTGATATTTTATGCAACCAAACCAACCTTATAAACCAAAATTATACTTATTTAAGTGTATAAATATTGGATTGGTGGGCATTTATTGGATGGTTGTAATATATACCAAAAGTTCCTGTTTCAGCTAACAACTATATCAATTAATCAAAGGTCATGATGGTTCGACCAATCTTATTTTAGTGGTTTTTCACATTTTAGATAATTTAATTTGTGTGAATTATACTTGTACAATTTCAGTGGGTCTTTGTTTCAAGCATGATACACTGCAGGAGTGAAAAATAAATCTTATAGTAGTCAAATGATGAACTTATGTAGTTCCCCTTTCAAGTGGAAGGAAAAGAAAATTTCCATGATTCACATCCCACTATGTAGCAAAAGGTTTGCCAAAAAGGTCGGCCCGGGTTAGTATTATTCACAATGGTAGTGGGATCAACAAAAACCCATTGTTGGAATGTCAATTTCATAACATAGGAAGTGACCGCATGGAGTAAAACTCCATGCAAGTAATAATGGAGTTGAGCTTTGTGGGGCCACCCATGTTAGGGTTTGAGCAAAAAAAAATTAGGCAAGTCGGCCACACCGCCAAGAACAATGGAGAAGGAACACCCACTATAAAACCTTCTAGATTAATTCTTTATGGGGCCCACCATGATGGGTAAATTCAGTCCCACTCATTTGTCAAGTGATATCAACTGGGATGAATGGATACCATACACCTGTCATTAACCAGGTGCGTTACACCGGATAAACTTGGGAGGTTTTAATTGCAACTTTCTATTATTTTTTATGTTGTGATCACCCACCTGAAATTTAGATCAGCTTGATTATTAAAAGCTTCGTGGGGAATATAAAGTGTCATACTTAATAAAAGAAATTGAGGAAAGAAATGTCTAGCATGAATTATAGAGTTCCATTGTCCTTAAGACAGTAAATGCCCTCACACCGATTAAATTTGCACTGCAAAGGATTCCAACAAGGCAGCATTAGGATAATCAACATCCAATCCTAAAATTGTTGTTGCATAATTGAAGTTTTATTATGCAGCCTAAATATTAAACAAAAAAAAAAAATGAATGAGAGAAGACTTGATAGAGAAAAAAATTATGAGAGAATATGATATGATTTTCTTATAATTTTGTAGTTCTCTAAATCCCTGTATATACAGAATTTGAATGGTTGTTAGAAGAGATTGAAAGGGTGCCTTAGAGGGACACTTGACTGATATCAGGATGCACTTCTATGCCTTTTGATTTAAAGTAGGGTATTGTTGTGATTTAATTACAACAATTAACTACAGTAACTTGGTCTAGTGCCACATCATACAACGGTCAATGTAGAGTCAACCATTTCTTAATCATACCAAGTAACGCTTTAAGCTATAATTAGGCCGTGTTTGTTAACGCTGAATTTTTGCACTTAATGCGGAATGGGAAATTTTTTTTGTGTTTAGTGGTGTTTGTTAATGCATTATTAACACGGAAGACGGAAAGCGCTAAGTGATTTTTTACTGAATTCTTTCCATGATAGGAGTCCAGCTTAATGGTGAACGCGGAATGTGTTCCATGATTTTTCATAAAACAAAAACTTTTTGCTTCCAAAAGTATCCCTTTTCAAGTTACTATGCAAATTTTTTCTTTTCATTTATTTACGCAATACAAAATCAACATTTATGCCCCACCATGATCATGATTTATGTATTTGATCCACACTATCCATCAACTTTTTTAGATAATTTAAGATATGATCCAATAAAAGAAGCAGGTCCAATGATTAATTGGACCATAAGGTGGGGATTTAACGTCCACCGTTAAAAACTTCTTGAGAGCTGGAGAAGTTTCAGATCAAGTTGATATTTGTGTTTTCACTTCATCCACGTCTACGTGACCTAATGAATAGGTTGGATGGTAAAAAAACATCACAGTGGGCCATGTAACCTTGATTTCTTTGGACCATTCGTACAAGGGACGCGGATTGCGTAATACCCCTGCCCGTCCTTAGCTTAGAACGGGCAGTTCTGTGGGTTACATCCAAACCCTCTATCCCTTTTCTCATATTATTTTAAGGCATTAAAATAAAAATGAGGCAGATCTAATGATCAAATGGACCACATCACAGATGACTCTTGCATTTAATACAACTGGTGCATTTTAATGCAACCAAGATTATTATTTGGTGTGGTCCACATGAGCGTTGGATCTACCTCATATTTGTGTTCATGCTTTAAAATAATATGAGAAAAGGGATTTATGGTTTGGATGTACATATACATCACGGTGGGCCCGCCCACAGAACTGCCCATTCGAAGCCAGGGATGGGCAGGGGTAGTATGCAGTCCGTGTCCTTGTTGAACACGGCACTAGCCAGTGGCAGACGAGGATTTCCTGCGAAAGTATTTGGCAGGAAATTCCTACACTGGGATGCATGGTGGGGGACATTGTAATGTTTTTGAGAAATTCAACCCGTACATCCACTTTTTAGGCTCATTTTAATACATACAACTAAAAATGAGGAGGATACAAGACTCAAGTGGGCCATACAAGATGAAACAGTGGGGAAAAGAATGCCTACCGTTGAAACCTTCCTAAGCTCCACCTTGATGTTTATATTCCATCCAAGCCATTTATAAGGTCATTTTCACTAGGATGAAGTGAAAATACCAAAAATTAAACAGATACAAAACCTTTATGGCCATATAAATGTTTCAAAAGTGGTCACTACATCTCTACTGTTTCCTCTCGTATGGCTCATTCGAGTTTTGAATACACCTTATTTTTTGCCACATATCCTAAAATGTTCTCTAAAAATAGATGAACGATGTAGCTTTCTCACAAACATCGCAGTGGGCCCCACCCAAATTCCTTGCGCAGGAAAATCCACGTTCACTAGTGGCTACTCCCACTACCACCGGGGTGGCTATGGTCAGTGCTTTGTGGGCCCTACCATAATATATGTGTTTCATCCATGCCATCCATCTATTTTTTCAGATCATTTCATGGTTTGGGACAAAAAATTAGATATATCAAAATCTCAAGTGGGCCACATTACAGGAAATAGTGTTGAATGAGCGTTGACCATTAAAAACCTTTTAGGGGCCATAAAATTTTTCGGTCAAGTTGATCTTTGTTTTTTCCCTTCATCTAGGCCTGTATGACCTAATAAAAAGATTGGATTTCAAATAAATAGTACAGTGGGCCTTAGGAGGATTTTAATAATGCATATCCAATCATTATTATTTTCCTATGGTGTGGTCCACCTGAAATTTATATCCCTCTAATTTTTAGCATGAATCGCTAGAATGATCTGTAAAAATGGATGAACGGAATGGATGAAACACATACATCATGGAGGGGCTAATAGAGGACCCACCACGGTGGTTAGGGGAGTAGCCAATCCGTTTCCGTCCAGTCCAGGATGTGGATCCCCTGCGAAAGCCTTCCGCGGGAAGTTCCTGCGATGGGAACACAGGTGGGGCCACTAGGATGTTTGTGAGAAATCCTCACCCTCCATCCATTTTGTGAGTTCATTTTAGGACATGAGGCTAAAGATGAACCGTATCCAATGCTCAAGTGGGCCAAAAACGTGATAACTAAACATCCACATTTGAAATATTCGTGGGGCCACTAAAGTTTTGAATCATGCAAATATATATTTGTGTTTTCAGTTCATTCTAGTAAGAATGACGTTATGAACGGTTTGGATTGCATGTAACTGATTAATTTTCCTATTGGGTATCATGTTCATTAGATCTCCATCAATTTTCCTGTTGGATATGGACCGTTGATTAATTTGTTTTATAACTGACTTGTTGATGCCCTCTAATTGAAGTGTTAGGATTTTCAAATGTGGGCTTTTATTCGCTTTGATGCCAACAACGGGCTCAATTTGAATGAAATGATAGAAATAAGAGTACACCAATGCATGTTAGGCTTCTAATTCACAGCTATAAAACTTTGAAATTGGTGTAGTTCTTCATCCATGGCTCACTAGAGAGGTTCTATCTTGATTTGATGATTCACGTCTGTAGCGGAGTGCACTAATTGAATACTTATTGCACTAGGTCAGGATATAGTTCAAGTCCAGCCCATGAGTTTAGGACTCAAGTCCATACGAAGGAATCATCGATTTTCCATGTGGTACGCCGGGCGCGGATTGGATGGATGTGGATTTCCTGTGAAAGTTGTTCATGGGAAGTTCCAGCGCAAAGATGCTTGGTGGGGCCAACCACCATGTTTTTAGAAAATATGCTTCGTTCATTTGTTTTGCAAGCTAATTTTAGTACAAGCGTCAAAAAAGAGGTGGATCCAAGACTCGAGTGGGCCACACGTGAGGAAACAGTAGCTATATAACGTTGACGATCATTGAGCTCTGAGTTGTATGAATGGTTTAAAGGAGATCAAAGTTGGCGGGAAATCTGCATCAAGTGTAAAACATTTCCAAACAGGAGATAGGGGCAAATGTGTCAAGTTAACATATTTCAGGCATTTCAGATGTTTGTTAACAAACAGATTGTTTTAAATTCTGTACTTAATTTTTTGACTTCAGCCGTAATTATCAAACAACTTTTTTGACTTCAAATTTTAGATTCAGCTTCAGATTTCGGATTCATGCTTTAGACTTCAAATCTAACAAATGGGGCCTTAGAATAATGGCTAGCCTTTTAAGTTAATCTAGGATTGAGAATATTTTTATTATTGATAAATAAGGCTGTAAAACTCCTTCCTCCAATGCGAACACTTGCAATGCTAGATTAATTTAAAGTGTGTTAATTAAAAGTTTCGGTGTGTTAATTAAAGTGCGCAAATACCCGTACAACCTAATAACAACACTATTCTCTTGTTCGGACAATCTTGTAGCTGGAATCCTTGATATAGGATTCATGAGGAAAAATCTAATTTCCTCCTGTAGCTAATTATTGTCTAAACTAATTTTAATAAAGAAATCATTTTCAAATCATAAAACAAAACTTAAAAAAAAAAAAAAATCAAAATTATGGTTGGACAATTTTTTTTTTAATATATATAAAAAGCCGGAATTGCTTTATTTCTTGAAATTATCCAACAATACCCCCTAGCGTATATCATACACATATGACGGATGGGCCCACATGGCTATATTCAATAGTAGCTTACCACCTAGCTCTCCTTAGCTTTAGGTGTTCTTATTCCCATATGCTTTTTCTTACCATCATTCTGATCCTCTGCATTTTTGGAAACATAGTTGGAGTTTTGATTTTTGCTGGGTCTCACCAAATACTTGAAAACCTTATTCATGTGCATGTTTTAAAAGAGTTTTGCATTGAAAAGAAAATTAGGTGGTGGCAGCCATTATTGTAAGAAGAATTTGCCAGCCAAAACTCTCATAGATGAATACTTGGAAAAGAAGCTTCTAGACGTCTACTTTAAATTTTCTCTAGGAGCAGAATAATTCCATTTTCATCAGAGAAAGCTTGTATTCCTCTGTAAACAACGTGGTTGAAAATGAAGCTTCATATCGATCACTACCAACTTTATAAAATGGTCCTCAACTCAGATGATGATGGACAAGGACCATTCATTGGAATCCATTGAAATAGGCTCACCACTCTCTAACCATGCGAATGAAATAGTAACATCTGTATAAGATGAGAAGCTAAATCTTTCACGCAACTGTCCAACATGAGCATTAAAATATCTATTCACTCAAATGCTTTAATATAAAAGATACATGAAAGATTGACTCAAGTTAGTTTGATCCACCTAGCATATGAAACCACATGTCCAGTAATGACGGAGTACACGCTCTAACCATTACCACAAATGCAAGTAACCCAACTTAAGACAATCTTCTCTATGAACGACCGCTGCGTGAATGAACCAACTAACACACCAATGCAGTAGCTGATGAGATGAATGGTCTAGATCCCTGCAACATGGCTACTCTGATTTCAGTTCATGTTCGGGAATAATATCTTATATCTTTTATTTAATTAGTTATTTGATATGGGTTAGAAGAGAATGATCATCCATACAACTGCACATTGCCAGTGAAGTCGTGCCACGTGGACATTAATCCAAGCAGTTCCATGTTGTGGGCTTCATTTCTATTGGTAAAATACAAAAAGCAGTCGATGCTTCTGACTTCACAATTGGTGCTCATCAAATGGATCGTTACCATGGCCACTAATCGATGGTCTTAAGACAGCTAATAAGTTTGATTTCATATATAGATGTTGAAAATGATGTGATATTTGGGCTAGCCCCATGTGAATTGGGGCCCATGATTTGGACGGTTTGGATCGAGGTGAAATGTATGCCACGTACACATTGGCTGCAGGCATGTGTGTGGATTGGTATCTTTAATAAAGCTAATGTACCAACCTAGCTCCGTGGTGCTTCTATCTGTCACTGTTCACCGAAGGAGAGCGGATTAGGCGCGGCCAGGCCTAGCATGAACTGAAATGGGACGAGAACATGATGGCAAGTCTTTTTAAAGTGAAGGGGATTGATGTAGAATATGTTGCGGATATTTTCATGGACAAGATGGATCAAAGAAGACCTAATCAGAAGTGAAAGTGATCAAAACCTTAAAACAGTCATATCTCATAAATTAGAATGAGTTGTTCGATACGTCATATATGATTTTGGGATAAGGGAAGTTACTTTGGCCAACCCACCCCGCTGTGTCGAGTTGCCCACACTGAATTTGCGAGATTTTATTAGATCGATGGTCAAAAGTCCATTTTATTTCCATTTTTATTATAAATGGTAAGTTTTAATTCAATCATAACCTTTGATCCTCTAAGTTTTAGGACTCTTGTCCAACATGAAAAGGGCTTAGAAAAATTAAGAGAATAATATGGTTAGGCTAAATTGAACACTTACTATCTTTGGCCGAAAATGGCTGAAAATCATGAAGTCTATTAAGAATCATGGCCGTCTATAAATATTAAGTCGTGTTTTTAGGGTGTTTGAGTTTGAAATTTCATCTTAGGTTTGATTTCACTATTTAAAGAATTATATATATATATATATATATAAATCATTAATCAATTTATTTTAATTTTTTAAAAATTATTTTTTATTTTCGTCATTCTCGAGGAATTTCTTATGAATTCAAAGAAGTTATCCTTGAGGAAGACGGTGAATGACCTCATCACGTCTTTCCCAATGTCTATTATGTATGTGCATGATCTTAGCCGGCCATCTATTTTAGCATCTTATATCAAGTCCTCATGTAGAAATCTTCATATATCAAATCTAGACATGTCCTGCAACAAGCAATCTAATCTGGCAGGCCCTTACCCTTTTGGTGGGCCCCACCTTTATATGTGTGTGATCTACCCCATTTATGTAAAAATAAAAAAATAAAAAAATCAATTCTATAATAAAAAAAATAAAAAAATCAATTCTATCTGATCTAGATGTTGCAAACAATAATAAAACCAAATCCTGATGATGAACACCGTTGAAACCTTCCCGGGATACATGTGATTAGACCATAAGATAGCCCTGTAAAATAATCGGATAGTATGAATCACTTTATTTGCTAGAGGTGAGCTCCAATCTCTCTCGCGAAAACAAGCAGAAACTAATGGGGTCCAACTGTGAATATGATTGCCGGAGGGGGGCAAAATGGTCTTTTAAAGACCTTAACGACGCCTTTCCGTCAGGAATAGGAATAGTTGGTCAAAGTTTAATAGACCACTTTTTTTATTATATTTATCAATGGTAGGAAGGTATTCGTAAGTATTTCTACATATTACGTGTATTTGAAAATATACCAAAAGGTAGGTGGGTTTTTATAATTAACTTAAAAAATGTTTTTGTGAACCATAAGTTTTAGATCAAGGTGATATTTGTATTTTTCTTTCCTTTGAGTTTGTTTGACCTTATTGGTATTATCAAAATAATCATGGATGGAAAATTAAAATTATAATACTCCCATGATGCTTAAAAAAAAGTAATAAAAATAAATAAATAAATTATAACGGGCATTCAACCACCACTTTCTACGGTTAGGTTCACTTGAGATTTGAATTTGCCTCTATATAACTCGTACCCTAAAATAAGATGGAAAATGGATGGGCAATGTAAATATAGAATACATGAGGTGGGCTCATGGTAAGGGCGCATTATCTTTGATGAGGTTAGGTCACACCTATTCTGCTCGCTCACGGAAGAAGGGTGCAGATTTAGAGGGGTCCGGTCCTGACCCGGTTGAGTCAGGTTGTGACCGTGGGGCTCACTTTGATGTACGTGTTATATATCCATGCCATCTATTCATTTCCCCAAACATTTTAGGGCATGAGTTATATTTAAGAAATCCAAATCTCATGTTAACTACAGTATTGGAAGCAATGGTATTCAAGTACCCATCGTGGTGTGTGAATGGGTGCGGGAGTGCGTATTAAAATTTAAATAAATAAATAAGTAAATAAAAACCAGAGATAGAGAGAGAGAACACCGTTCGTTGGCTATTTAAAACTTAACCTGAGCCCTGAAAGTTTTGGATCAAGCTATATTTGTATTTCCCTTTCATCCTGATCTGTTTGACATTATCAATAAGTTAGATTGGAAATAAACATTACAGTGGGCCGTTAGATGTTTTTAACTGCAGGTGTTCAATCACTGCTCCTTCCTTTGGTGTGGTCCACCTGAGATTTGGATCTGCCTCATTTTTGGGCTCATTGCCTAAAAAGAGGTTGCAAAATGGATGGACCGCGTGGATGTACAAGGCTCAACATACACGTGGCAAACGTGTCAGACGGTTGGAGCAATTGATCAAGTGGGTCCCTCATGGGTGGAGCACATTGGAAAAACTGCAATGATTCGACAGTATTGAAGATCTAATTATTGTGTGGCTTTTTTCCCTTTTGAATTTGACATCTAGTGGATCCACTGAAGATGGGGTACGTACCTAATTCAGAGACACTCTTTTTTTACGTTTTGACCGTTGATTAGATAGACCTAAATTAGACGGCTAGGATTGTCCGGTCAGTGCAATATTTTGTGTTATCACAGCTCTATATTCCCACAGCTGACAGTTTAATCAGAACAGCTTGGATGGATATAAATGGACAACACGTGCATGATATGCACACGCATGGATCGTCACATATCCCATATCGTACCAAACATCATATGACTCCACATGATACGTGAGATATTGGCGGGATTACCTTAGCCGATTTTTTCGCAAACAGAAAACTGCCACCACACGCGTGGGGCTGCAGGCTGCAGCTGCGTCGAGGACAACTAACAATCGCGTCGAACCGCCACGCCGCCTGGCCACTCTTTCGCTCTGACGTTGACATGTCATCTTGTCAGATGAGTCATCTGTGGCCCACCATCCTAGTGCTGTCCACGACCGAGATCTTCATCTGAAGCTCCCCTCACCTTACAAAAGCATGATACCAATACCAATATCTGAATATCCGCACCCTTTTACCGATTTCCATTATTTTAATATTTTAAAAAGAGTCGAATGATAGGTAATCACCCGTTTTAAATGGTTGTGCTCGTTCACGGGAGCGGATTGGGTCAGGCTGTGACAGTCAGGCCCACCGTGATGTATTTGTTTATATCCATGCCGTCCATCCGTGTTTTTAGATTATTTTCGATCATGGTGCAAAAAATAAAGTAGATCTAAATATCAGGTGGACCACGCCACGGAAAGAGTTGTAATTGAATGCTCACCAATAAAAGCTTTTTGTGGGTCACAAAAAGTTTTAAATTAAGCTAATATTTATGTTTTCTCTTCATAAAGGTCTGTGTGACCTTATCAACATGATGGATGGAAAATAAACATTACGGTGGGCTGTAGGATGTTTTTAATGTTGGCCGTTCAATCACTTTTTTTAATCTATAGTGCGGTAAACTTAATCGTGAATCCGCCTCATTTTTGGGATCGTGCGCTAAAATGAGGGGTAAAAAAGGGCGTGGATATCCAATACAAATATCAACGTGGCCCCATGGTCACGGCACACGTGGCGCATATGTACAACAATCTTGACCGCCCAGATGGTTGGGCCCAATGCTAATGGACTATCGTCGAAAATTTTCCAAAAATCAAAAAAAAAAAAAGGCACCTTAACCATGCAATTGGAGCTGATCAAATGGACGGTCGATAAGAAAACCTCAGAAGTCCATTTATTCGATTGACACATTGATGGGACCTAATGCTTTAACGTGACACGAGTGATAGTTTGTCCTTATTATGGACGGTCCATTCATTCCATACCAGTGGGGACAGCCCATGGTGACAAGATCCTGACCTTCAAATGTCCATTTTTTTACCATCAATATAATGGTTTATAACCATCTAACCAAAGTGGTTCTCAGGAATCATAAAAATCCATAGCGGGGCCTAGTGAATAAACGTTTCAAGATGATATATCGACCTGTTTGGTCTCTCTGTTCTCTGTGGACTGTCCATTTCTTATGCTATTGTTCTTATGATTAGGATAACCAATCGTGGTTATTTATTTGCATCGGCCTGCCCTTAATGGAATGAAATTGATGGACGGCCCAGATCGATCATATCAGCTATCCCAAGTATCATACACAAGCTTTAGGTACTTTTCTAACATTCCTACAGAGAGTAATGGTGGTGAACTACCAACCAAAGGGCCCAAGAACATAGGGCCTAAATATGGAGAAAAAGAGCCCAAGATCATAGGGCTTGAGCCTGAATAGTGCGAAAAACATTGATATTCCGGCAAAGTGTCGTAGATGATACACAGGCATTTGGATATTACTTATAGATTGCAGACCTGGAATACAAGTAATTCAAATTAAACCGTCCAAATTAATGGTAGTAGTTTTGATATATCATGAAAATATATAATTTAAGTTTATTTGATTATCTAGCTATCCAATTTGCGGACATTTATCCAATGGTCTTATTATCAACAAAAAAGTGTCCATAAATCAGAGGCAAAGAGTGGCAAAAAAATCTGATTTTTAGATTGGAGACAGCGGGTTCCACAGTTTTGGTGGTTTAATTTTGATTTAACTTGGTGGTTTCCTGTGTATCAAGTGTCATAGACAGGCAGAGTATCAAAGCTAGAGACTGGTCCAAAAAGGACGCGGGTTGCGTCCTACCCCCTGCCCGGACCGTAATCCGTCCGGGCAGGTCTCTGTGGGGTCCAAAGTGATGTAAGTTTTTATCCACGCGATTCATCGCTTTTATCAGATTATTTTAAGATATTATAAAAAAAAAATGAGACATACAAAGGAATTAAATGGACTACAAAGTGGGGATTAAACTTCCACCATTAAAAACTTTCTGGGAGCTGGAGAAGTTTCGGATCAAGCTGATATATATTTTTTTTCACTTTATCCACGTCTAAATGACCTTATGAATAGGTAGGACGGTAAAAAAACATCACGGTGGGCTTTAGAAAGGTTTCAACGGTGAGACCATCATTATCACTGCAGCCTCCTTTGGTGTGGTCCACTGGAGAAGTGAACCTGCTTCATTTTTAGGATAACACTTTAAAGTGAACCGAGAAAAGTGATGAAATGCGTGGATAAAACACTAAAATCACGGTGGACCCCACAGGGCCCTGCCCGGACGGATTACGGTCAGGCAAGGGTAGGACGCAATCCGCGTCCGTCCAAAAAGGATCAATGTAACCAACTCAACACTGTTGATTTTTAAAATCGCTACTTTTCATCGCATCCATTACATTTATTCCCTTTATATCCTTTCATCATCATTCTTTTTATTTTTTTATTTTATTTTTTATTTCACAACCAGTCTCTATAAAATTATAAATCTTACATCTACATGATGAGAAGATCATTGAGAAATATTCTTGGAATTCTTTTCACCCAAAGTACTCTAAATTACCACTAATTTTTAGTGAAAAGCCTTTCTTTCCTTTTCTTTTCTTTATTTATTAGTGAAAATGTTCCTTGGATATACTCGGAGGAATGACCAATGATAGAAGGTAGTTATATAGATGCTACTCTTGCTAGCTATGATGCCTGATATGCAGGTAATAAAAAGTTACACATGTGGCACTTATAAACTCAAACTGACTGATTAGATTGTCTAGCCCAATGCCGCCAAGTCACAATCCCAATCACATATTGGTTGAACAATCCGAACCTTTGATTTGTGGACACTTCTTTGGAGAAATAAATGTCTACTAATCTGTATTCAATACACTTAAATAACCTTAGTTTTAAGTTCATGATATATCTACACCCAGTATTATAGTTTTGACAGTTTAATTTGAACACTCGTACACTACTGATGCCATTTGCAAGTAATTTTAAAGTGCCTGCAGCTTATCTTCCATCGCACACTACCAAAATAACAAAAAAAAATTAAGGTCATAAATTAAGTGAAGTAGTTGAATTATGACATACATGAGTTATGTGGTGCCCCAACACCACGTAAGTCAATAGCGTTGGCATGTATGGGGATTATTTTTGAGCCAAGTGCATTGGTAGAGATAGGCCATGCTTTTATTAGTTGAAAAGTGTATCTCTAACAGTAACACGTGGCCACTTAAATCCCATCATGTCTCAACACCATTAGGATATTAGCCTTAGGGTCGGTTCAGGCGCCATGTGTAAACTTTCTCATGTATAAGACTTGCAGGAACTCACAACTCTTATTGGGACTGTTCATCAGGTTTGCTCAAGTTCTAAGTGTATAGAAACTTTCCCATGTACGTTATTGCATTTAGACGTGCAGGCATTCACGTTTCTTATCTCTTATCTAGGCCGTCCATTGAGTCTTGTTTTCTCATCTTCCACTACCGTGCAAATTTTACGATAATGGGCTGGGACGCATATGCCCAGACTGGACTGATCTTCTACTAGAGTTCTTATCCTTCGATTTTTGTGATCACCTGATCAGCATGACGTTATCAAGGCAGCTTATCAAGACTAGACTTAACCTTACGGACGATCCAGATGGATGATGCAGATGCCAACTAGTCCAAATGCATCTACATACACGTGAAAGTTTTTACAATCTTAGCTCACTAGATCATTTACTTTATAATAATATACATACACGTAATGCTGATAACGCACATGACGTGTAACAATATGTCCGCTACAAAAGAACTGCGTATCATGTGTTCGAAATCTAATCTACTTGAAGTAGCATTTTAAGAAAATCGATCTAATGGGTTGTTTTCCCTATGTAGCCCACCTAAATCAATGGCTTGGATGTGCTGCACAAATAACAACTTGGTACATGAGCTGGTATACAAGGAGGAAGATTAACCACAAGTACACACATCTCCTTTATAAAAATATCAAATGCATACGGCTATGGTGTACCGTCTACGCATGCATGGTCATATATACCATACTATATGATTCATGTGTGCACACATGCACACGTGTTTAAAAGGTAAAAACCTCCCAGTCGCAGTCAGTGTGTTTGAATACCAACTACTGGGTGAGCGTTTGACCAGAACTACGAATCCCTCATTGGATTCCAAGTCTAACATGATTTGTGAGCCCACTTAATCTTGACCTTTATTTCAGGTGATGGCCCACCAATGGCCAACATAAAAAAGGATATTCAAAGTCTCATATGATTCGAGTTCCTCCTAGTTGCACTTAAAATAGCAAAAAGTAAAAATAAAAAAATAGGAGGAAAATAAAAATAAAAATAGAGGATTGATGTATCCGTTCCCTATAAAAGCTAGAGCTTATCTTGTGTGAGATAAATTCCCCCATATCACCTTTGATTGGGCGCACTACCCCACCTTTTTCAATGCCCCATCTGTAGCACGCGGGTCCTATAAAAGATCAGTCACCCACGTGTCCTGGCTCCAGGTTCAACGGCGCAATACATGGAGAAGGGAAAGAGATCCAATGCTCATACCATGTACCGTACACGTGACACATGGGTATGATCATCTGAACCATTCATCCATATGGGTACGCCACTAGTCAGCAGATAGCAAAAAAGAAAAAAAAAAAAATTTACCTCCATTAGACCATCCTAACCAAGTAATGTGGATCCAAACCGTACGTTTTTAACCTGAGGCGTTGCTGACTTTAGGATAATTGGAACAGCATATTTTTTTCATATTTGGGTTATTCGGTGATATACCCACTGAATGAACGGTTTTGATTATATCCAATCCTGCCTATTGTGTGGAAATGGGCATGGAGTGAAGGTAGTTCCCATGCAGCGCCATATCAGCTCCCATGGTTAAAGAAGCTACAATAGAATAGGATAGATTACCGACCCTATCCCTTCTCAGCCAAATCTCAACCGAAACAGTTGCTGATAAGAAGCTCTCAACTTCCCATAGGAGCGCGATTCGACACGGTGGAGTTCCACGTGTCTGGATAAAAGGTGGATATGGTTTGAGGAATCTGATGTATTTAGATCACTGCCCAAAAAACACAGCTCATGCAACTCCTCCTCACGGCAAACGTGGGAAGCTGCCTAGTGATCGGAGCCGTTGTTCTCGTGGGCCACCACATGCAGATCCCATATTTTGACCACCAAAATTGATAGTACAGTGGTTACCATAAAATCACTGACCTGAAAAAGGATTGGTTAGAAAAGCTGCCCAAGTTCAACCAGCAAAAGGCTTACAACAATTAACAGCTGCCGTCCCTATCCACAACATAAAAGGCCCACTAGATCAACGATCCCAATCACCCGAAAGGGTTTGCCAAGTGTGCCTTGTGAATGGAGGTTCACGGAACTCGTATGCAGCCACATGTACATTAGCATTATTATCTGTTGATTTACCTGAGCTATGGTAGGAGCATGAGGTGCGAAACATGGTTCAGTCGAATCACAATCCGATTAGGAAGATAATAAAGCAAGCGATGATTATCATAAAAGGTTTGTAAGATTCTATGAAAGACACTTCTAACGTTTCTCGGTCTCAAGGAAAAAAAAATAGGAGTTTTGTTACTTACCATCTTTCCTTTAATCACGTCCTCTCCTGATAAAAGGTTAGCCTGACTCTGATCCGTATCAGCATGGGTCGTCCTTAGCCCACTATCGGACACGTGCCATGTTGGTGGTTTATCTAGAAAGTGACTAATGGTCCCACCTATAGATGGTCCACGTTTGAATATGACAATGAACAAACTATATTATAATTATAGTAGACGCGTAACTCGTTTGGATTGAGCAACCTGACCTGACCAATGAGCTTGTGGACCAATTAAAACAACTTGAGCTACCTAACATGAACCCAACCCAAGGTATTGAATGCTCAACCATAGCACAATTCCAGTTGGATCATGTCGAAAGTCTGAAAATTAGGATTTAAATAAATAAATAAATAAATTGTCATTTTAAGTATTTCAGTTAAAAACTCTTTCTTGCTAATGAAGTTTTAATATACATAGAATCTAATTTGGAGGAAATACTTGCATTGGCTACCTGTGGTAAATATATAGTAGTGGCATGTGGGTTGTTTGGATTCAAAGAAAAGTTGTGTTAAAATAAGTTATACCGGGATAAACAATTTGTTCCTGGTTTGTAAAATTTATATCCACAAACTAATTATAAAAATTAGGACATAATATCTGACCGTTACCATAACTTGTCCAATGTCCATGATAAACACAATATTGTTCTGTGGATAAGTATTGCTATGCTGAATATTTCATGCTTTTATCATTGAAGTTCAAGTGCTCTACATGTGTACATATCTCATCATTATTTCTGAGCTCATATGGTGCACTAATATTTCATGTGCAATTATTCATATTAAGTTCTCTATATATGTTATAAATTATTTTGACTCTACATACTAAGGCGTGTTTTATAAATAAATAATAAAATGAGTATTTTCAATGACATGACTGTTGTTGTGTTTTTATGGGACGGCTTCCCTAAGGTGGACCTTCCTCCACCTTCACAATCAACAACGTTAAGGTGACCCTGGCTAGAGCCGGGGAACCTCCGATGCTTAAGTCAGTCGTCTAATCAGTAGCAAAGGGCTTATTTCAGTTCAGTACCGCGTACCTTCTTCCGTCCCAAGCTTGGAGATTTATACAGTTTGTCAATCCTCATCCTCAAAGGATTCTCCTCCTGATTATTCGGAGACTTACTCATTTCCACAGATTGTTCTGAATCCCGAGAATCTCGGGATTCGCTACCCGTATTCCTGAATTTTCGTAGAGTAGTATCTGTTCTCATCCCGCTACTCGCTGTCTCGGCCAGGTCGTAATCGACTCTCGGAGAGTCTTGGCCAGGTCGTGACCGACTCTAGGAGAGTCTCGGCCAGGTTGTTGCCGACTTCGGGAGAGTCTCGACTGACGCAGGAGGGTGGGTTCTTGGCTTTTCCACGGACGAAATAATCTCGATGTTTATCTGTCATTCCTTGTTCCGTGACCGACAGAACCAACTCGTTGAGTCGATCTTGTTCTATCGGCTAAGTGGCTTGAACACGCTCGGCCTTTAGTGGGCTTTTGCAGACGAGGTCATCACTTTGACAGAGTGACTTTAATTGTCCCTTGCTTATGCCTCCTGGCCTATCCTATATTCCGTCGGTGTTGTCTCGGACTCTTCAGGCAATGTCAGCAGAGCTGACCTACTTAAATCTGAGTCTCCGAACTTAACACATTTCTCCCCAACAGTGAGCCCCCCTTACTCCTTATGTCATCCACGGCATCAAGGAGTACGATTTTCTCGGTCGGTTCGTATTAGCATCCGAGACAATGATGAGGCGTTTAATGCTCTTTGAGTCGTCTCTAGTGTACGACGTTGCGCCTCCCAAGGCCGCACGTGCGACCAGCCGTCGATTCGTTTCGTCCGCATATGAAATGCGGACGCGTGGCCACGAAGTTACTGCTGTCAGCCAGCGTTCGCCACTCGTCGAACGGGAAAGCCGAGGCAAACGACGATTTGCTTTTGCCATAAATGCCTTGCCACGTGGCACAACTATAAAAGGGCCAGGCGGGAGGACTGAATTTTATTTTTGCTCTTCTTCCTCCCGCCTGTGTCCGCTTTCGAGGTCCTTTTTTCTTCTTCCCCTCCTCCTCCTTCGCTGTTACTTCTTTCTCCGTCAATCTTCCCTTGCACTTGCAGTCGATTTCTTGGTGAGTCTTTTCTCCTTCTTTTATAAGCTTTAATGGTCGTGCGCGGCTCTCAAAGCTCCCGGGAGGAGATGTCCGGAGATGAGGGTGCGTCCCAACACCTTTGGGACGTTACGGAACCACCCTCACTGTTAACGGAGTTTGCCGTCGGTGCTGACGCCGCATTCCGACTTGTCAGAGAAACCGGCGACTCATCGGTTGGGCGTCCTACTCAGGCCGGTCCATCCAGCGGTGGGATGTCTTTGGCGACTCGTCCAGGGAGACCTAACCCTTGGGTGGATCAGCTGGAGGATGAGGATGGAGAGGACGAATTAGTCACGGGCGAAGGGGCAGCCATTTTAGGCCCTGTGAACCAAACTACGGAACCATCTGAGTCGTCTTCAAAGGGGGAAGAAGACGAACCTAGCGGTCTCGTCGTCTCCATTCTAACTGAATCCAACTTAAACCGGATCAGGGCTGGATATCATGTCCCTGACTCGGTCGTCCTCCGTCTCCCTTGTTCGGGTGATTTGCCAGACCACCCCCTGAAGGGATGGTCGTAATTTTTCAAGTCGCGATGCAGTATGGCTTGCGTTTGCCACTTCAGCCCATTGCTCGTGACTTTCTGTCCCGAGTCAAAATAGCTCCCGGTCAAATTGTTCCGAATGCGTGGAGGAATTTGTTCGGGTGTGCTATACTCTAGTCTGAGTTAGAGAAGCCTTTCCTCACGGTCGACGAGTTCCTCTACCTTTATAAAGTCAGACCAAATCCAAACTTCTCTAGCCTCTACTTTCTGAGCGCGTGGAGAGGCAAAGGGGGGTCTTTAATAACCGACCCACACACTTCGAACAAGTTATGGAAGGAAAGGTGGTTCCGGGCGTGCGGTTGGTGGGAGTCGGCCGACACGTGGCCGTAAGAGCCTCAAGTATCTCGCACGTTCCGTAGAGCCGGTGACTCGGTGACTCGGCCCGATGGTCTTTCCTTTCTCTCCCTCTTTATTTTTATACCATCTTCTGCTAATCTTGACTCCACAATGTCTTGTAGATATTTTGAAGAAGAGAAAAAAACTCGAGTCTGGGGATCTAACTAGGATAAGGGAGTGGAGGAAGCTGAGCGCGGGGGAACGGTCTTGGAAGTTGCTACTGCAACCCGAGCGCCTCCATCTTACAGGTCTAGATTCGTTCATCTCAGGTAACTCGTCCTCCTTTGCTTCGTTCTTCCGGTTCCCTATTCACCTCCTCATTCTTTTTTATTCATCCTTACAGACCTTCCCGAGGCTCGCCCCTTTCTGAGGCCTGCGCCTGACAGCATGGCCGAGTCCCGCCCTGCCTTGAAGCCGCTTTCCAAAGTGAAGGCCCCCCCGAGATTGGCTCTATTGTCCGGGTCTCGGCCCCCGAAGCAGCAGAAGACTGCGGCCAAGGTTAAGGAAACGGTCGTTCCATCCGCTCGTGTATCTACTGTCCCCCAAGTGGTCGTTCTCTCCGACCCTAACGAGAGGGCCGAGGAAGCGGAGCCAACTCCTCCGATGACTTAGGCGGCTCTCGAGTCGGGACCTTTTGCAGAGGAGGTCCTGAGGTCGAGGGAGGTCCCGCGCGAGGAATCCCCGAGAAGGGAGATGACTCAACAGGAGTCCCCCCTCACCAAGATCATCACGGGGATGATCCCTTGGGCGCTCGCCTACGGGGGAGAAAGAGACTTCGCCAGTTATTACAATGCTCTGACTGCCCAGACCCTCGGACATACGGCGAGGTTGCTTTTTGAGGTAAACTTATCTTCAATCCTGTGTCGTCCCTGACTAAGTTTTACCGCATAGCTCACTGTCTCTTTATCGTAGCTGGCACCTTGCCTCGTCAAAGCAAGTTCGGAGCTGACTGCCGCCCAGAAACTCTCATCCGAGACAGAGACTGCGAGGAGGGTCGCTGCCGAGGCTGAGGGTCGCAGAGAGATCGTTAAGAGCCGAATTGGCATCATGACCGGCGATCTATCGATCGCTCGGAAGGCGGCCGAGGATACCCGTACAGCTCTTAAAGGAGTTAAAGCCGATAATGCTCGCCTGACTTTGCTCCTTTAGGAGGTTGAGGAGAGGTAGCGACACCTTATTCGAGTTCACGGCGGGTGCGAGAGTACTCTTGCTCGCACGAAGGCCGAGGCCACCGGCCTCGTTCAGGAAGCCCAAGAAGAAGTGCGCCGAGCCAAAGAGGAACAAGAGAGAGCCGTAGACGCCTTCCTCGAATCTTCCGAGTTTGAAGAGGAGAGGGACCGCCTTTATCAAGGTAGTTACAAGGCCTGTGTCTTGGAGATGAGGGCGGCCTTCCCCGATCTCGACCTCTCCGGCTTCGAAATTAACAGTCCGTCTGCCGAGGCTGCTGAGGGCGAAGCCACCGAAGGAGATGCTGCTGCTGACGAAGCCGGTCCTTCGGGCGCCGTATAGGGGATGAATTCCGACCTAATGGGGCAGTCGGATATTGTACTTTCTTTTGTTGTTTTTTTTTTTTTTTGGTAACCCGACATTGGGTACTTGGATGAAATAGAACTTTTCATTGAGTCGACTTCAATTACAATACTTTTTATTCTATCTTACGGGTAATAAATCTTGAGATGCTCGGAGTTCTAAGGATGAGGCAACAGCTGTCCATTTAGGTCTTCCAGCCGATAGGTTCTCGGGCGGATGGTGCATGAGACGACGTAGGGACCTTTCCAATTGGGTCATAGTGTACCTCACCCAATTTCCTTGGTATTTGGGAAGGTCTTTCGGAGGACCATATCTCCGGCTCAGAATCGTCTGACTTTAACTCGGCGATTGTAAAACCGAGACACTTGTCTTTGTCGGGCCATCATCCTTAATCGAGCCCTTTCTCTTTTCTCTTCCAACGAATCAAGCTCGAATGAAAGGAGTTCGTCATTCTCTTGTCCACTGTACAAGTTGACTCGGGCCGAGCCAACGCCGATCTTAACTGGTGCGACTGCTTCCGCGCCATAACATAGGAAAAAGGGGGTTTCTCCTATGACAGTCCGTGCTGTGGTCCGATAGGCCCACAGTATATTCGGAAGTTCCTTGGCCCATGCTCCCTTTGCTTCATCGAGTCTCGTTCGGAAGTGCCGCTTTATAATTTTGTTGACCGCCTCGACCTGTCCATTCGTCTGAGGATGGTGAGGCGAGGCGTATACGTTTCGAATCCCGAGATTGCTGCACATCTCTGGGAATTGTTTGTTATCGAACTGCCTTCTGTTGTCGGTAATGATAGTCCGAGGTATCCCGAACCGACAGATGATATTCTTCCAAACGAAGCTTGTGATCCTTTGCTCGGTGATTTTCGTCAATGGCTCTGCTTCTGCCCACTTTGTGAAGTAGTCCACCGCAACCACACCGAATTTAGTCTGACCCTTCCCCAGTGGAAAGGGCCAGATGATATCGATCCCCCACTGCGCAAAGGGCCATGGTCCCGACATCGGAGTCAGTTCCTCAGGGGGTTGTCTCGGGATTACTGCGAACCGCTGTCACTTATCGTATCTTTGAACGAATCGTTTAGAATCGTGCTGTATAGTCGGCCAGTAATACCCCTGCCGCAACACTTTGTTGGCGAGTGAGCGTCCTCCTGAATGGTTTCCACATATCCCTTCGTGTATCTCCCGTAAGATATAATCGGCTTCTTGGGAGTCAACGCACCTTAGTAGAGGAGCATGAAAACCTTTTTTATATAAAATCTCATTCAAGATGGTGTAGCACGAGGCTCAAACCTTTAACCGTCGCGCCTTGGCGCGATCTTCTGGCAGTTCTCCATCGTTGAGATAGCGGACAAGTGGGTCAAACCAAACAGTCGCTGAGTTAATAGGAAATAGGGCCGAGACTATCGGCTCATCTACACTCGGTTCAGGGACGTATTCAATCGGAACCGACCGAGGTATGTCTTCCTCGTCGGCTGAGGCGAGCCTTACTAACAAGTCAGCTTTGACATTGTCGGTCCTGGGTATTCGAATTACTTCACACTTTTGGAATCCACCGATCAATTCTTTAGCCTTTTCCATGTACGCCTTCAGTTGTTCTTTCCGAGTTTTATAAACACCAGAAACCTGGTTAACGACTAATTGCGAGTCGCTAAAAACATTCAAATGAGTCGCACCTAGACTCGCGGCTAGTCTAAGGCCTAGTAATAAGGCTTCGTACTCTGCTGTATTGTTGGACGCCTGAAAGCCAAGTCGCAAGGCATACTGCATACAGGTTTGATCGAGAGTTTCTAATACTACTCCTGCCCCGCTTGCCTTGGAATTGGATGAACCGTCGACAAATAGCTTCCAGGGTACCGACCCGAGAGAGGAAGAAGCCCCAGGTACCATAATTCCCTCCGAATCAGGTATATCGTCACGATTAAGAGTCACTTCGACAAGAAAATCGGCGACGGCCTGCCCTTTTATGGCTGTCCTTGGCCTGTAATGTATGTCAAATTTTCTCAACTCGACTGCCCACTTTATAAGTCGGCCGGAAGCATCCGAATTTTGAAGAATCTGGTGAAGTGGTAAGTCGGTCACAATGACAATGGTATGGGCCTGAAAGTATGACCGGATGCGTTGTGATGATACCACCAGAGTTAAGGCTACTTTCTCGAGCTGAGGATACCTCGTCTCAGCTGGTAGCAAGGCTTTGCTGACGTAGTACACTAGTAGCTGCTTCCCTTGACTCTCTCGTATTAAGGCCGAGCTGATTGCGGCATCAGATATGAGTAGATATAATAGCAACGCTTCACCAGGCTCGGGCTTAAATAGCAGCGATGGGGATCCGAGGTAATCCTTCAGATCTTGAAATGCCTTCTCGCATTCGTCCGTCCACTCCATCGTCTGTCGTCCCTTCAATTGCTTGAAGAACGGAAGACATTTGTCTGTGGCTCGGGACAGGAAACGATTAAGCGCGGCCACTCTTCCTGTCAACCTTTGAATGTCTTTGATTGTTTTAGGAGACTCCATTTCAAGTAAAGTTTTGATTTTCTCGGGATTCCGATTCCTGCTGACTAACGAGGAAACCGAAAAATTTTCCTGAGCTTACGCCAAACGCGCACTTGTTGGGATTCAACTTCATTTTATATTTACGTAGAGTGAAGAACATTTCTTCCAAGTCCGCCTCATGGTCGGCCGCTCGTTTACTTTTGATGAGCATATCGTCAATATAAACTTTCATCGTTCGGCCGATCTGCCGAGTGAACATTTTGTTCATTAACCTCTGATACGTTGCTCCGGCGTTCTTTAATCCAAATGGCATCACTCGGTAACAGTAAAGGCCTTTGTCAGTGACAAAGGCGGTTTTTGATTTATCATTCTCGTGCATTACAATTTGATTGTAGCCTGAATAGGCATCCATAAAACTTAGCAATTCATGACCCGTGGTACTGTCTACCAGCTGATCAATGTGAGGAAGAGGGAAGCTATCCTTGGGGCAGGATTTGTTTAAATCTTTATATTCTATACAGACTCGCCACTTCCCATTGGCTTTCTTTACGAGTACGACATTGGCTATCCATTCCGGATAATATATCTCTTCGATGAATTTAGCTTTAAGGAGCTTTCCGACTTCCTTTTCAATGATAGCGTACCTTTTCGGGCCGAGAGGACGACGCTTTTGTCGGATGGGTCTATAAGTCGGGTCGATGTTGAGTCGGTGTGTTATAACCGAGGGATCGATCCCATGCATGTCTTCGTGGCTCCAAGCGAAGATATCAGCATACTGTCGAAGCAAGGTGATCATTCGTTCCTTAAGAGATGGACTCAGGGACGAGCCGATTTGGACAACTTTCGACACGTCTGTCTCGGTTAACGGCTCCGAGATGAGTTCTTCCATCGGCTGCCCCCGTTCATGAGATCCGATACGGGGGTCCAGCGATTCAATCGTCGACACTTCAGTCGGAGCCTTGACTGCGGTGGCATAGCATTTTCGAGAATCTTGTTGATCTCCTTTCACAATTCCTACTCCCGACTCGGTCAAAAATTTCATGGAAAGGTGGTAAGTAAATACACAGCTTGAAAGACGCTTAGAGACGGTTGGTCGAGTATGGTGTTATACACCGACGGTTGGTCCACGACCAGGAAGTCGACCATCGTAGTCATTTGATGGGGCGCGATTGCAGCGGTAAGTGGCAGTGAAACGATTCCCTCAGGAAGTACCTATCCACCCGAGAATCCGATGAGTGGGGTTCAGACAGGTCGTAGTACCAACCGACCTATGCTCATTTTGTTGAACACTTGGGTGAACAAGACGTCCGCTGATGATCTTGTATCCACTAGTATTAAGAATACTTTTCTATTGGCGATGGTAAGGGTGACCACGAGTGCATCATCATGAGGATGATGAACACTTCGAGCATCTTCCTCAGTGAACGAGATGCAATATTTTTCTCGTTTCTTCTCCTTAAGAGGCCGAGACAGTAGAAGAACCTCGGACTCAGGGCGATCGAGGCTTCTAGCGTGGTTTCTTCGGGCGTTATTTGAGTCTCCACCGCCTTGGTTACCTCCGACAATCGTTCGAATTTCTTCTTGGGACAGCTCTTCACTCGGTCCTACTGAAATGCCGGACCCTTCTGTATGTTCTCTTAGTCGGCCTTCTTTAATTAGCCGCTCGATATCGTCTTTCAAGTGATAACAATCACTTGTGTTGTGACCATGGTCACGGTGATAGTGACAATACTTGTTCTTATTTCGACGATCCGGATTCCCTCGGAGTTTTCGGGGCCGGTTGACGAAGCCTTCGCTCTTGATCTCCATTAATACTTGTTCATGAGATTTGTTTAAGGGGGTGTATGTGGAAAATATTCTGTCTGGTCGCTTTCCTGGCTTACTGTCGTCTCGCGCCCGGTCTTCTTTTCACTTTTTTCCTCCGGCTGAGTCGGCTTCTTTCTTGGTCGACTCTTTAGCCGATGGTTTTGTGTTCTGGATCTTCTCCCGTAGGAGTCGCGTCTCTTCCACATCAGCGTATTTGTCTAACCGAACCATAAACTCGCCCAGAGTATCTGGCGGATTCTTGTCCAGTGACGCCAAAAAAAGTTTATCTCTCACCCCTTGCATGAGAGCGTTGAGAGCTGTCTCCTCAGAATGCTTTCGAACCTGCAAAGACTCGAAGTTGAAGCGTTTAATGTAGTCTTTCAATAGCTCTCCTTCCCTCTGAATTATGTTGTTCAGATGTGCGGGCGGCTTTAATTTCTTCTTTCCGTCGATAAAATTACTGAGAAAGGCGTCACTGAGTTCGGCGAACGATTTAATCGACTTGGATTTTAATTGCTTAAACCAAAGTCGAGCTACATCGGTCAGGGTTAGAAAGAAGGCTCGACACATAACAGCATCCGAGGCGTCGTGTAACTCGATATAGGTTTTGAAGCATTCAAGATGCTCTGTTGGATCAGTTTTTCCGGAGAAAGGAGTTATTTGAGGTAAGCGGAACCTCTCCGGCAACCGAGCCCGCATTATTTCGTCCACAAATGGAGAAGCTTTTTCTTCAGATTTGGTCGGATTTGAGTTCCGACCGTGCTTTATATCCGTCATCTCCTTTTCCATCTTCTCCCGGACCTCATTCTTGAAGTCTTGTATATCAGCCTTCCAGGGTTCAGCGCTCTCCGCCGTTTCTTTTGTAGGGAGCCGACTTCGTCTCCTCTGATCTATTCTATGTCTCAGATTAGAGGGAGGCAAAATGGTCGTTGCTGAACGGGCCGGCGCTGGGTGACTCGGTCGTCGGGATTGACTCGGTTGTCGGGGCGACTGTGGCATAGTAGGCTGCGCTACAGACGCTGGTGGAAGAACTTGTGCTGACTCATGACGCTGCATCTGCTGGTTACACAGTTATTCCAGCATGTGTTTCATGGCAGCCATCTCGAAAGGCATTTCTTGGACCTCGCGATCTAAGTGCGCGTTCGCTTGATTAGGCTGGCTGGTAGTTGCAGGTGGTGCTGTCGGGGGAGCTCCCTGAGCTGTGCTAGCAGCAGCCTCCCCCGCTTCATCTGGATCCGTCCTTCTAGTTCTTGCCATTTAGAAAATTGGAGAAAACGACTTTTTGTCCGTTTCCCACAGACGGCGCCAAACTGTTGCTGTGTTTTTATGGGACGGCTTCCCTAAGGCGGACCGTCCTCCACCTGCACAATTAATAACGTCAAGGTGACCCTGGCTAGAGCCGGGGAACCTCCGATGCTTAAGTCAGTCGTCTGATCAGTAGCAAAGAGCTTATCTTAGTTCAGTACCGCGTACCTTCTTTCGTCCTAAGCTTGGAGATTTATATAGTTTGTCAATCCTCATCCTCAGAGGATTCTCCTCCTGATTATTCGGAGACTTACTCCTTTTCAGAGATTGCTCTAAATCCCGAGAATCTCGGGATTTGTTACCCGTATTCCTGGATTTCCGTAGAGTAGTATCTGTTCTCGTCCCGCCACTCGCTGTCTCGGTCAGGTCGTAACCGACTCTCGAAGAGTCTCGGCCAGGTCGTGACTGACTCTGGGAGAGTTTCGGCCAGGTTGTTGCCGACTTGGGGAGAGTCTCGACCGACGCAAGAGGGTGAGTTCTTGGCCTTTCCACGGACGGAATAATCTCTATGTTTATCTGTCATTCCTTATTCCGTGACCGACAGAACCAACTCGTTGAGTTGATCTTGTTCTATCGGGTAAGTGGCTTGAACACGCTCGGCCTTTAGTGGGCTTTTGCAGACGAGGTCATCACTCTGACAGAGTGACTTTAATCGTCCCTTGCTTATGCCTCTTGGCCTATCCTCTGTTCCGTCGGTGTTGTCTCGGACTCTTCAGGCAGTGTCAGCAGAGCCGACCTACTTAAATCCGAGTCTCCAAACTTAACACATTTCTCCCCAACAATAACTTATATACCTTCTAGTAACACAATTAGCCTTAACAGCCTGTCTTGATGTTAATGTTGCTTGAATCCAAATAGTATCATGAATTCAGATCAAGTTGCTTGAGGCCTCAACCCAAACCCATGCTCACCTGAAGTTCAGGTTAGGTCAATTAGGTTCGGGTACTTGAGCCCGTCCCAAGTTGCACACCTTAATTATAATCAACCAAATTTTGTTGAATTTGGACACTTAGTAACTATTTCAGCCTTACCATCCTATTGAAGAACATATTTATGGAAAATAATGAATTTTTTCTGTGAAAAGTTTCAACCGTGGGCCATCCATCAATAGGATGCATGGTTTGGATCACCTACAACACGTCAAGTGTTACCATGGTAACCTCCATATGGACTGAAAGCTATAGAGGCAGATGATGGTAAGGAAAATGTGGTAGCTAGATATTTCTTTTCATGGAACGCGTAGTGGGGTGACTTGGACTTATCATTCAAGGACCGTTCATCTACTTGCTCTGGTCATGGATGGGAGATGGTTCAAAAATACTATCATTTTACGATCATAACCATTTGATCAACTGCATTCAAAACAACCGATAGAGAATGATCAATGGTTTGGAACTTGTGTGTGACTGAAATCCTAGACGTTGGTTAAATCTATGTTCGCTGATGATTATGACTGTCCTTGTGGTCATGATCATCACCATTGATTGTGATATCGATTCTGCAAAACTAAAATCCTAGATAGCATCATAACAATGTCCATGCAGCCAAACCAACGGTTGAAATGCCATGCGTGTCCCTGAATTGAGAAAAACAGTCCATAACACTCAACAAAATGTCCAGTCGTGTAAAGTGGGCCTTCTTTGCGGCATAAGGGTGATATCTCGGCCGTCAGATAACAATCCAAAATTCGGACAATCGAAAATCCTTGAAGATATATAACAATCACTACCACAATAAAAAGTTGTTGGGAAGAAACTAGCTAGAACAAAGAATGGATGCCGTATCAGTTCGCTCATCACCCAGATCATCATAACCGTTCAAAATCCAACCATGAGGATCATGTGAAAGTGATCATGGCCAATTGATTGAGTTAGTTGAAAGAAATAAAGCTTGTGGAGTCCCACGTGATTCACATCATTGCAGATTACAGCCGCACATTTATCGATTGAGACCTTACGATACATTATTTTCACATGCCAATACAATATTCGGACAGTGGTCCAACGTGCCACTATCATTTCCCTTTTGATTGTCCTTGAAAAAGCAGTGTCCTTCCCTGCTTCATGATACTCATGGGCCCTTTGTAGGCCCATGAAATCAATCTTTAGCTAGCTTGGGCCCGGATTTCGAACTGGTTTGGCGGCCAAGGCCCGTTGCTCGGTCCAGATTTTGAACTGGTTGGCATAGGTCAAACCACCTTCTTGGCAATTTGGGAAATTTTCATCCATTGGCCTGTTTCTCAGTATATTATCAGGAAAATCTAGCTGAAAATAAATTATTAACAATCTTTATTATAAATTAATAAATATTTTATAAAAGAACTTTTATATAATTTCAAAACAGCTGAGATTTTGAAAATGTCATGGTCTTATCGTGATAAATAATCAGATGCTTGTTTTGGGAAAAAATACAATAATTTGAAAATCCAGGCGAATTTTTCAGAAGGCTGGTTGGTGCATCTAAACGCACTCTAAAAGATGAATAGAAATAATAAGTTAAAGGAATTTTTACTGCGAAATTTTAACAAATAATGCCTGGGGGATTAGAAATCACACGGAGGTGCTTTTTAAGAATGAACAAATTACAAAGATGCCTCATCATCTTTATTTTTTAAAAAAAATAAATTGTGAAAAGTGAGACTTGTAGGGCCCCATATGATATGTGTATACCATCCAATCCATTCAAGATATGCACTACACAATGGTGATGGCACAAAGGAAAAATCAGGCCGATCAAATTAGCATATGGGCCACACTTGAATTTGAATGTTTTAGTGGTGTATACTATTTTTTTATGGATTGACCCACCTTATGATTGCATCTGTCATATTTTTAATTTACCTAATAAGTAATGTTAAATTTTTATTTATAAAATGGATTAGATGTCAGATACATACCATCTATGCATTATGAATTCTCATTAAAAAAAATAAAAGGAGAAAATAATGCAATTTCACCACTAAAAAAGCAATGGCTGAAAATACAAGTTCCTCAAGTCATTATTTATAAAATCTGAATTGTAGTGAAATTTTGCAGTAAAAAATCTTACATTAAGGGGCGTTTGGATCTTAAGTTACTTAAGATAAGTTACTTATAACTTACTAAGCCTAGCTTAAATTCTACTTATTAAACCGAAGTAATTAAGTAATTAATTTTTTTTAAAAAAAAACTATTTATAATTGATCATATACCAAACTTACTTATCTCAAATAAGTAACGTATCTACTGTTGTGAGTAAAAAAAAAAAACAACTTGTTTGGTGGTATCCAAACAGACCCTGAATAAGAGAGATGCTCCAATGCTCTTTGAGCACTTATAAATTATAGTGCTCACGGTTAAATTGAAATACTTGGATACAATTCATTTGTCCAACTGTTCATTAGGTCTAAGATCACATTTCCACATTTCATGGGCAACCATGCCAACACCCCATCGGTTTCAAAAGTCCTAACCATTTGACCATAGATTTTAATATGGATGGCTTTGTTTAGGCACACTAGGCCCAACCAATAATTTGATAAATCTATATATTAGGAGACATTATGGATTTTTAATGATTCCAAAGAATCACTCCCGTTAGGCAACTGTTGCCATCCCATCCCTATCTTGGAAAAAGAATGGCTAGATAAAACAAGGTCAAAATTATGAGGATGGATTGGATCACTTGATCTCAATGCAATTTTTGCATGGTAGATTACCAAAAGTGTTTTGGCATAATGAACATTTCTCTTGGTAGCATCTTTCAAATGAAATAATACAACTATGGGCTTATAACTAATATGGATTTTTATAGCAAAATTCCTTTCAAAATGAGATTTTACCAACTAAGGGGTATGTTTAATATGGGCGACAAAGAATGGCATCAGTCATGCCATCGCCTTAGACGACATGGTGGCTAAAGAGATACACTTGAATACTAATAAAATAACTTAAGAGGAGTGGCTTTTCCTAAGCTCTCAGGGAGTCGCACGACTTATCATCAAAGTTGGGTTGGTGGCATGATCGCCCCTTCACCAAAAATAATGTATGTATACCAAAATTGTACTTAAAAGAAGTTGTTCTATTTTCAAAGCTCAAAACTTGAGAAAAGGGGAAAATTAAAATGACTTAGCATATAAACCAGAGGCCCCATGGATTATTTTTAGGCTTCTTGGAAGTTTGAAAGATGACATGACACTCTTGCATTCGATAAGAGCCATGCCATGCTCCAAATGCAACTATCTAAATGGTGTTTAGGCGACATGATAAGAGTGGGATTCAGGTCAATCTACGTGGCAAGTGATGGTGCGAACTTGCCTGCAGTGCCACACCCTCTAAACTTCGGCATGTGCACTTAGGCTGCACTTTCACATATCTTGACTTAGAATAACTTAAGACGTTTTCAACTCCAACATGCATTTAATTTAGCTACGCCCTTTGTTTATATTTTCTTTACAAAGAGGAGATTGGGATTTATTGGGCCCATGTAGTATGTGTCTAAAATTCAGCCCGTGAGCAAATGCAAACCAACATAAATATTAGATGAACCAAAATTTAGAAAGATCTACTTATAAAGTGGGCCAATTCATATAAATAATATACATCATTCAAAACATAATGATTTTTGATTTTTTTTTTCTTTTTTACACATGCACCCACGCACACGAAAGTGACATTTCACCACCTAACGGTATCAAACCCAAGATCTTATCTTGAAACTCCTCAGAGTCTACCATTGAGGTAAGGACTTGAACCCACATATATATATATATATATATATATATATATATATATATATATATATATATATATATATATATATATATATATATATATATATATATATATATATAATGATTCAATTGGCTTAATTGATGATTTGATCAGTTTGTGTGATCACCATGGTGGGGTCCATCTATTAAATGGGTTGGATGCTTCACACATGCCATGTGGACCCTAGAATTCCTTGACTTTCACCACCATTTAAAGAAAATTTGGATGAGGGTGTTTTTATACTTTTCTCTTTTTAAAAATAATTTTTTATAGTTTCGACGTAGAGTTATTATATTTCTTTGAGAGCAATGGAACATTTTTTAGAATTAAATAAAGGATTTTTATGGAAAAATTCTCGAAAAACTTAGATTTTACCAAAAGATGCATTGGCGATTGGAAATAACGTGGCATTGCATTTAGGGTTATGAAATTACAAAAATGCCCTTAAATACTTTCTACTTTAAGTGTTAGTGCAAGTGGAGACTTGTGAGCCACGTGGCATATGATAGAACATCCTACCCCTCCAATCCATCCACCCAACCATGGTGACATCACCCTCAAAACATCAAGCTGATAAAATTATCAGATGAGCTACACTAAATGGTGTATTATTTTTCACGGACCACCTTATGATAGAAAATGCCGTTTTTTATTTTTTGTCTTTTCATCTTGTAATGTCCGATGAGTTGGATATGAGACATACCACATTACCCCACAATTCTGGATTCTCCACTTAACCGAGATCGGATTGCGTACTGACTTAGACAATATGCTTTTACAGTACTAAGTAAACTCTGTCGGGCCCACTTTGAATGTATATGGTTAATCCATGCCATCCATCCATTTATCCAGCTCATTTTATAAGGTTAACCCAAAATGTAAGCATATCCAGAGCTCAATTGGAACACACCACAGGAAACCGTAGGAATAATGATTTACGCCGTTGAAACCTTCCTACGGCCCACAACTATGTTTATTTTTCATCCGACTTGTTCATAAAATCTCAAAGACATGGATGAAGGGAAAACACACGTATAAACTTGATCCAAAAACTTCTGTGCCCCCTAGATTGTTTCAATGGTAGACGTTCAATTCTCACTGTTTCCTGTAGTGTGGTCCACTTGAGATTTGGATATACATCTATTTTTCGTTCAAGACCTAGAATTATCTGGTAAAATGGATGGACGGAATGGATAAAATACATAAATCACGGTGGGCCCAAAACCCACTTTAATGTAATTTCATGTTAGAAAGAGCACTGAAGTAATACCGGCTCAGGTTAGAAAGGCACTATTTGGTAAAATAAAGAGAAAACTGCCGCACTACAGGGCCAAAACCCACTTGTGTAGGAGATCCGTGCCATAAAAACGGTGTACCTCACTTCGATGATCACTTATCTAGAAAATCAAATCCATCCACTATAGATGGGCCACACATGTAATTTGAGTCAGACGGTCAGTTGTTCATTGGTTCAGACAGTGTGGCCCATCTAACAAGTGTACCAGTTTGATTTCAGTGCAAAGTGATCGCTATGGCAGAGGACTACCGTTTGAACGGTACGGATGTCCTACCCAAATGGCACTCTCGGGAAAAATCATCCTGCATGACAAGATAAATGAATGATCACACTGCTTCTAGCTTTTTGTTGATCAGCTCTCTTAAATAAAAAACATTAGTACGGTCACTCTGGGATGTGTTGTATTGTGGGGCCCACATACAGAGATGGTTCAATAATGATCTTGACCTTTGATGTTTGGAGTCACTCTTCAATGATGATCCTGGACTTATTGATGTTTGGAGTCGAAGGTGAGTGGCGCTACTCGTTCAACTACTCCTTAATTGTAGGATCCATCTATTCAACTTGTTTTGTCCGCAAACCATTTACATATGGATATCACCTATTTGTACATCCATGACACAAGTCTTTCATGATGTGGGGCCCACCCTTGATGTCCCATCCATCTCAAATCACTTTGATTGAATTCTTATAGCCTCCCATGCAATGTATGTTGAAATGGACAATTCTATTCAATGCACTAGCAAAGATCTGCTCATTGATGGAGACCGTTCATCACTCAGGGTCCACCTTTGATTACTCATTCCTCTCAAATCAGTTTGGTCAGGTGTCATAACCATCCAATGAGTGATTTGGTGAAATGGACAGTCCATATATATGGAGCATGACAGAGAGTCTAAGAAATGATGCAGACGGTACTTAATGCAGGGCCCACCTTATATCCTCTAACCATTTTCGAATTACTTTGTTTGGATGATTCTACCCATCCTACTGGTGGTTTGATGAAATGGGTAGTGTATATTATTTGTGCTAGAAAGGTCTAGGCATCAATGTGGGCCATCCATTACGTGGGACGCATCTTTAGCCATCCTTCTAAATTCACTTCAAATAGATGATCTTAATCATCTGATTAGTGGTACGGAAAATGTGGAGTCCGTATTAAGTATGCTAGAGAAGTTCAATCATTGAAGTGTATTGTTCATCACGTGGGGTCAATCTTTGATAGCCAACCCATCTCTAGCCACTTTAATCCGACGGGATCTTCTCAATAGTGGTTTTGCAAATGGGAGGTCCATGTTCTAGAGGTGGTGCCTTACGTCACCAGGCAATTCTCCTCCCTTCCTTGTATAAGTACATGTTTACGGATGTGTGTTGTCAAGTCCAGTTACTTTAAGGCTGTGCACGTGCCATCTCCATCTCCAGCACTGTGTGCTACATGAATTCAGATCTTTTGTCTGACAAGAATAGGAATCGTTTATTTTCCTGTGGTGATTGGTCCATGCCATCACTAATGATGTATGACGATGTCATACTCTACTCATAACCTTGAGAGGACCATGGGAAGATATACATGACGTATTCTTATTTAGATTATTTTCATTTTTTAGTATAAGATTTCTGATCATGTGAGAGAAAGATAAATCTTATCATGTTTTTCTATTTTTTTTTATTTTTAGTTGTTAGAATATTGTGTGATCTTGTTATCATATTTTGTGTGATCTTGCTATATTAGATTGTAAATCTCGAGTTATGTAATATTCTCTCTGGTTATATAATATCCTATATTTAGCACTTAGGATCTTTCTTACACGTATGCATATTTACTATCAATTAGTAGTAATCATACTATAAAGAGGGTGTTTTTCCTTCAATACAATACACATTAAAATACAGAATTTTTACAACAATCTCTCTTTTTCTCTTTATTTCTTCGTAGTATTAGAGCCACACTCTTGTGGCCTATAATTTTATTTTATTTTTCTTTGACGAATTTTCGGTACTCTCTCTTTGTGAAAGTAGCGGTTGTTTGGAGTTCTTTTTCACCACCTTCAATATGTCTCTATCTGCCTCGAGTCTTGATTCAATTGTCCATCCTATTGATCTTATATTGGATGGATCTAATTATAGTCTGTAGGCTCAGAATATGGAAGTCTTTTTAAAAGGACGTCGGCTATGGCGTTATGTGACTGGAGCAGTCCCTCAACCTACGCCATGAGACGGTAAGAAAGACGATGTCTTTGTATCTCGTCAGGAAGAGTGAGACAATATTCACTACAAAATTCTGTCTTGATTTATCAACACTTCCGTTCCATCCATCAATAGTCTTCTTACACGACTTAGGAATGCTAAAGTTGTTTGGGACTTTCTGGCAAAAAGATACAATTGTACTTATAATGCTTCATTGGAGTTTCAACTGGAAGCTAAACTCTATCAAATGCGTCAAGACCGAGGTCAGTCTATTGCTGATTTTTATTCTCAAACTAATCATCTTTGGGAACAATTATCTGCCGCAGACCCTAAGTTAGAATGTTTTAAAGACATTCAAACATTTGTCACTTGGCTTGATCGACGGAAGTTTATGCACTTTATGATGGCTCTTCAAGATGATTTTGAATCTACTAGAGCTTCTCTTCTTCACCGTCAACCACTTCCAACATTGGATGCTGCAGTTGCTGAATTTATCTCTGAAGAAACTCGACGGTTCACTATGCAGATGTAATCTTCTGACATAGTTATGGCCACCGCTTCTCATGGTGCATCTCAGTCTTCTGCTGGACATTCTTCCTCTCAATCTACCTCCAAGCCTGGTTTTTGCAAGCGGTGTAAAAGAACTGGTCATACCATCGATGAATGCCGCAAGTTCCAGTATTCTCAGTAGAAAAGAGCTTCCCAACAGACAACTGCAATTGCTTCATCTGATCCTCCTGTACTCGAGACTCCACCTTTGTCCACTTCTCTTACTGCAGCTGACGTGAAGGACTTAATTCACCAGGTTTTGTCCCAATCCTTAACTGCCAAATTGTTGACTCCCCAAGTGCAGGGTTGTGATGTAGTAATAAACTCGATAAAACAGAGGTTGAATCCCAAGGGACTGAAACTTGTACGCTATCTGAAACTAAGTAGAACTAGAACTAGACTAAAATAAATTCTAAATCAAATATCAATTGTGGAATAATTAATTTAAAACTTAAGAAAATTCAGAGAAAGGGAACTAGGGATTCAGATGATCCACTTGTAGGGATCAGGGAGATCTTACACCTGCTCAATAGAAATTAAACTAAACTGTCGTTGAGATAGTTTCAAATGGATGAAAGGTATATAAATTAGAATGGATTCCATCACCAAACCATGCCCAGGAGACTATGGCAAACAACAGAACTAAACTAATTACTAACCAATCAACGTGCTATGAAAGTTAGGAAGGGTACCATCATCCGATCAGGCTCAGGAGACTATGGTGAACAACAGGACTTCCTGACATCATAAACATAAAAAGGAAAAGAAAATATTCAAAGCCATCGCAGACCCACTGTAATTTCAGTCACAACAGACCATTAAAGACTAAAAATATTTTCATACTAATCAAACTAAAATCAACTTCAATTCATACATTAAAATTATAGAATCTCCCATCTCACTACAAGCTTCACCTCTTAGCCTTAGTTAAGAGGTTTAGCCTAAAATAAACATAGTTAGGCTAATCTCAAAATTAATCATAAAGAATAAAGAAAAGAGTAAAAAATAAAAATCTAAAAATACTCTCTCCCTGCTCCTGACGTCCAGCCGTGGATGGCAAAAATCTGCTTCTCCCATCTCTCTCCCTGTCTTCCTTTTATAAGTTGTTGGAGGTCAGTCCTGAAGGTTTGAAGTCGGTGGAATGAGAGCTTCAGCACCACAAAGGAGGTGAAGAAAATCCAGGCACGTGCGTGGGCTTTTCCGCAGCCAAGAAAACGAGCTAAAAACTGCCCACTTCACTTGCTTTCTTTCCAAAATATCAACGTCCCTTGGGAAGTTATTGGCTGGCCTACATGATGGACGGTTTGGATTATCGATTTGAACGTGATCAGGCTCGCAAAACAGGCCCACAGCGGCCGATTTTCTCGGGTGCGCATACAGGGCATGCGAACTCTTGTCGCTGAGATATTGGTGAGCCCCAATCAGTTATCGTGTTGAGAAATCCACTCTGACCATTAGATTCGGCTCGAAAAATCGTCCAGATATGGAAGTTTTTAGATGGGATTTAATGTAGTCCACCGGAATTCCTATTCTACCGTCCACACGATGTGTGATAAGTATTCCTCTACGTGTGTATGCATAGGTTTGAAAAATAAACTTCTTGTACGGTCAGTTCTGCCTGCTGGAACTAATGGATGGTCCAGATCATCTAAATACATGATGATGGAGGCCCACTTCTTCACCCCGTGGTTAGCCGTGCGCAGACTTCGAAACAGAGCTCCCTCTACTTGTGTTGTGCTAACGGTGGGGGCCATGATCAGGATTTTCAGAGAAATCCACGTCGTCCATTGGTTTCTCCTCGAAAAACCAGTCGGGAATGGTTGGTTTTCGATTGATTTCGGTGTGGCCCACAGAATTTTCTCCCTACCGTCCGTCTTGCTTTCAATGGTTAAGATCCTACGATAGCTTGCATGAGGTCAAAATGACACCTAGGTAAGCATCACGACCCCCCTCTGGTCCCATTGGACGGGTTGGATTATCCATATGGGTCCACAACCAAAATTGACGGAAGACGGTGCGGACGCTGTTGAGAAGGAAGATTTGTGAAGAAGACTCGGTCAAAATCGAGTTTGACCGGCTCAAGTGATCCGGTGTATTTTGAGTGCACTTGTGCACTTTGCACAGCCACGACCAATGGGGCCCACTCGTGAAGTCTGTAGGAAATCTGCTCCGTCCATCCACTTTTTCATATTATTAAATGCATTGAGAGAAAAATTGAAGCATTCCCAGAGATCAGGTGGGCTCCACTTAAGGATTTAAGGGGCTGATCTGTCCGTTGGGATACTTCCACAGAGATTCAATGGCTGATTTTTGACGTGTACGGTTAATTTGTGGTCCCTTAGTTATGTATGAATTTTCGAGCCGAACGGATGGTGGAAACCTTGTGATCTTACATTTTGGATGTCTTTCGGGCCACTTGAGCTTTATTTTTCCAATTTTCTCGGATCTTTGGTGTATAATTCTGTCAATCTTGGTCCCCTAGAGTCCCTCCCTTGCCTTTGGTGTCATCAGAGCGTTAATTCCTTGCTTTAAACATTCTTTTTCAGTCTATGCTCGTAAATACCTTCTGCATCACAAACACGATTAAATCAGGCCATTAAACAGTATCATGCTTGTAAATACAGGCAATAACTGGGGTCTGATATGCAATATTTGACCCTCAACACATATTCGTCACCCCAGGTAAATCCCAGTGGTTTATAGACTTTGCCTGTTGCAATCATATGACATCTGATTCCACCATCTTCTCCCATAAAAGTACTCTCTCTCCCATTCCTATCATATATACTGCCAATGGTTCTCATATGTCTGTTAGTCATATAGGGTCTATTTCTACCTCTAATTTATCTGTTGGTGATACGTACCTTATTCCTAAGTTATCTTTAAACTTTCTTTCTGTTGGACAACTATGTGAGTTAGGTCTTGAACTGAAATTTTCTAACAAGGGTGTTTATGTATAGGATTCACAGACGAGTCAACTACTTGGAACAGGCTGTAAAGTTAGACATCTTTTCGAGCTCTCATATCTGCAGCTTCCTTCTTCAACAACCACTTCCATGCTACTGTCAGAGTCACTTTCAGTTTATGGCATGCCCGATTGGGTCATGCCTCGCTTCCACGTGTCCAGTTCTTGGCCTCTCAAGGTCATATAGGATCAGTTAATTTTCAGTCATTTGATTGCGTTTCATGTCGTCTTGGAAGACAGACACATTTGTCCTTTAATAAACGTAAATCTTTTTCTTCTACACCTTTTGACTTAGTCCATTCTGATATTTGGGGTCCCGCCCCGATTCCGACTGAGGGGGGGATCTCGGTATTTTGTTATCTTTGTAGATGATTACAGTCGTTATACTTGGATTTATCTTTTACGACATTGATCTGAATTCACAAATGTTTAACATAATTCTCACAAAATGGTACATAATCAATTTTCCTGTACCGTTAAAACTTTTCTTTCAGATAATATTATGGAATACAAAGATAAATCTTTTCTTACCCTTTTACAACAAAATGGAATAGTCTCTCATCATTCGTGTCCATATACTTCTCAACAGAATGGTCGAGCATAACGTAAACATCGTCATATTCTAGATAAGGTAAGAGCACTTCTCACATCTGCTTCTCTTCTAGAACGCTTTTGGGGTGAAGTTGCTTTCACTGCTATCTACACTATCAATCGTGTTCCCTCACCTACCATCTACAATAAAACTCCTTTTGAGCTTCTTCATGGTACACTCCCTAACTATTCTTTGCTTCGAGTTTTTGGTTGTCTGTTTTGTCACTCTTCCTACACATGAACGGACTAAACTAGAACCACGATCCAGACTCTGTTGACTTCTTGGTTATGGTCTCACTTAGAAAGGTTATCGTTGCTATGATCCCATAGCCAAACGTTTTCGTATTTCTCGTCATGTGGAGTTTTGAGAGCATAAGATGTTTACGAGTCTTTCTCCTTTTCCACAGTCCTCTTCCAGTTATGCTCCTATTTTTACTGATCCATCTATTGTTTTAGTACCTCACCCCTCTGCAGAGATGCTAAGCTCCTCAGACGTTCATTTTACGGCTGCTCCTGATCCAACTGATACGTCTGCTGATCCTCCTGCTACATCAACTACCTTTGAGCTTGTATAAGGACCTGCACTTCGTCACTCCAATAGAGTAAGAACCCCTCTTTCTCATCTTTAAGACTATCATTGTTTTTATGCCATTTTCACTCTTCACGAACCACATACTTATTGTGAAGTTAGTACTGACCCTCTTTGGCAAAAAGCTATGTCTGATGAACTAGAGGCTCTTACCAAAACTCATACTTGAGACCTGGTGGATTTGCCTTCCGGAAAGTCTGTAGTTGTTTGTAAGTGGGTTTACAAAATCAAGACTTGGACAGATGGATCAGTGGAACGATACAAAGCTCGCCTTGTTGCGAAGGGTTTCTCTTAGGAGTATGGTATTGACTATGAGGAGACTTTTACTCCTGTTGCTCGACTTATCTCTGTTAGATCCTTGCTTGCAGTAGCTGCTATGCATCATTGGTAACTCTTTCAGATGGATGTCAAAAATGCCTTCTTGAATGACAATCTTGTTGAGGATATCTATATGCATCCTCCACCTGGCTATGATCATCCTCCTTACAAAGTCTGTTGTCTTCGTCGTGCTCTTTATGGTCTCAAACAGGACTTTAGAGCCTGATTTGCCAAATTTAGTTCTGTTGTTACTCAACAGAGCTTTGTCCCTAGTACGTATGACTCTGCACTGTTTCTGCGGACTACTGGTGTTGGTACTATTCTTATCCTTCTTTTATGTTGATGATAAGATCATTACAGGGGATGATCTCTCTGGTATTCAAGATCTTCAGCACTTTCTAAGTAAGAATTTTGAGATGAAGGACTTAGGGCAGCTTAACTATTTCCTTGGTCTTGAGGTGACTTACAGTTCAGATGGTTATTATCTATCTCAGGCTAAGTATGCTTCTGAATTACTTTCCAAAGCAGTCTTGACTGATAGCAAAACGTGCACTTCTCCTCTTGAATACAATATTAAGGTTCTCGCTACTGATGATGAATCTCTTCCAGATGTTATTCTGTATAGACAATTGGTCGGTAGTCATATCTATCTCACAGTTACTCGCCCAGACATTTCCTATGTTGTTCATTTGGTTAGCTAATTTATAAGTGCACTACGCTCTACTCACTATGCTTCCGTTCTTTGTATCTTGCGCTATGTCAAGAGAACTTTGTTTCATGGTTTTCACTTTTCATCACACTCATCTCTGGAGCTCTGCTCTTATTCTGATGTTGACTAGGCCGGTGATCTTAAAGATCGTCGGTCCACTACGGGTTATTGTTTCTTACTTGGTATTTTTCTCATTTCTTGGCACAGCAAGAAATAGACTGTTGTTGCCCAATCCAGTACTGAGGCTGAATACCGTGTACTTGCTGATACTACAGCTGAACTTTTGTGGCTATAATGGCTTTTGACAGACATGGGTATTTCTCAGCTGACTAATTTTCCTCTTTATTGTGATAATCGAAGCGTCATTTAGATTGCTTACAATGATATTTTTCATGAGCGGACCAAGCATATCAAGATTGACTGCCACTTCATTCGACACCACCTCTAGTAGGGTGCACTACATCTTTGATCCATCTCCTCTGAGGATCAACTTGCCGATATTTTCACAAAGTCTTATATTCCTGGTCGACTTCGTGATCTTGTTTCCAAACTCAAGTTTTTCAGTGAAGAAAAAAATTTATGTTGTTGTCCGTGGAGTAAGCATATTATTAAACTATCCAAATCAGTCTTTTGTTTCTTTTCTTTTTTATTTGTTTTTTTTTTTTTTTGCTTATATTGATCACATACGAAAGTTTTTGTACAATAATAAGTATTAGAGCCAAAGGTTGAGAAACCTTTTAACATAAGTCGGTGTTAGTGTTCGTTTTATAATTGCGTTTTATATGGCTAAATTAAGTTCTACCAAATTTGAAGTATTGAAGTTCGACAAATTCAACTATATGCTGTGGAAACTAAAAGCTAGTGTATTATTGGTGAATGAAATATGTGCAATTGTAGTTCAAGGAGAGAAAAAGAACCCTAAAAAGATGAAAGATAGAGTATTTGAGGAGAAAAATCAATTAGCTATGGCGGGCATTCTTCTTATTATAGATAATTCAATTTTATTTAATAGTCCAATCAAACTATTATAAAAAGTTTGTAAGACAAAGCATGAAACCTATATGAAAAGAAATCGATACCAAATAAGATATTTATCTCACAGTAATGGTATAACTTGAAAATGAATGAAAGGTCCTTTTTGCAAAAACACTTTAATGTGTTTAATACCCTCATTAGCATATATGTGGCGGTCAATATGAAGATTAATGACAAAGAAAATGTCACACTTCTGCTCTGTTTGATGTCAGATTTAAGGGATGGTTTGATTATGAATCTCAATAACAGTTCAAATCTCACTAGAGAGTCGGTTGTGTCCACATTACTTACTAAAGAGCCTTGTAGAAAAACACATAAAAAATCTACTGGTGATTATATGATAGTACTGGTGGGCACAAAACAAGTAAGTATTGGAATCGCAGAAAGAATGGTCAGTTGAGTAAAAATTGAATACTTGAGAAAGCAGATTAGGAAAATTACAAACCTTATTTGCAAAATGAAGCATTAGATTAAAAGGGTTTATAAGGAAATCTACTCGAGAAAGTCAATTCATCCGATGATAGAAAAGTGTTGTTTACAGTGATTTCATGATAGAATGTGAGCATCAATAGATCTTAGATTTAAGTGTTTTGTTCCATATGACTCCATATAGAGATTGTTTATGCACATATTGGTTATGTGATGGTGACATAATTTACATGGGGGATGGTAGCATGTGTAAAACTGTGGGGATTGAAGATGACAAAATTATTATGTTTGATGGTATTACATATACAGTTTCTAGTATTTGATACGTACCAAATCTACAGAAAATTCTTCTATCATTGGAAAAGTTCAATGAAGATGGCTATAAAATTTTTAGTGAAGAGGTCGATTGAAAATTGTAAATGGGGTAATGGTGGTGGTGAAAGAAGATTTAATGAATGGTTTATATCATTTGATTAGAGATATCATGGTTAGTGATGCTGTTATTGTTTATGTCATGACAGACTCTGCTTCAATATATCATAGGAGATTGAGACACGTGAGTAATCAAATGCTAAATGTACTTTTGATTAAAATTTACTTCCTAGTTTAAAATTTATTAATTTAGATTTTTTTGAGGATTGACTATTTGGAAAGGTTCATAGAACTCATTTGCCTTATCCACTGCTAAAAATAAGGATGTTTTAAATCTTATTCATTTTGATATTTGTGAGGCTCCAGTCAAATCCGTGGGAGGTTTAAAGTATTTTATTTTCTTTATTGACGATTCTTAATAAAAGTATGAGTTTACATGTGTAAAAAGGAAAAGTGATGCTTTTATTGGTTTATCTAAGTTTAAAGTATTAGTTGAAAATCAAAAAGGAAAAAAAAAAAAAGTTTCTAAGAACTGATAACGGAGGACAATATATATACTTTGAAAGAATTTAAGAATTTTTGCAGTGAGAATGACATTAAGAGGCACTAGGTCCCAGGTACTTCAAAGTAAAACAGAGCTGCAGAATGTATAAGTCATATACTTACGTATAGTGCTACAAGCATACTGAGTTCTGATAGGCTCGAGGAGTATTTTTGAACGGAAGCCATTAATACAGTTTTTTTTTTTTTTTTACACGCACACACACCCCCACACACTCACGCCACATGCACACACACCCCACACATGCACACTGTGGGATTTCACCACCATGGGTACTCGAACCCTTGACCCGGTGTTAAAACTCCAAGGAGTCTACCACCCGGGTAAGAGTAAGGCCCCATTAGAACTCATTAGCTAATGGAGAGTGTCTATGGAGGAGGAGATGGAAGCTTTGCATAAGAACATGACTTTGAAATTGATTGAATTATCCAAATGATGGAAGTGTATTGGTTGCAAACGTGTTTACAAGCTGAAAAATGATATTAATGAGAATGTTGAAAGATACAAAATCCGATTAGTAGTAAAATAATATGCTTATAAATTATGTATTGAATTTAATGAAATTTTCTCTTAAGTAGTACATTTGAGTAATATCCATATTGTGTTGAGTATGGCAATGATGCTTGATTAAGAGCTTGAGTAATTATATGTAAAATCTACTTTTTTCGTATGAGAATCTTGATGAAGAAATTTATGACTCAACCCGAAAGTTTTATTGAAAGCAAAAAAAAAAAAAAAAAAAAGAATCTCGTTTGTTGCTGAACATATTACTTTACGATTTAAAGCAGGTATCAAGGTATTGGTACAAGTTGTTTCATTCCTTTATTGTGAGCTTAAGATTTCAAAGATGTGAGGTGGACAATTGTGCATATGTTTATAGTTATGGTTAGTTTTATTATCTTGTTATTATATGTGCATCACATGCTAATTACAGGTACTAGTAGAGATATTATTGCAATGTTAAAAGCTCGTTTAACTAGGGAATTTGACATGAATGATTTATGTGTCGTTAATCAGATTTTTTAGATGATTGTACTTAGAGACAGAAAAAATATGAAAGTTTAAATAACCCAGAATGCTTATGTTGAAAGAGTTATACACCACTTGAATATGCATAATTCTAACCGAATTAATACTCCATTCTCTATTGGTTACAAGTTGCTTCGGATTGAGGTCCTAACACAGAAGTGAAGAAGGCAAATGTTTTAAGGACAATATTCATCGTCAGTAGAGAGCTTTGTATTTGTCATGGTGTGTACCAGATCAAACATTGCATAAGTAGTAGGAGTAGTTTGTTAATAGATGATGAATCATTGGACTGTTATGAAATAGATCATTCGTTACTTGAAAGGTACTTCTGAGGTGGTTATTTTATATAGCAGATAAAATTTAGAGTTGTTTGGGTTTGTGGATACAAATTATACAGGATATCGTGATAAAAAAATATCTACTATAGAATATATTTTCTCTTTGGCCGACGGTGAGATTAATTGGATGTTAAGGCTGCAATTAGTGGTAGTCTTTTCTACTACAGAGGCAAAGTACATTTTTGTTATACAAGCATGTAAGGAATTTATTTGGTTAAAGAGATTGCTAGAAAAATTGAAATTTAAGTAGAAAATGGTGGTGATTCATTTTAATAGTCAGAACGCATTACACTTGGCTAAAAATTCAGTAATTCATACTCGAAACCAGTATATCGATGTTCAATATCATTTCATTTGTGACGTGGTAAAAGAATGTCAGATTTTATTGTAAAAGATTCACACCGACGACAATGTAGTAGATATGTTGTCGAAGCTTATTGTAAGGAAGAAGTTTGTTTGGTGCATAACTTCTCTTAGGCTTGCTGTTACCTAACGATTAGTGATGTTTGGGCAGTTGTTATTTAGATTATTTTTTATATTATTTGATAAATTGGTATTTAAGTGGGAGAATATTCAAGCGGTGTCTTATTTCAGTAGGTAATGGTGTCTCCTACCATGAGATAATTTCCTTTCCCCATCCCTTGTATATATACGTACATATGTAAGGATGTGTGTTGTGAAGTTTACTTCCTTTACGCTATGCATGTGCTCTCTTCATTGTGTGGTATATATAGAGAGGGCCACAAGAAGAGATATATACTCCATTCATATTCAGTTCAACTTCTGGGGTATTCCTTAGTATATGATTTTTATTTTTATTTTTACGGGCAGGAGAGAGATAAGCCTTGTATTTTTCTATTTCTCTTATTTCTAGTGAAAAAGAAAGCTCTATGTTGTTACTTATGAACTATGCATATCGCCGAATCACGTAGATCCTTGTATCTCGTCTTTTGTTTTGATTTAACTATTTTCTTTTATATTTTGGCTTTACGAACATTGATTACATGCAGGCATTTTTCCGTAACACATTTTAAGTATATAAGAGAGGTGTAAGCTTTTATGTAGACCATATCCTTCACGCGGAGCCTACCTTTGATTGCCCATCACTCTCTAATCACTTTGAACAAATGATTTTAACCATGTGTTTAGGGGTTTGGTGAAATGAACGATCCATATTAACATGGTAAAAATAAAGTAGCCAATTTACTTATTTCCTCTTGGGTTGGTAGGTAACAAAAATAAATAAATAAAAAATTAAAAAATCACCACTTAAATGGATAGGTTTGAAAATGTTTAGATACCTAATTATATATGTGAATTTGATTTGCGTATCGAAGTGGCGTGGAAACAAATGTGCCTTCTGGGGCCACATATGGTAGCATCTGAAACATGGATAGTTTCCATCATCCGACCATCTCAGCTTGTGGACCCCATTTTGCTAACCCGTAGTAATGATTCTAGTGGAATGAACTCAAATTCCTTGTTGTAGCATACGACAGTTTTAAATAACAGATATGATCAGGAATCATAAAACTGTTCATCGAGGCTGGAATATCCCTCCATAGATGGACCATATGGGAAAAAGAAATCTCCCTCACCATAGGCCTCACTATCTAATCAAATGTAACTTACAAACAGTGGTACATAAATACAATTTCTATCTCATATATGTATGGATGGTGAAAATATTTGTGATTTATTAGGATTGCTCCAGTGGACCATTTACAATTCAACGTTTTTTTTGGATGGTCTAAGTATAACGTGGTGAGACAGCTTGGGCGTGCACTGTGAGTCAGGTTCTAGGGTTGTCTATGCATGGTCTTAGTTTTGTCCAAGCCCGACCCATATGGTAAACCCTAGGCCTGGCCCACACTGGCCAGAAGCTTGATCTTGGCATTTCACTGTTGAGCAAGGCGTGGCCCAAGTCCAGCCCAGACCCAGAGTAAAGCGGGCCAGGACAGAAAGTTCAATGGTTTGGGCTATACAATTGACAGCCGCACAAGACTACTTTAGAGTTCCCATCCTGGAATTCTGGAAAAATGATCGAAATGGGGGAGACATTAAACTCGATTTGAGAGAGAGAGAGAGAGAGAGGTCCGCCTGATGAGATGGAGTGTATGTAGGGCTAGCCATGGATCAAATTTGGGCCTTCAGAGGCGCGTTTTTTATGAGACGGGTAGAATAGAGGGCCTGGTTTATACCATTTATTAAGTGGGACTGACATTAAGGCCCATGATTGACCCATTTAGTATCAAAGATGAGCTACATATGAGGCATTGGGCGGGGCGTTATATTTTTTCCAATTGTTTGTTGAACTGTTTTAGTCATGTTTGATTTGATCAAAGGTGTTCTCGATTTGATCAAGAAAATTCAAAAATACAGGTTTGCTCATTTTAGGCACTCTCAATCAAATCAAAAGTGTGGTCAATTTGATAGACGACCCTCAATTGGAGCCGATCTATCAAAAGTCCTACTAATAGTTTGCACAATTTCTGCATAAGTGTTAGGTTTTGTTTCTAATTCTAGATATGGATTACATATACTGGTATAATATAAGATTAGGGCAACATAAGGTGGTTGGAAACTCGTATCCAAGAGAGCTGGGATTTGAAGAAAGGAAATTCAGGGTTTTCAAACTTAGGGTTTACATAAAAGTTATTATAATCTCTCGTAATTTCATTTTTATAGTGGATTGCTTGTTACTTTGTATCATAATTTTTTTCATAAATTTTTTCCCACACAAATTCAAATATTCCCTAGACGTGCTTGAATTTTATATCTCTATCATGTCTAGCTGATGCTACCGCACCCAACACCTAAGACCTAATTGGGTGTGGGACTCGCGCCTCCTAAGCTTGACTGCCCGTCCCATTTCCACGTACTGCCCAGCAGCAGAAATACACTGTTCTCCATCAGCCCTGCCCGACAATCTGGAACGCTTTCTAATTTGAAACATGTTCAAGATCCTCACCATTCACAATTTGGCCCGCAGTGTGCACTTTTTCTTACCCAAACTTCACGCCGTCCGCTATGTGGCCACACGTGTAAAGAAAAATGAGTGGCGAAGATGATTATTCAACGTCTTAGCTGAAATATACGTGTGACTGAGGGTATCAATGCGTTGGGCCAGCTGATCACGGTTCGGATTAAGGTCTGAGTCTAAGACCATCTAATCTAAGCTAGGCCTTCGTCAAGCTCATGTCTATTTTGCCCACATTGAGTTTAACCACTTATTCCAAGCTCCAAAATAGAAGCTTGGCATCCATCGGTAGCTAGAATTTGATGATAGGGCCAATGAACTATAGGGCTGGGCTGGGCTGGGCTGACAGAGCATAGGCATTTTGGGGCTGTGCATAGGCCCATCAGTTGAGCCTGGGCTTAGGCTCTACCCTTCCAAATTGCCTCATAAGCCATCTCGGTTCTAACTGGGTCACATAGCTACTAAACTCTGCCACCCGTCCATGTTTCATTATCTCATAGGCAGGACTAGACCTTTGACCGTTATATGATGAATTGGCCCTGGACACTCTTTGGACCGCTCATTCGACAATCATACACTGGTACGTATACTGTAAGGGATGTTGGCAACAAGCACCCTGCTTCGACCTATTAGCTTGGCCCGTGAGCCAAGTGTAGTAATGTCTTGTATGGCCCAATCACTTTTCAGACCAGGATAGGCCTTTGGTCGGCCTAGCCCATCTCGGCTTCTATGTGTACGTATGTTTTCTGTTCTACATATAGCATGCTTTCTGTTGCTGTGTTTTTTGGGACGGTTTCCCTTCGCGACGGACCCTCCTTCACCTGCACAGAAACAATGTCAAGGGAACCCTGGCTAGGGCCGGGGAACCTCCGATGCTTAAGTCAGTAATCTCGTCTCTGGCTCAGAGCTTTTCTCAGTTAGTATTTGCGTACCTTTTACTGTTCCAAGCTTAGAGATTTATACAAGCCGTCAATCCTTATCTTCGGAGGATTCTTCTCCTGGGATCGCTCAGGATCCCGAGAATCTCGGGATCCGCTATCAACATCCCTGGATTTTCGTAGATCTGCATCTGTCCTTGCTCCGTCATTACCTGTCTCAGTTGGATCTCGACCGAATCCGGGGGAGTCTCGGCCAAGTCATGACCGACACCGGGGGAGTCTCGGCCGATGCAGGAGGTCGGGTCCTGAGCCGTAACCGACAGAATTAACTCCCTGAAGGGATCTTTACTCTACCGGTTAAATGGCTTTTACACGCCCGACCTTCAGTGGGGTGAGGCAGGCGAGGTTATCACTCTGATAGAGCGACTTTACTCGTCTTTGCTTACACCTGACGGCCCGCCGTCTGCCCCGTCAGTGTTGTCTCGGTTTCTTCAAGCAGTGTCGGCAAAGCCGACCTACTCTCCTACGAACCTCGGGACTTTACCCGAGACCGACACATTTTTCCCCAACAGTGAGCCCCCCTGCTTCTGGTGCCGTCTATGGCAGCAAGGAGCACGATTTTATCGGTCGGTTCGCGTTAGCATCCGAGACAATCATGAGGCATTTAATGTTCTTTGAGTCGCTCTTAGCGTGCGTCGTTGCGCCTTCCAAGGTCGCACGTGCGGCCAGCCGTCAACTCGCTCCGTCCGCGTATAAGTGGCAGACGCGTGGCCACGATTTCAGCGCAATCAATCAACAGTCGCCACGCGTCGGAAGGGGGAGCCGAGGCGAACGTCGCTTCGCCTCCGCCATAATGACCCGCCTACGTGGCATGGCTATAAAAAGCCCGGGCGGGAGGACGGTTCGAACTTTATTTTCGTCCTCCTTCCTCCCGCCCGTATCTGAATTTTCGCTCTCTTCTTCCTCTCCTCCGCTGTCACGTTTTACCTCGTTAGCCATTCCTTGCAATCACCGTCGATCCCTTTGGTGAGTCTTTAGTCTTTCCCTTCTCCTTTAATTAGCTTTAATGGCCGCACACGGCTCTCAAAGCCCTCGGGAGGAAATGTCAGTGGACGAGGGCGTGTCCCAACACCTCTGGGATATTACAGACCCACCATCTCTGTTGACGGAGTTCGCCGTCGGAGCTGACGCCGCATTTCGGCTTGTCAGAGAAACCGGCAGCCCTTCGGCTGAGCATCCCGCCCAGACAGGTCCATCAAGTGGCGGGACATCTCTGGTGACTCGTCCAGGGAGACCTAACCCGTGGGCGGACCAGATGGAGGACGAGGAGGGAGAGGGAGAGGAAGATTTGGTCACAGGTGAGGGAATGGTCGTTCCATACCCTGTGACGCGAACTGCGGAGGCTTCTGAATCGTCTTCGAAAGGAGAAGGAGACGAGCCCAGCGGTCTCGTAGCTTCTACCCTCACCGAGTCCGATTTAAACCGAATCAGGGCTGGTTACCATGTGCCTGATTCGGTCATCCTTCATCTGCCTCGTCCGGGTGACCTTCCCGACCATCCCCCCGCAGGGATGGTCGCAATTTTCCAAGTCTCGATGCAGTGCGGCCTGCGCCTGCCGCTCCAGCCCATTGCCCGTGACTTCCTCTCTCGAGTCAAAATAGCCCCCGGCCAAATCGTCCCAAACGCGTGGAGGAACTTGCTCGGGTGTGCCGTGCTTTGGTCCGAGCTTGAACAACCTTCTCTCATGGTCGACGAGTTCCTCTACTTGTATCAAGTCCGACCAAACCCCAACTTCCCTGGCCTATACTTCCTAAGTGCGTGGAGAGGCAAGGGGGGATCTCTGATAACCGACCCACCTACCTCGAACAAGTTCTGGAAGGAGAGGTGGTTTTGGGCTTGCGGTCGGTGGGAGTCGGCCGACTCGTGGCCGTACGAGCCTCAAGTATCCCGCACGTTTCGTAGAGCAGGTGACTCGACGCCTCGGCTCGCCCTTTTTCTTATCCTCCTTTTATATATTATCTTCCACTGATCTGGACTATTCCGTGTCTTGCAGACATCTTAAAGAGTAGGGGGAAGCTCGAGTCCGGGGCTTTGACTCGGATAAGAGAGTTGAAGAAGCTGAGCGCGGCGGAGCGATCTTGGAAGTTGCTCCTGCAACCCGAGCGTCTTCACCTTGCCGGTCTTGACTCGTTCGTTTCAGGTAATTCGCTTTTGCTTACGCTTGTCTCCTTGGTTTTTGGTTTGCTTGCTTAACCTTTACATTCGTTGTTGCAGATCTCCCCGAAGCTCGCCCAATTTTGAGACCTACCCCAGAGAGCATGGCCGAGCCCCGACCCTTTTTGAAGCCTGTTTCTAAGGTGAAGGCTCCCCCAAGATCGACTCTGCTGTCTGGGTCCCGACCCTCAAAGCAGCAGAAGATCGCGGGCAAGGGGAATGACACAGTCGCTCCACCTGCTGCCGTGCCCGCCGTTCCCCAGGTGGTCGTCCTCTCTGACCCTGATGAGAGGGCCGAGGAGACGGGGCCTATCCACCCAATCACTCAGGCGGCACCTGAGTCGGGGCCCGCCGCAGGGGAGGTCTCAGGGCCGAGGGAGATCCTTCGCGAAGAGTCCCCGAGAAGGGAGATGACTCAGGCGGAGTCCCCCTTCTCGAAGATTATTGCGGGGATGGTGCCTTGGGCGCTTGCCCACGGGAGCGAGAGAGAGTTTGCCAACTACTACAACGCTCCGACGGCCCAGACCCTCAGGCATGCGGCAAGGCTGCTTTTTGAGGTAAAATCTTCTTCATTCTCGTGTTGCTTTTTGTCTGGGTTTTTCAAGGCGACTAACCATCTCTGTATTGCAGCTGGCGCCTTGCCTCGTTAAGGCAAGCTCGGAGCTGGTCGCCTCTCAGAAACTTGCGTCCGAGGCAGAGATTGCGAAGAGGGTCGCGGCCGAGGCTGAGGGCCGCAGGGAGATCGCCGAGGGCCGAATCGGCATCATGACTGGCGATCTTTCTATCGCCCGGAAGACGGCCGCTGACGCCCGCGCGGCTCTCGAAGGCGTGAAGGCCGACAATGCTCGCCTTACTCTGCTCCTTCAAGAGGCCGAGGAGAGGGAGCGGCTTCTTCGCCAGGTTCATGGCGAGTGCGATGGCGTCCTCGCTCGCGCGAAGGCCGAGGCCGGCGAGCTTGTTCGGGAGGCCCAGGGAGAGACGCGTCGAGCCCAGGAGGAGCGAGACCGAGCTGTAGAGGCCTTCCTCGAGTCTACCGAATTTGAGGAAGAAAGAGACCACCTTTACCAAGGTGGCTACAAGGCCTGCGTTCTGAAAATGAGGGCGGCCTTCCCTGAGCTCGATCTCTCCGCTTTCGAGGTTGACAGTCCTCCCGCCGAGACTGCCGAGGGCGACGCAGCTGAAGGAGACGCTGCCGTTGCTGCTGCCGACGAAGCCGGTCCCTCGGGCGCCTCTTAAGATTGTATATATATATTTTTTTTTTAATCAAAATTTTTGTAACTGACTTTCTGTAACTGGCCCGACATTGGGTACTTGAATGAAATAGAGCTTTTATTCAGTCATCTTCAACTACGGTAAGAGTGATTGTATCTTACGGATAATAAACCTTAAGATTCTCGGCGTTCCAAGGATGAGGCAACGGCTGCCCGTTCAGGTCTTCCAGCTGGTAGGTGCCAGGTCGGATGATGCCTGAGACGACATAGGGGCCTTCCCAGTTCGGGCCTAACGTACCCGACCCAATTTCCTTAGTGTTTGGGAAGGTCCTTCGGAGGACCATGTCCCCGGTTCGGAATCGTCGGACTTTTACTCGACGATTGTAAAACCGAGACACCTGTCTCTGTCGAGCCATCACTTTCAGTCGCGCCTTTTCTCTTCTTTCTTCTAACGAATCTAGTGCAAAAGAGAGGAGTTCACCGTTCTCTCGTTCATCATATAAGTTGACTCGGGCTGAACCGATACCGATCTCGACCGGCGCGACCGCTTCCGCGCCATAACATAGAGAGAAGGGGGTTTCTCCCGTCGCGGTTCGTGCCGTGGTTCGATAAGCCCACAGTATATTCGAAAGTTCTTCGGCCCATGCTCCCTTTGCCTCGTCGAGTCTTGTTCGGAGATGCTGCTTTATGATTTTGTTGATCGCCTCGACCTGTCCATTCGTCTGAGGGTGATGAGGTGAGGCATATACATTACGAATGCCGAGGTTGCCGCACATCTCCCGGAATTGTCTGTTATCGAACTGCCTGTCATTGTCTGTTACTATCGTCCGGGGTATTCCGAACCGACATATGATATTTTTCCATAGGAAACTCGTGACCTTTTGCTCGGTAATTTTTGCCAACGGTTCTGCTTCGGCCCACTTCGTGAAGTAGTCCACCGCCACCACGACAAACTTAGTTTGGCCCTTCCCCAATGGAAAGGGCCCGATTATGTCTATTCCCCACTGCGCGAAAGGCCAGGGTCCCGACATTGGAGTCAGCTCCTCGGGGGGTTGTCTCGGGATCAGTGCGAACCGCTGACACTTGTCACACCTTTGTACAAATCGTTTGGAGTCATGTTGTATGGTCGGCCAGTAATATCCCTTCCGCAACACTTTGTTGGCGAGAGAGCGTCCGCCCGAATGGTTTCCGCATATTCCGTCGTGTATCTCCCGTAAGACATAGTCGGCTTCTTGGGAGTCGACGCACCTTAGTAGAGGGGTATGAAAGCCTTTTTTATACAGAATCCCATTGAGGACAGTGTAGCGCGAGGCTCGGGTTTTTAACCGCCGTGCCTCGGCACGATCTTCTGGCAGTTCACCATTGTTAAGGTAGCGGACTAGCAGGTCGAACCAAGCGGCCGCCGGATCGATTGGAAACAGGACCGAGACGGTCGGCTCGTTCACACTGGGTTCAGGGACATGTTCAATTGGAACTGACCGAGGTATGTCTTTCTCGTCTGCTGAGGCCAGCCTTGCTAATAGGTCGGCTTTGGCGTTGTCGGTTCTGGGTATTCGAATTATTTCACACTTCTGAAATCCGCTGATCAATTCTTTAGCCTTCTCCATGTACGCCTTTAACTGTTCTTTTCGAGTCTAATAGACACCGGAAACTTGGTTAACAACCAATTGTGAGTCACTGAAAACGCTCAAATGGGTCGCGCCCAGGCTCGCGGCTAGTCTGAGGCCTAGTAATAAAGCTTCGTATTCTGCTGTGTTGTTGGACGCTTGAAAGTCGAGTCGCAAGGCATACTGCATACAAGTTTGATCGGGAGTTTCTAATACTACCCCTGCCCCGCTTGCCTTCGAGTTGGACGAGCCGTCGACAAATAGCTTCCAAGGTGTAGGCCCGAGAGAAGAGGGACCCTCGGGTACATTAATTCCCTCTGGTTCGGGCGGATTATCGGGATTAGGAACCACTTCGACAAGGAAATCGGCGACGGCCTGTCCTTTTAAAGCAGCCCTGGGCCGGTAATGTATGTCAAACTCGCTTAATTCGACTGCCCACTTTGTAAGTCGGCCAGAGGCTTCCGGCTTTTGGAGAACCTGACGGAGTGGTAGGTCGGTCACAACGGCGATGGTGTGGGCCTGGAAATATGGCCGAAGGCGTCGTGATGAAACTACTAGGGTGAAGGCTACTTTCTCAAGCTGAGTATACCTTGTCTCGGCGGGCAACGAGGCTTTGCTAACGTAGTAGACTGGCAGCTGCTTCCCTTGACTCTCGCGTATTAACGCTGAGCTTACCGCAGCTTCAGACACGGCCAAGTATAACAATAACACTTCACCAGGCTCGGGCTTAGATAATAGCGGTGGAGATCCGAGGTAAACCTTCAGTTCTCGAAACGCTCTCTCACATTCCTCCGTCCACATCATAGTCTGTCGTCCCTTCAATTGCTTGAAGAACGGGAGACACTTGTCTGTGGCTCGGGAAAGGAAGCGATTGAGCGCGGCCACTCTTCCAGTTAACCGTTGAACGTCTTTGATAGTTCTGGGAGACTCCATTTCGAGTAAGGCTTTGATCTTCTCTGGGTTTGCTTCGATTCCTCGCTGACTAACGAGGAAACCGAGGAACTTTCCCGAGCTCACACCGAACGCGCACTTGCTAGGGTTTAGCTTCATTTTATACTTACGCAGAATTGAAAACATTTCTTCCAAGTCTTTCTCATGGTCGGATGCCTGTTTACTCTTGACGAGCATATCATCAATATAAACTTCCATCGTTCGGCCAATTTGCTTGGAGAACATTTTATTCACCAACCTCTGATAAGTTGCTCCGGCATTCTTTAACCCAAATGGCATCACTCGGTAACAATAAAGGCCTTTGTCGGTGACAAAGGCAGTTTTTGATTTGTCATTTTCATGCATTACAATTTGATTATAGCCTGAATAGGCATCCATAAAACTGAGCAATTCATGACCTGCCGTACTATCAACCAACTGGTCGATACGAGGAAGAGGGAAGCTATCCTTGGGGCAGGCTTTGTTTAGGTCCGTATAGTCTATACAGACTCGCCACTTCCCATTAGCTTTCTTCACTAGCACGACATTAGCTACCCATTCCGAATAGTACACCTCTTCGATAAACTTAGCTTTAAGAAGCTTGCCGACCTCCTCTCCTATGATAGTGTATCTCTCCGGGCCGAGAGGTCGACGTTTCTGCCGGATGGGCCTGTAGGTCGGGTCAATGTTGAGCCGGTGCGTCATGACTGAGGAATCAATCCCAGGCATGTCTTCGTGACTCCAAGCGAAGACATCGGCATACCTCCGAAGCAAAGTAATTATTTGTTCTCTAAGAGGCAGGCTCAAGGATGAGCCGATTCGGACTACTTTTGAAACGTCCGTCTCGGTTAACGGCACCGAGATGAGCTCTTCCAGCGGTTCTCCCCGCTCGTGCAATCCGATACGCGGATCCAGTGATTCGATCATCGAAATTTCTGCCGGGGCTTTTACTGCGATGGCGTAGCACTTCCTAGACTCTTGCTGGTCTCCTTTCACCACCCCTACTCCCGACTCAGTCGGAAATTTCATGGAGAGGTGGTAGGTAGACACTATGGCCTGAAGGAGGCTGAGAGACGGTCGGCCGAGGATGGCGTTGTACACTGAAGGTTGGTCCACGACCAGGAAGTCGACCATCCCGGTCCTTTGGTGGGGCGCAGTCCCGGCGGTGATCGGCAACGAGACGATTCCTTCTGGGAGTACCTGTCCGCCCTAGAAACCGATGAGCGGCGTCCGGACAGGCCGTAGTACCGATCGACCTATGTCCATCTTATCGAACGCTGTAGTGAATAGGACGTCCGCTGATGACCCTGTATCCACCAGTATCCGGAACACCTTTCTGTTCGCGATGGTGAGGGTGACCACTAGCGCATCATCGTGAGGATGATGGATGCCTCAAGCATCTTCTTCAGTAAACGAGATGCAATACTTCTCTCGTTTTTTCTCCTTGGGAGGCCGAGATAGCAGGAGAACCTCGGACTCGGGGCGGTCGAGGCTTCTGGCGTGGTTTTTTCGGGCATTATGCGAATCCCCGCCTCCTCGATGACCCCCGACAATCGTTCGAATTTCTTCCTGGGGCCGGTCTACACTCGGTCCCGCGACGGCGTCGGTCCCAGCCGTGTGTTCTCTTAGCCGGCCTTCTTTAATCAGCCGCTCAATCTCGTCCTTCAGATGATAGCAGTCACTCGTGTTGTGACCGTGATCGCGATGGTAGTGGCAATACTTGTCCTTGTTCCGACGACCAGGATTCCCTCGCATTTTTCAAGGCCAGTTGACGAAGCCCCCGGTTTTGATCTCCATCAGCACTTGTTCAGGAGATTTGTTCAGCGGGGTATATGCAGAGAATTTTCTGTCGGGTCTCTTCCCTGACCTGCTGTCGTCTCGGTCCCGGTCGTCTTTTCGCTTCTTCCCTCCTGCCGAGTCGGCTCCCTTTTTGGCCGACTCTTTTGCCGAAGGCTTCGTGTTCTGGTTTTTCTCTCTTAGGAGTCGCGTTTCCTCCGCATCGGCGTATTTGTCCGACCGAACCATAAACTCGCCCAAAGTATCAGGCGGGTTTTTATCCAGCGATGCCAGAAAAGGCTTGTCTCTGACTCCCTGCATGAGAGCGTTGAGTGCCGTTTCCTCAGAATGTTTTCGAACCTGGAGAGACTCGAAATTGAAGCGTTTAATGTAGTCCTTGAGTAATTCTCCTTCCCTCTGAACTATGTTGTTCAGATGCGCGGGAGGTTTCAGTTTCTTCTTTCCGCCAATGAAATTGCTGAGGAAGGCGTCGCTGAGTTCGGCGAACGACTTTATTGACCCGGATTTCAGTTGCTTAAACCAAAGTCGGGCGACGTCCGTCAAGGTTAGAGAAAACGCTCGGCACATAACAACATCCGAAGCGTCGTGCAATTCCATGTAAGTCCTGAAGCATTCAAGATGCTCTGTAGGATCGGTCTTCCCAGAAAATGGAATAATCTGGGGTAAGCGGAACCTTTCCGGCAAGCGGGCTCGCATTACCTCGTCCACGAACGGAGAGGCTTTTTCTTCGTGTTTGGTCGGATCTGAGTTCCGACCATGCTTTATATCTGCCATTTCCTTCGCCATCTTCTCTCGGACTTCGTTTTTGAAGTCCTGTATGTCGGCCTTTCAGGGTTCGGCGCTCTCTGCCGTTTCTTCAGCGTCCGCCGGTAGCCGACTACGCCTCCTCTGATCTATTCTATGCCTCAGGTCAGAGGGAGGCAGAACTGCTGTTGCCGAACGAGCAGGTGCCGGGTGACTTGGTTCTCGTGGCTGACTCGGTCGTCTAGGAGACGGTGGTGCGGGCGGCTGCGCTACGGATGCGGGTGGATGAGCTGGTGTCGACTCTTGTCGCTGCATCTGCTGGTTGCACAGTTGTTCCAGCATGTGTTTCATGGTGGCCATCTCGGAACGCATTTCCTGAACCTCACGATCCAGGTATGCGTTCCCGTGGTTGGGCTGGCTTGTAGTCGCAGGCGGCGCTGCCGGGGGAGCTCCCTGAGCGACGCTAGCGGCGGCCTCCCTCACTTCATCTGGGTCCGTCCTTCTTGTTCTTGCCATTTGAATGGTTGGAGAAAGCGGCTTTTTGTCCGTTTCCCACAGATGGCGCCAAACTGTTGCTGTGTTTTTTGGGACGGTTTCCCTTCGCGACGGACCCTCCTTCACCTGCACAGAAACAATGTCAAGGGAACCCTGGCTAGGGCCGGGGAACCTCTGATGCTTAAGTCAGTAATCTCGTCTCTGGCTCAGAGCTTTTCTCAGTTAGTATTTGCGTACCTTTTACTGTTCCAAGCTTAGAGATTTATACAAGCCGTCAATCCTTATCTTCGGAGGATTCTTCTCCTGGGATCGCTCAGGATCCCGAGAATCTCGGGATCCGCTATCAACATCCCTGGATTTTCATAGATCTGCATCTGTCCTTGCTCCGTCATTACCTGTCTCAGTTGGATCTCGACCGAATCCGGGGGAGTCTCGGCCAAGTCATGACCGACACCGGGGGAGTCTCGGCCGATGCAGGAGGTCGGGTCCTGAGCCGTAACCGACAGAATTAACTCCCTGAAGGGATCTTTACTCTACCGGTTAAATGGCTTTCACACGCCCGACCTTCAGTGGGGTGAGGCAGGCGAGGTTATCACTCTGACAGAGCGACTTTACTCGTCTTTGCTTACACCTGACGGCCCGCCGTCTGCCCCGTCAGTGTTGTCTCGGTTTCTTCCAGCAGTGTCGGCAAAGCCGACCTACTCTCCTACGAACCTCGGGACTTTACCCGAGACCGACACATTTTTCCCCAACACTTTCTATGTAGATTATAGTTTTCATTTTTATCAATGTTTATTAGATGGTGGGGTCCGCCTGATCAAGGGATCAATTAATAACATGAATAGTTTCAAATAGGGACAACGAATTTTGGGTTCGTGCCCAGCTAGTGGACCGCAGGCCTGTTACTTTTTGGGCCGGGTTTTTAAAATTCTGGTTTGCTAGGCCCAGGTCCTACTTAGTACACATGAGCGTTTTTCGTGATATCAACAAAAGCGAGGGGCATTTTATGAAAGTAGGCAAGTTGTCGATGATACGAACGCCCGATTGTAGAAAGCTCCCATGCGACCTCCATTCATTTTTTAGATGGTACAGGGAATGATGAATTGGAGCCGTCCATATATCGGGTGCTTCTTTGAGTGGACCACATTTAGAAAACCATGTCAAATTGACAATCCTATCCAACACTTGCGTTCACCTTTCCTCTGAGACTTTATACATGATCTTTACATTTTATAAGTCCACACAAATTATATGGCAGTATAATTTATTAAATTAGACGATCCAGATTATTTCTCACTACACAGACGGATCCAATCTATGCTCTCTCTTCGAATACATGGGCGGCCAGAAATAGGTTGTATCCAATTCCAAACAATCGGATGTATTTTATCCGGGAGTGGATTACGTGAGACCCTGGCTCACCCAAGACGGTGCGGCCCTTGCTGTTGGGCGTACCTTGATGTATGTATTATGTATCCACACCGTTCATACGTTTTTTCAGATTATTTTAGGGAATTATGACAAAAATGAAGCAGATCCAATTAACAGATAAACCATAATCTAGGAAACAGTGGTGATTGACCATTAATGGCCACAAAAGTTTTGGATCAAAATAATATTTGTTTTTACATTTATCTAGGTTTATGTGACCTTATCAACAGATTTGATGGCAAATAAACACTGCATAAACATTAAGGTACACTGTAAAAACTTTTAATAGTAGGCCGTTCAATCACCACTGTTTCTTTTGGCATGATCCACCTGATAGTTGAATCTACTTCATTTATTATTATTATTATTATTTTTTTATAATCCGCTAAAATGATATGAAAAACGGATGGACGGGTCTCACCTGATCCACTGCCTTCCACTTCAAATTTACTCAAGATTTTAACGCGATTAGCACGAGGATGGATTGAAAAGATGACTCTGGGAAGAATAGTCACAGGAAAAACACACACACACATATATATATATATATATATATATATATATATATATATATATATATATATATATGATCTTTTCCACATAATATGTGGTTATAGATGTTGAGAAAGCTACGTATGAAAAATTTCCCTGGTCTGTTCATCAGGTGGGCCAGACGCAATTCCACTTATATCCATAATCGTTAATTTTTCTACAACATCAGGGACATGCTTATTTTTTTTTTAATTCCCTAATTTATGAGAAATATAATTTCCAATGGATCACCCACCTAATGCTTGTCATGGATCTTTAAAATTGTGACATATTGACACGTGTGACGCAAATTCGTCTCTTCAGATTTACACGCGCGAATCTCAATAGCAGTCCCAAAATTTTAAAGACGTAAATTCAGTATTCTGCGAGTGCGACGGGGAGAAAACATCGCTCTCGGATCGGGTAGGAACGGACGACGAATCTCTCCAATCCTCTCTTTAATCACGTGGATTAACGATCGATGAAGCTCTGATCAACAGACCATCCACATCAAAAGAGGAAATCTCCTCCTCTTCCTCTCAGTCCGTTGCGATGGATGGAATTTTCAAAAAGCTGCGGAATCTAGATGCGTATCCAAAGATCAACGAGGATTTCTACAGCCGTTCGCTCTCCGGAGGCATCATCACCGTCGTTTCCTCCATCGTCATGCTCTTGCTCTTCATCTCCGAGCTCAGTACGTCGCGTCTTCTTCTTCTCTTTTCCCCTTTCATTTTACTGTTTTTGGGATTTTCTTTCGCCGTTTCGATTTTCTCTTTGCTTTTATTTCTTGCCGTTGATGATCATGGCCTCACCGTTACTATAACAAGAATATGAAATCAATCTTTTGGAAGAAACATTATTCGATATTGGATTGCTTCGATATGCATCGCAGTGGATTGGTAACCTGAGACGTTGATCTGGTGGGCTGCATCATGGGGTGGGCCATTCCGTAATGTCTTCCCCGCCAGATGATCCTACCCGTCTAATAGAAACAGGCAGTTGCGAGCGATGTTTGAGATTTAAAAATTGACAAATCAGGCGCTTAGGATCTGTCTGTTGGGGAAGATTTTGGTTTTCTCTCATTCACCATGCGTACCGCTATTGATTTGGATCACCGGGTGGGCCCCACCTGTGTAGTTTGTTCGGTTGCTCAAAAGCTCGATCAAGCATGACACCTCTGTCATACCTGTTAGGCAAAAGCGAGTTGGAACGGTATTTTAATAGATGAAAAATGAAAACCGAAAAAAGAATTTTAAGATTCGGGCACAAGTGCACTCCAAAATCATGTTTGAGTAACAGTTTATATCGTGGTTTGTGCATTTTTATTCTGCTTTGTGGTTTTGTTGACAATGAATTCATGAAAAAACTTCTTGTCAGGACAGTCAGAAACTATGAATGGTGAAATTCTTGAAATGTTTGTGAAAAGAAGGCGGCAAGAAGATGGACCTTTTTTTCTTTAGCCATTTAGTGATGTTTTGAGTTCTGAGAGTTGTGTTCAATCTTTTTCTGGTTACTGGTTGGGCCCCTTAAAACAAAGGCGAATTGGTTTGTTTTGTTAGAGAACATGTCTGCAATCCTGCCAGCCGCCTTGCTATTCAGGTCTATGATTTGAAAATTCCCATAATAGTTTAGCTTGACCCGGCCCCCCTGTTTGGGCTCTCTACATGTCAGGGGGGCACATCAGTTGGTAATAAACTGCTGTGATTCCTGTCTATTTTGTTCGTAGTTGTGCAATGAAATGCCTCTATTGTAAGTTTCAAGATTGGCATGTGCTGAAACCTCCGACATTATTTCTCTGGCCTTGTTAGATACTGAAGACTCTTTGAGTAGTTTCTTATTGTGTCACTTGCAAATGTGCCACAATTGTTGTGCTTTCTCTTTTTTGATCCACATGTCCATATGATAACAATAGTATTAGCCATGTTTAAATTGATGTGTGGTCAGAGAGAGCCAAGGAAGTAGAATCACGGTGGATATTCATTGATGCTTTGTAGGAAAGAGATGTTATTGTTGTTGAGCTCAAGTTGAATTAGACGGCAGTGATAGGAGTTAAGAGAAGGAATAGAGCCTCTTTGTTATGGGTTGCTCCTTTAAAGTGTTGTTAAATGTATTTTGATGGGTAATCTGGGTTTTGTTGTTATTGGTAGTGTGTTTAGGCATGAGTAAACGACTAGTTCGACTCTATGTTACCTATGCTGCTCACCCCCTTACAGCTTCCATTACCAATTGCACAATCAGATAGTAATGACAATATATGAACCAGATCACAATTTTTACTGGCCTAATTATGGTTTATGTATTGTTCAAATTTTTTTTTCTGGTTTACACTCTTATTATTGGTTACGTATTTTTACCTATGCTGCTCACCCCCTTACAGCTTCCATTACCAATTGCACAATCAGATAGTAATGACAATATATGAACCAGATCACGATTTTTACTGGCCTAATTATGGTTTACGTATTGTTCAATTTTTTTTTTCTGGTTTACACTCTTATTATTGGTTACGTCTAATTAAAATTTGTATTTACAATTAGAGATTTATTCTTCAATTTATGTAATATCAGGCAGATACAATTTAGTACTATGCATGAAAGATTTATAATGATAGCATTCATCATTTCATAAGTTATGAATTACAATATCTATTTTGTGCATAACAACTATATTATGCATGCATAAGACTATGTTGCTAACCAATATTATGTGCACATGCTTGCAAAGTACGGTTTATCAGACAACACTTGGGACGCCAACTGTGCTCACTGAAGAAAGGGAGCAACTTCTTCAGTCTACAGAGATTTCTCCAGTCACATCGGATTCAGAGGAGTTGAGGACAGATCAGGTCTTGGGAAGATTGATGGTGCACGGACATGCCGTTATGCAATATTTTCGAGTCTTTGTATGAGATTTCTGTCAATAGAGATGGTGAGTTGACAGTTTTTCTTTTCAGAAGCCGGGGACAAAATTTTTTGGGGCCACGTTTTTAGACGCATCTTAGAGCGGAAGCGATGGTTTCCTTCTCTCAGCAGGCGTTTCTTTTAGGAGGAGTTTATATTCTATGCTTGGGTGCTGATTGGAGCCTCTGGGATCTCAAATCCGATGGCAGATTTTCAGTCTGTTGAGTTCAGACATGATGCAGCATGGCATTCCGCGGTTTGATGAACTGGTGCTCCATTGAAGGTAATAGCTTTCTTCTGTAAGCGTGTTCAGCCAAGATTCCAATATTGGATTACCTTAAAAGTAGGGATCACTTCTTCCCTAGAGATGCTCGATGTGCTCAGGTGCTGAAGAAATAGAACTGTCTTCTTTTGCACTGCCCTTTCGCTTGGCATATCTGGTCAGCGATTTTCTCGAGATTTTGCTTTAGCTGGGTTCTTCCCGATTCATTAGAAGCATTCGTTGCCGCTGGTGGTTGAATGCCTGGCAACTTATAGGGGTCCTCTGTGGAAATTGGTTATTCAAGCATCAATTTGGTGCTTGTGTTTTGAAAGAGATAATAGGATATTTAGGGGGGGAGCCAACACTGGGTATGACACTTGTAAGAATATCTTCGGCCTTATTGTGTTATGGAGCAAGGCTGAGAAAAAGATGTTTGGACTTCCAAATCTTTTGCTGATTTCTAATTTGAGAAAATTGTTAATGTGCAGCTGGGGTTCAGTGCCTATTAAAGAAAATGGCATAGTGTGCTAAGCTAAGTATTGATAGGAGCTCTTTTGGTGACCTGAGTCTGGCTGGGATTGGAGGCCTAGTTAGGGATGAATGGGGAGAGACCCTATTCGAGTTCGTGGCCCTGTGGGTGTTCATGATTCAAATGTTGCTGAATATGCCACTTTTCTCCAGGGGATAAAATTGGTAATGAACAGAAATTTCAACCCAATCATCATTGAAGGGGACTCAAGCAATTCTATCAGATGGATTAAATCAGGTTGGTGACCCTGGTTTATAGCCAATCTTATTGAGGAAACCTTGGACATATGCCTCAACATTAATATCTTTCTCTCACATGCACCAGGACGCTGATTCAGAGGCTGAAAGGTTAGCCTAGAAGGTCGTTATGGGGAAGCAACTTCAGATCATGGTCAGGAGATAGAATATCTGGGTTTTTGGATCTCTTAGTCTGGTTTGGGGTTTGTAACTTGTCCCCGGATTCTCAGAGCGGGTCCTTTTCAGTTGTTGTATTTGCTGTTTTCCTTCTTTTTTTTTTGTCTTCTTCTTCTTCTTCTTTTTTAAATCCTCAATAAAATTTCTAATTTAAAAACTATATTATGCCTACTTAGTAGTGTGTACAAGAGCAACCCACTTGATCCTACCCCCAGTAAGGTTTAAAGTATTGTCCAAAACTGAAACATATAGCCCGATATTTACCAGTATTGCCCAACAACGATATGGCTGTACCGGCTTGTATTGGACCGAAACTGCCTGGTAAAGGGGTTAAGACAGGGTGATACAGGGCCATATCGGTGGTGAATGATATGATACCCGATATAGCGATTTAAAACCTTGACCCTTGGCATACCACGTACAAAAGGAAGTAGTGTACCGGTGTACGATGTACCCATCTTCCTTGTAACAGATAGCCCCATGATACCAGTAGCCTGGACTTCGACTTGCTTTCTCCAGTCCTTTCAGAGTAAGAGGTTCCAACAAAGCGTAAGTGAAGGCTTTGCTTGTGAAATTGATGTTGTTGGATTCCTTGGCAGGGATCATGGAGCGGGATTCGCCAATTCTATATTTCAGGTTAGAAAATAGGGATATCGTTTCATCTGCAGACAGATAGAATTCACAAGTTCTTTGTTGGAGAAATGATGTTGCCCACCCGACATTCTCTTCATATTGGGCAATCTGCTCTTGCCTTAATTTGTAATTTTTATTCCATCCAGAAATTTTTGTGACAGTTTGTTATAAAAAGATAACTTGAGTTCCAGGGCTAGCCTGAAGTTTTTGTGTCTTAAATTAATCAGTAAAATTATTATCCGTTTCCATTCAATCCCATCTCTCCCATAGTTCTCTCTATTAGACATGAAGCTCACTTGAGATCTTCTTTTTTTTCCTTTTTTTTTTTTTCCTTTCATGATTCTCTAATAGATGTTTATTTATTTTTCTTCTCATGGGGTTCCCTAGCTCTTTCATCTATGGCTTATGTTTTTCCTTTCATTTGCAGGACTATATCTTCTTGCAGTTACTGCAACGAAGCTTGTAGTAGATACTTCTAGAGGAGAAACTCTTCATATCAATGTAATATCACATTTTACTGTACCATTTTAAAAAGTCACATTTACTGTAGAAATATCTCAACTTTCTGATGACTGTTTGCCAAATCTGGATAATTTTCTGGTGTTTCATGGGATTTAGGTGTCCTAGTTACAACTAAGAACCAAGTATTAAACATTTCTAGATATATTTGAATCTTAAAATAGTTTCTAAGAAAATCTTGATCTTAAACTTCAAAAGTTTGCTGCTGTTTCATGGGATGTAGATGTTCTAATTACAGCTAAGAACCAAGTATTATGTTCAACCGTTTTTCAAGTTTCCAGTAAACATCCAGATATCTTTTGAATCTTAAAATAGTTTCTAAGAAAAATCCTGACCTAAATCTCTAGATATCTTTTGAATCTTAAAGTAGTTTCTAAGAAAATTCTGATCTAAACTTCTGAATAAATTGCCTGTCGTGATTTTCTGTAACTTGTCAGTTTTACTGAAAGTTTACTTAAGTGCCCTCTGTCAGTACTAAGCTGGTTTTCTCATCACTCATGTCATGTGAAAGACCTTGTTCAGAGTCAGTTTGGACAGGATTTCTGGAGAAAAAAAATCCCAATAATCATGAGGCTCACAATGTCAGCAAGGCTGGCATGTTGCCATTTTGCAGGTAGCCTCTTGCAAAACACTAATCTTTAACCTTGTTGGCACTATGGGCCCCATGATATTTGTGTACTTTTCTTGAGACCCATCCAGCTAGTATGTTCATCTGGCTATTTGGGATGTTCATCAGTCTCTCAGAAAAAAAAAAAAAAAACTAGCATTGCCTTTGCCTTTTTCCCAGCATTGGGGTTGGCTTCTAAATGATAGGTTGGCTATTAGGGATGCTACGCATTGCTAATTTTGAAAGATTTTTGGCACATCTATCTCAGTTGCACTTAAGTTGAGTCATGTATGTTTTCTTTTGGGAAAAGGACCAATTATCCCCTCCTAATGCTTTAAGCTCTCGATCTGTCCATCTTCCTATATGCATTCCAACAAACCCCCTTCTTAGAAAACCCTTAACTAGCCCTGTGATAAGGTTTTAAAAATAAAATAAAATTGCACTCATTAAATTTCTATTATTCCCTATATACTCACCTATCCTCTTGTTGTCTCTGAGATTCCAGGAGATTCCAGGGACATACACTGGTTTGAGTGCGCCTGCTCATGCACTGACATCTCCACATACCAAATAAAAGATCCAAGCTGCTCATCAGGTGGATGACATGGTCATCTCATGGGCTGGGCAAAAAATTTAGCCAATCTAATTAGTAGTGGCCAACAGATGCAAAAAAGGGGGCAGTTAGAAGGATTGTCAAACACACCAATGTGCTTGTGTAGCCTAGGAGATGTGTGACCAACTTGATTTTTACTCCCGTGTATGGTCATGATGAGACCCATTGAGTGAGCAGCTTGAATGTTGTAGTTTGACATATGGGCAATAGGGCAACCAACTTGTGGTTACTATGACTCATCCTTCTCAGTGTTACACTCGTGCAACTATCGAGACCATCTAAATTGTTGGGTACATTTTGGAGAGAACATCATCATTATCATCATCATCTAAATCTTATCCCAGCTAATTGGGACTGGCTTCATGAATCCTTTTCAGCTATTTCTCTCTATCAAGGGCCATATATCTTAAAATAAAGCAAATTTAACCACTCATTTCATGGATATGAAAGTAGATTGTTAAAAATAAAATAATGAGTGGTCCAAACTCCAATGGAAAACAAACAGTTACAATCATATTCTTGGTATGATTTTTTTAGGAGAAATGCTCCAGTGTTCTCAGAGCACTATAAAGACATGGTGCTTCTAGTTTCATTGGGACACTTAGACAGTCCAACCATTTATCACGACTGTTCATTGGGTTCACTGTACATTTCATGAGCTATCATGCAAACATCACATCGATTTGACAAATAAGAACCATTGGATCAGTAGCCTTTAATATGGATGGTCAAGAAAATTCACATAAAAGTAGGTCCAAACAACAATTTGATACATCTATTTGTTAGGGCCTGCCATGGATTGCTTATGGATCTAAAGAATCACTTTTGTCAAGCAATTGTAACCATCACATCCATGGCTTCGAAAATGGATGGCTATGGAAAGTAAAGGCCAAATCAATGATGGATGGGATATTCCAATTGGTATGATTTTTGTATGATACGTATGAAAGTGTTCTGGACTTAATGGACAGTTCAGATCGACTAAATGGACTGTACCAGTGAACCAATGCAACTAGGAGACTTACCTTGTAGTGCTCTGAGGGCACTGGAGCAGTTCTCTCTTTTGAGTCATGCTCTATCCCCAGTTAGGTTAATGATTTGAATGGTCTAGATTAATGTTCCCTCCATTTTCTCCAATACAATGAGCAGTCTCTAAAATGCAAGGGGTGATTTGGAACAAACATTAAAAGCAGGGCGGATAGTCAAAGAAGTTCAAGCTAGGGTGTTTTTTGTCTTGATCCTTCTTCCTTGTATGAAGTATTTACTTGTGGAATGTAGTTTTGTAGTTCCATTTGATTGATTCTTGTCCTTTTTTTTTTTTTTTTTTGGAAGTGCAGTTTGATGTCACCTTTCCTGCCCTCCCATGTTCAATACTAAGTCTCGATGCCATGGATATCAGTGGAGAGCAACATCTTGATGTAGTATGTATCACGAGAAGTGACATCTTGTAATTTTATGATCAATACTTGCATTCTTTATCATGAAAAGTGTCATCTTGTAATTTTATGCTCAATACCTACATTCTTCATCAGCTTTCGACGATCCTGTCTTATCCATTCTTTCTGAATATGGAGTCTGGCTGAGAACTGGACTCTATAATTCATTCAAGTTTCCAACTGTGCTGTTATGTACTGTTTGTGGTGGATTAGACTCTAATATGCATCGTATTTACTCGCAGAGACATGATATAATCAAGAAAAGGATAGATGCTAACGGGAATGATATTGAGGCTAGGCCGGATGGAATTGGTGCACCTAAGGTTTGTAACTTGCTATCTCGATGCCGATCTCGTGCATGGTGTCTAAAATTTGTGAACCTCCTTAGTCTCCAGTTGCATTTTACTATCTTTTGTTGTAATACATTGAGATCATATTTTTGGCCCATTCATCTCAATTGCTGATAACATTGTAACAAAAGCTTTCTAAAAGTTTAATACCATTACTCATGTATCTGGCTTATCCAAATCCTGCATCCAATGACATCATACCCTTACAAGAAAATCAATACAACCTTGTCTGATATGGCATTTTTGAGTGGCTGATACAACATTGTATTGTGTAGTACTCTAAGAAAATGGTTGATATTTAATGGAGAGGGCAAATCTTTATCTATTGTTTTCTTACATTAGCAGACTTTGTGATTTTGGCTTGATTTTTTTGTCCTTACATGTAGTTGCTGTGCACTAAGATTATGTGGTACTCCTTTTTCTTTTTTGTGTTGTTTTGTTGCATTGCATTAATTAACACATCAACATTTTTTTTTTTTTTGTTTTATGCAGATTGAAAAGCCATTACAGAAACATGGTGGAAGGCTTGAACATAATGAGACATATTGTGGTTCTTGTTATGGTGCGGAAGTGGTATGTTTCTGTCTGTACTCATGTTGATCCAAATAACTAGTTTTTGTTTTTTGAATTATAATAAGCCAGAAGTTAGTTATTTTGAACTCGTAATTGGTGGTCTGTAATGAAAATGTTAGACACCTTACATCCAATGTTGTTGTGAGGCATTTCCATGGCCTTCCATTTGCTAGTTTTTCTATTCCATTATTGGTTCATCTTTTGTTTGCTTTGTTCTTTAGTTGGTATTTGAGATGCAATCTCAGTTTGCCTAGTTTCATGCTCATCTATCAGCCTTCAATTGTTGTTAGATTCAGCAATGACATGATTTACTGTCTATGGCTTTGAGATCATATGGGAAGAAATTATTCAGGAAAACCAACATAGGGTTTAGTATTTTGTAAGGAGAGTTTTGAACTATTTCATTATATATGCATAGGATATTGTACTTGTTTTTGGGAAGGCCCAAATTGCCTGACCTAAAAATGATGCACAATGAATAAAGTTGATATTATTATTATTATTATTATTTTACTTTCATGTCAGCATTTTATCTGAACCTCAAAGTAGGGTTTCTGAGTAAACTATTTTAGACCCAATCTTTATCCACCAGAGGTTTTCATGATCTTGTCTCTTTCTCCTTTCAAGCTTAGAATTTATTCAGAAGTAATCAGTATTTTAAATAGCATCGCATGAGTAAATAGCATAGTTCCCATGTTGCATTTGCTATATGTACTGCAGCGTATGCTACGAGCTCGTAGCATGTAGCGTGTGTAGCTTACACTACACCATACCACCAGTTTTATTAAAAGAAACTCCTTTTATTTAGTAATGTTAGTTTAGATGCTGATGTAAAATGGTGGTGAGCAATCCTTCTGACACACGGCAATGATTTGGAAGTATCAAGACGATCCAAATGGTGTGTCCTATTGCTGATGAAGAATATCTGTACATATACCCATACCGGATAGTTTTAACCATCTGTACAAGGGCCTACACTTGTAAGGCTGAAGATTTATGAGTTCTCTAAGACTCACAGTCTTAGAAAGCCCTCCTTCAAAAGCCCTAATACTCTCAATGGCAAGCCCTCTTTTCACTGAACTTCCTATCTTCAGTTCTCCCAATCCAAGGAGCCATTAGAGACAAATCTTTAGGGCATTGATCAGTCCTGAGAGAAGGTCCTATGGCTGAAGTTTCACGGGCATTGGAGCCCAAACAATGGAGAACTTTGAGATTCCCCATTTGAAGTGCGTACGGCTGTGGGCTGAAGATTTGCATGTTTTGATTGATTTAAAGCTAAATATAGTATTTTTTTTACTCTTTATCTCGGTTAATAACATTTATTTTATTGTGATTGATTTAGAGTGCCTTTTGATTTTATTTTCCATTTTTTTTTTCATTTTTGGGAGTCAGTACTGTGCAATATTGTAAAATAAGCTTGTTCTACAATCATTTGTGAAGTGTACAGTGGCTGCCCTGTGGCATGTAGTGTGCAGTGTCCACGTGATGATGGTGGTGGTTGTTTTTTCTGTGTTGTGTCTGTCTATTATTTTCTATGGTTGATTGAACCATCATGTGGGTTTCCATGCAACAGTTGGTTTAAATATAAATAGATTGACTTTGATAATTGATAATTGATGACTTGTTTTGAACATGCTTTTATGTGAAAAAATGAAGCACTATTAGGCATTTTTAATTTTTTTAAAAAATATTTATTCATAGTATTTATCATTTTTTCCTATTATTTTAACTAAAAAAATAGAAGTATTGTGTAGTTTACGATACATGCTATAGAGGGTTGAACGCTACGCAATACGCTACGTGCTATTTAAAACACTCGAAGTAATTTAGTTAATGATTTTTCTAATTGCCCTATTCTAGATATTATTTTCTTTCTTGTGATCATAAGGCTATTGTGTATGTATAATGGCTCTGCAGTTTGAACAGTGTTTTGCCACTTCAGCTAGGCTTAGATTAAATCAAGTGTGGGCTGTAGGGTGTACTATAGTTGAGTTCAAGGTTCAGAATCAGATACCTCTGATTCAAGTTTTTAATGATCTTTTATACCCATACCTTTAAGAGACTGGATATCTTAATTGCTAACGTTTGTATACTTTGCCGTTTATTTTTTACTTTGCTCTTACTTGCCCATGCATAGTCAAAGCTTCAACTATTGCTTTCCTGCTTCTGTGTTAGAATTTGATTTCTTGTTTCTTGTATGTTGTGTTCAGTTATGTTTTTGATGCTTTCCTGCTACATTGCATCTGAGTTCCATGTTCCTTTTGCAGTTTGATGAAGATTGTTGTAACTCGTGTGAAGAAGTTCGTGAAGCATACAGAAAGAAAGGTTGGGGGCTGTCGAATCCTGATTTGATTGACCAGGTTTTTCTGGAAGAAACCTATCGTCTCTTTTCACGTTTAGTCCATACTCTGTACTCCATAAAAGCACTCAGTACATGGATGTTTGAGGGGATATTTGTTACAATGATCAACTAGGACACTGTTAGTAAATTCTGAATCACCAAGATTTAAAATAAAAAATAATAATTAAAAAAAAAAAAACAAAACAAAAACAAAACAAAAACAAAAACAAAACAAAACAAAACAAAAACAAAACAAAACAAAACAAAACAAAATTAAGCAGTTTCATCATCATCGTCATCATCTAAGCCTTATCCCAACTACTTGGGGTTGGCTATATGTATCCTATTCCACCATTCCACATTATCAAGGAGCATATCTTAGTTAAACCATAGGTAATAAAATGTTTTCTTCTTACCTCCATCCATGTCCTTTTGGGCCTTCCTTCCCCTTCTATAACCTTCAACTTGAACCAACTGCTCTTAACTACAATTCTTGGCCTTTGATACACATGACCATACTATCTGAGTCTACTTTCCCTAATCTTATTATCTCTGAGGATATGCTCATAAGTCCCCTCAAATGTGTTCATTTATAATTATAATTCTATCCTTCCTCGTCTCACCACACATCTATCTGAAGTCTCAACATCCTCATTTCAGCTACATTCATTCTATGAACGTGTTCTTCCTTGGCTACCCGACATTCTGTCCTATAAGGCATAGTTGGTCTTATAGCCATCTTATAAAACCTTATCCATTTGATTGGCATGTGGAGATCACATAAAACACCGGAGGCACTCCACATCATCCACCCAACTTTAATTCTACGAGCAATGTCCTTCTCAATCTCTTCGTTCTCATGAATTACCGACCCATAATATCACAAATGGTCATTTCTTGGTGTTTCTTGGGCATCAATCTTCACTAATTCATCATTTCCACTTTATTGTTTCTAAAATTGCATTTCATATTATCAGTTTTGCCTGTCTAATTTTAAAACCTTTATATTAAAGCATCTCGCCCTGGTTTGAGCTTTGCTTTATCCCCTCCATTGTCTCATTGATCAAAACTTTGTCATCTGCAAACTACATGCACCATAGGACCTCTTCCTGTAAGTGCCTGATTAACACATCCATAGCCAATGCAAAGAGATACAGACTTAACGCCAACGCTTGGTGGCGTACTGTAATTAGAAAACTTCACTTGTCTCTCCATTAGTGATTGTCACATTAGTTTCTGCTCCTTCACATCATGTTAATGTATTATCTTGAAACTTGTTTGTTTCCAACAACCACCAAATTATCTCTATAGGGATGTTATCATGTTTTTTCTACGTCAATAAAAAGCATGTAGGGATCCTTTCTCCTCTCCCTGAACTTCACCATCAACTAAGTGAGAAAATAACCTTGATGGTTGACGTTGACATAAATCCAAGCTGATGTTCAGATACTCATGTCTTCTTAGCTTGATCACTCTCTTCTAGAGTTTCATAATATGACTTGTGAGTTTAATATCATGATAATTAGTGTTGCTATGCATGTATCTCTCTCCTTTTTAGAAACCCCCATAACAGATCCCTTTAAAGTACAAAAGCATGTATCCTTTATTCTTGTAAGTAGGCACCACGGTACTTTTCCTTTATTCGTCTGACATTTTCTTTGTTCATAGTTCGTACAATATTTTGGAACAACTCAGTCAGCTGAAAAGAAAATCTGTCTTCTGTGCACTTAAACACCTCTACGGGTATACCATTTAGACCTAAGGTCATTTCCTTTCCCCATTTTTCTCAAAGTTTCTTTCATTTTGATATACTAATCCTATGAAAGTATCTATGGTCTCAGGCCTGATTTGAATTTATGATTCCTTTCATGCTTAAACTCTCAAGAGTGGTCGTCATTCAAGAAGTTCTAGAAATGACTTCTCCACCTTTCATTGTTCTCGCCATGCTTAACTAATAACATATGGTTATCACCAGTGTTCAAATTATTGGCGATATTATCGAATTATCGCCGATGATTTAGGTATTGCTAGAGTTGCGACACCGAAACTCCCTTTTTTCGTTTCTCTTCCTAATATCGCTGATTTTTCGGCGATTTTATCGATTTTTGTGAAAAGTCCAGTTGTCACTCAGTGTTCCCAATATCGACCGATAGAATCGGTATCGCAGTTCAACGATACCGATACTATCGAAAAAATTGGAAAAAAAAAGAAAGAGAGAGAGAGAGGGAAACTTTCAATAGGGTGGATTTCCGCACCTGTAGAATAGATTGCCCTGATTGGAAGCTGTATTTGGTGGGCCATTTGAATTGAAGCTCACCATTCGTAGGTTACTGTAAAGAAAATCTTGATTCCCTTTTTTTCTTTCTTCTATTAAATTGTTACTTGAAAACGGAATTGATTTAAGAAGAAAATGCGAAGAAAAAAAAAAAATCCAGAGAAATCCGGAGATTTGGGGAAGAATCCAGGGTTTCGGGATCTCTTGGATGAAAAATGGGTTCGGAGCCCTTTTTTATCGGGCGCGGAGGTGCTATTGACGGGTTGAGTAGCAAACTTGCTACTAAAGTGACGTCACCAAGTTCTGTGGGTCCCACCATGATGCATGTTTTGTATCCACATCGTCCATCCATTTTGAGAGACAATTATAGGTCATGAGCCAAAGCATGATTTAGATACAAATCTCGAGTCGACCCCACCACAGAAAAAGTGGAGAGAGTGATGCTCACCATTAAAAATTTCTAATGGCCACAAAAGTTTTCAATGAAGCTGATATTTGTGTCTTTCCTTATTTAATGTTTGTGTTAACTTATGAACAGATTAGATCTCAAATAAACATCACGGTGGACCTTAAGAAGGTTTCAATGATGGGTGTAACTCACTCCACTGTTTTCCATGGTGGGGTCCATTATAGTTTTAGATCTGCCTAATTCTTTGGATCATGCCCTAAAATGTTCTCTCCAAATGGATGGACGGTGTGGATACAACACATACATCATGATAGGATCCACATAACTTGGTGACGTCACTTCAATAGCGAGTCTCGCTACTCAACCTGTCATATAGCTAATCCGCGTCCTTTTTCATCGGGCACGGCTACACGAGGCACGTACGCATCTTTTCACACATGTAGTGGGCCTCCAATCTGAACTGTTCATGTGACGTGGCATCCCATGAAACTCCCAGGAACCAAATTTTAACCTGATCTAAAACTCTGGTGAGCCATAGCAAAGAAAGATGCAAATCAAGGGAGAAAATTGTTTTCTTTTATAATGGCTCACTGAAGTCTTAGATTAAAGTAAAAGTTGAACCATAGAAGTTTCATGGAGTGCTGCATCACTTAGACCGTTCAGATTTTGGACTTACATCACATATGATGAGTTCTCAGAAAGTTCTCACAATAACTTTGCTGCGGGGAAAATCAGTGTTGCCGCGGATCAGGAGCCTAGAGATGGATGGTCTGTCAGGGCTCTGTAAGGTCCACCATGATATATTTGTTTTATCTACACCGTCCATCCATTTTGATATGTTATTCTAGGGAATGAGCCCAAAATGTAGCTAGATATGAGGCTCAGGTGGTCCACATCACATGAAGTTGTGGTGGGAATGATGACCACAGGAAGTTGTGGTGGGAATGATATCCATCGTTGAAGCTTTCCTGGGGCCCATCATGATGTTTATTTTCCATCCAATTTGTTCATAAGGTCTAATAGACTTGGATGAAGGGAAAACATCAATATTAGCTTGCTCCAAAACTTATGTAGCCCCCATAATTTTTTTAATGGTTGTCATTCAATGATCACTTTTTCATGTGATGTGGTCCACCTAAGATTTGGATTCATTTCATTTTTTGGCCCATATCATAAAATAATTTGTCAAAATGAGTTAACGGTGTGGATACCAAATCATTTTAGCTTATTATCCAAAAAATAAGCACATCCAATTATAAAGTGGACCATACCAAAGGAAAAAGTGGTGATTGACTATTAATGGGCCACAAAAGTTCTGGATCAATCATATATTTGTTTTTTTCTTTGAGTTCATTTACTTTTATGTGTCTTAATTACTGTATGTCAACTGCATTTGTAATATATAAACTCATTTTGGTTGCTATTAAAGTGATTTTTTATGGCATCGCATGCTTTTTGGGTCCCATTAAACGAAAACTTATTATGTAATGTATTCTTTTCACAATTTTTTATTCCTAAATATGTAAATATGTGTGTTTAGCCATATTTTGAAGTTTCACTGAAAAATTCCATCGTTTTCCCCATGTTTCTCTCTTTTTCCCCGCATTTCTGATTATCGGCGATATTATCGGCGATAATAATATTATATCTTTATCTCTAGCCAGCGAAACTTGTAGCGATACCGACAACTCGAACACTGGTTATCACTGATATGTATGTAACATGATCTAGGTCCTATACTTCCTCTCCCACAATTTTGCAAGTTCGAAGACATCCTTCACCTTTTCTTGTCTTGAATCTATTGACAAATCATCATATTCCTTAAGTTTGGCTTCACATGTTACATTCTAGCATTCTTTTTGGCATGTCTATAATCTTCTAAATTTCATCTTTCAAAATAAATAAATAAATAAATAAAATCTAAATTTCCATTGTTTCTATCCCTTTCCAAACCTTCTAACATGATTATTCTTTATAATAGCTTTATGGACCTCATCATTCCACCGCTAAGTTTCTTCACAAGACTAGTTTTTTCCTAGAGATACTGTTGAAACTTTATTCGCCACTTTCTTATGGCTAAAGTCAAGGAGGGGATGACTCTTTCTTTGGGAAGATGTGTGGAGGGACAATGAGCCTCTTCAAACCAGATTCCCTAAGATTTCTCGCTTAGCTCTAGATCGCTCCATCATGGTCAAAAGTTTCTTCGAGACCTGTAGAGAGTCAATCTTTTGGAACTCGCCATACTGTCGTAACCTTCGTGATGTCAAGATAGAAGAGTCTGCCACCCTGCTGGAGTTCTTGCTACTGTGTATCCCATCGGGTGATGAGGAAGATTCACAGGTTTGGACAAATGATAAGTCAGGAAGGTTTTCAGTTAGATGTCACATGCTCCACATTAGTGAAGAGAAGAATGGAGTAACGGCTCATGTGTGGCATTATGGCTCTCCTCCCAAGGTTGGATCTTTTGCATGGCTTGTCGGTAGAAAGAGAGATTTAACAATTGATAATCTTCAGAAACGATCAATGCTCATTCCCAATATGTGCTGCATGTGCAAGTTGGATGCCGAGACGATCAACCATCTATTCATCCATTGTCCCTTTGTGACATGCATTTGGAATTGGCTTGGCACGGGGTCTCTATCCGCAAAAGTTCTAAAGATGTTTGGAGGCTTTATCTTCTTGCTGGCCTTTGGCGGATTTGGGGAGAAAGAAATGCTAGATGTTTCCATAACGAAAGTAAACAAGTAGGGTGGGTAGCAACTAATGTTTGGCTTTCAGTTTTTGGTTGGGTCGTGAGTAAAGGCTTGGGGGGGGGGGGGGGGGGGGGGGGGGGGATGGGAATCCTTCCCGTTTCCTTTAGTTTTTTTGCACTTTTTGTTCTTCTGTTGGCGCTATCTCGGTGCTCCTTAATGAAGTTTCTTGTCATCTTTCAAAAATTAGCCATCTCATTCCACACAACATTAACTTCCTTGACACACCACTTTTCTTATTTAATCAATTGATTCCCCAATAACACTGCTTTAGGAATTTATTCCTTTTAAATTTCGCCATGGAGACCTATTAATTTCATTCACTCTCTTCCCCCTCTTGATGTAAACATCCATAACCATTATAGCCTATGTTGCATGGCCAAACTCCTCCTTGGCATGACGTTGCAATTTTGACATATTGACCTTTTGCCTTCCTAAGTAAAAATAAATCTCCTTTTCCCTTTCCCTTTTTTTTTTTTTTTTTGCATAATCCTTCCCTTTTCCTTTAGTTTTTTTTTAGTTTTTTTGCACTTTTTGTTTTTCTGTTGGCGCTATCTCAGTGCCCCTTAATGAAGTTTCTTGTCATCTTTCAAAAATTAGCCATCTCATTCCACATAACATTAACTTCCTTGACACACCACTTTTTTTATTTAATCAATTGATTCCCCAATAACATTGCTTTAGGAATTTATTCCTTTTAAATTTTGCCATGGAGACCTATTAATTTCGCTCACTCTCTTCCCTCTCTTGATGTAAACATCCATAACCATTATAGCCTATGTTGCATGGCCAAACTCCTCCTTGGCATGACGTTGCAATTTTGACATATTGACCTTTTGCCTTCCTAAGTAAAAATAAATCTCCTTTTCCCTTTTCCTTTTGTTTTTGTTTTTTTTTTATTTTTTTTGGTTTGCACATCTTGTTTTTCTGTTGGCGCTATCTCAGTGCCCCTTTAATGAAGTTTCTTGTCATCTTTCAAAAATTAGCCATCTCATTCCACATAACGTTAACTTCCTTGACACACCACTTTTCTTATTTAATCATTTGATTCCCCAATAACACTGTCATAGGAATTTATTCCTTTTGAATTCCGCCATGGAGACCTATTAATTTCACTCACTTTCTTCCCTCTCTTGATGTAAACATCCATAACTATTAGCCTATGTTGCATGGCCAAACTCCTCCTTGGCATGACGTTGCAATTTTGACATATTGACCTTTTGCCTTCCTAAGTTGAAAAAAGTCTATCTCTAAGTTGAAAAAACTCTATCTAGCTTTGTATATGATCAACTTTTAACGGGTTATTAAGTAATCATCTTACTTTTTTAAAGTATGCGTTTGTTATTTCAAGATTGCATGTCATAGCAAATCAAGTATAGCATCGCACATTGTAATTCTATTCCCAAAACCATATCCTCCTTGTACCTTTTTCATATCCCCTACTATCTTTTTCTACATGACCATTTAAGTCCCCTACCATCAATATCCTTTCTCCATCTGGAATACATTATATTAGTCCATCCATCTCCTCTCAAAATTGTTTCATAATTATCCCCTCTAATTCTGCATACACCTTTTTCTCTTAACATCTACAACTTTTTTCTTTAAATCTCTGTCTACCACCATCCTTGCCCCATTGTTATTGTTGTCCTTTCCTATATAACAAAGTTCATATCTAATAAATTTCCTTAGCTTTTGCACCCCTCCATTGGTCTCTCATATAGCTTCATCATAACCACAACTCTATATTCTTACCTGTCAAAATTCTTACATTTAATGGGACAAGACGAGTCATATTCTTCTGAATTAGCTTCTTTACCCACACATTCAAAACAAAGTAGGAATCCTTACTACTTTTCATCCCAACCATGTGCCATTTTGTCATGTCACTCCTAAGGGACACCCCCTAGCCAACCCCTTGCCCATTTCTCATTGCCCCAAGGTGTAGGTGCAGCATGTTACTTGCAGGGAATGCCCTAGCATGAGCTTGAAATGTCATGTCAGGATTCATGAAAAGGATATGGCAAAAAGTTTGTTTTGGTTGCCCGCTTGACAACCCTCCTTTATCCACCTTGGGACCAGCAATGAGAGCACAAAAAAGCACACTAGTGGAGTTAAACTAGGCTGTTTATTAACTAAAAAAAATATTTTTCCATAGGCCTTGCATGCACTATGTAAGAATCCTGTCATATGTAGATGTTAAGGGTATCTATGCCTCTCAGCTGTGTAACAATAATTTTGGTGGAGAAGTGTCATTAGATTCCAGAAAAGATTTGCAACTATACAAATTTGCAGGAAGCATCACTACTCACTAGATTCCAGAAAAGATTTACGACTATAGAATTTTGCAGGTTTACCATTTTTCCCCATATGGATATAACCCTTTGGACCAACCAACATTCCATTAAGGCACATGCCTGTGGCCTCTAGCTCAGTGATGGCTGGGTGGATGAAATGGTCTAAACACTTGCTTGGCACTATGGTTTCCAAAAAGGCATAACATGTAAACCCATCTCATATGTCATTCTCAATTTTCAGTAAAATGGCAGTTTTATCCCATAATTTACTACCACAAAACTTCTTTATACCAACGGGGAAAATCAAAATGATATGCCTTACATATTTTTGCCAGTATACGGAAGTGTGAACTTATGTAAGTTGAATACTGGAATAGCTGGCTCCTATGATTATGACTATAGATGGATGATGTTCATATGTTTCTAACTTTTGTGTCCACCCTTATAGTGCAAACGAGAGGGTTTTCTCCAAAGAATTAAAGATGAAGAAGGTGAAGGATGCAACATCTATGGATTCTTGGAAGTTAATAAGGTCGCTGGTAATTTTCATTTTGCCCCTGGGAAAAGCTTCCAACAGTCAAATATTCATGTGCATGATTTGCTGGCATTTCAGAAGGATAGTTTTAATGTAAGATTGATCCCGTATTATCTTTTCAGTTCCTTTCAATAAAATTTTGAGATAATCATTGACAAGAAATAATCTCGATCTCTGTATATGAAATGGCCCCTTAAATGTGTCATTTTAGTAAATATGAGATTCTGTTGCATAAATGTTCTCTTATCATTTTTTTCTCAACAACAATAATGTTATCTAATTCATCTGTTGTCACCAGATTAGCCACACAATCAATAAACTATCCTTTGGAGCACATTTCCCGGGTGTTGTTAATCCTCTTGATGGGTAATTCCCCTTACCTCATTTACCTTTTTTTTTAAAAAATAAAAAATAAAAAATAAAAAAGGAAAAGAAAAGAAATCCTCTTACCACATCCCAGTAAACCATTCAGTTGATTAAAACTGAAAGAATTTTTATGAATATTGACTTACATTTAATCGCTGGAACTTTCAGGGTACAATGGGTGCAAAAGACACCATATGGGATGTATCAGTATTTTATCAAGGTTAGTCTTACAAAGCTGCCTTCATCAATTTATGTATAATGAAATTCTTTAGGAACCAAAAATACAGCAGCCCAAGGAAGTAAATTTGTTTTGCCCAAGATATTTTTATTTTTGTGTCCAATGCATAATTGAGAGACTAGGCCAATAAAAGAACCTAGTCGGTGGCCCATCATTTACATGACTGCTATTTTCTTGTATTGGCCAAATCATCCTAGGCACAGTCATAATGGCAGGCAATTCAATTATTGTGCACAGTCTGGTTTCTACGTTTTCATTGTTCTTTTTTCTTTTCTTTTTTTCTTTGTTTTTTTCCCTTATTTCTTCATATTTGCCTCAAAGACATGGTATTACTTCGCTGAGTCAGAATTAGATATGTTTCAGTGAGAGATGTTTACTTGGTTTGCTGTCTCAGGTGGTTCCTACTGTTTACACTGACATAAGTGGGCACACAATCCAGTCAAATCAGGTGCAACTAACACATTTAAATTGCAATTTCTGCTTTGTTCTGCAGCGTTATCTGATTCTAACTAACTTGCATTCTGGATTGTGCAGTTCTCTGTAACAGAGCATTTTAGGGGTGCAGAACTTGGTTTTGTGCAGGCTCTTCCTGGAGTTTTCTTCTTTTATGATCTTTCTCCTATTAAGGTGAGCTTTGGTTCCCAACAAAGTCAGGTTGTATCCCCCATATTGAGCGTTTTAGGTGTATCCTTCAGCACTGGAATCAGTTCGTATTGGGTGATATGTACTGGTTTCTGTCCATACTCTAGATCTTGTTGATGACTGTAACATCATAAAGGTGTCATTATCATGATTTAGTCATCATAACAATCAATTTCAGTTTCTGATCAATGCAGAGTTTCATTGTTACTGTTACTTGATGCATCCCTTCGATCTCATGGACACAACCTGAGTTATTTTGTTCTCTTGACTGTTTATGGCATTCATTCTCTTTCAGGTGTTTTGATCTACTAATAAACATGCTTTTGCATGATTCTCTCCAATTACAACTTGATCTCAGCAATGAAATCTTGAACATTCAATTCTCTTTACTCAAACTAAGCAGTAGTCATTCTTTTTGGCTTACTTCTCATCACATGTTTAAATTAGTACTTCCGTTGCAGGTGACTTTCACAGAGCAACATGTGTCCTTCTTACACTTCCTCACAAATGTTTGTGCTATTGTTGGAGGTAATACTCTCATCTTCTTTTTCCTTCTTGTTGCTTCTGAGTGCACTCCAAAAAATTCTATCGTACGCATTGAACTTGTGCAGTTACCAGGATTGTTGATTTCATGGGGTACATAGAGATGGATAGCCCATAAGTCAATGCAGCCTGATAAGTGGGGCCATAGTTTGATGATCCAGAGCGTTGGTCTGTTAAGTCCCACTGAGATCTCAGTGACCAATATTAGGAACCTTTACTGTTGAATGTGGATAGTTATTTTATTCTCTTAATAACCATCTACCTGTAGGCCAAATATTGAAAGGTTAAGATCCAGTTCCATTCTCAATTAACTGCTTTGATTTTCATCATCATTCTCGAAAATTTTGTATAGCAACATTTCATCTTTGTCAGGATTCATCAGCTATAAGTGCAGACTAGGGACATGAGCATTTACCGTTGAAGGATATTTACTTTCATCTTCTTCATTTTATTTTTCCACACTTATATTTTCTAAGTCTCAAGTTTGTAATTTTGACTTGATATTCTTAAATAATCTAAGCTTTTCAAAGTAACAAGACTATAATATTTGACTGAATATTCTAAAACAATCTAAGTATATATTTACTTCTGTTCAGGTGTCTTCACGGTTTCTGGAATATTGGATTCATTCATTTATCATGGTCAGAGGGCGATCAAGAAGAAGATGGAAATTGGCAAGTTCAGCTGATTGTCAACTGCATGTGTACAGCTTGACTCTGGCATGTCAGCTGAATGGATTTCGACGGAAAGGATGAATTTAGATGCTTGTCAAATTCAGCTGATTGTCAATTTCCATTCATGGTCTCACCTCTAGGTTGAATGTTGAGTGGCTTTCTGTAGTGCAGAAGATGGAATGGCCTCTGCCGAAGATTGGCAGGTAACAACTAGATGATGTCATGAAATTAATTTAGTGAATTAATAAGATCAGTTTCCCCCCTCTTTTTGCTATTTTACCTCTTAACAAGAGTACCTCAATGTAATTTAGCATTTTCTGTTTGTTTTCCTGCAAAAAATGGTGAATTTCCATGTAGTAATTCACCATCGATCACCATTGTTAGAAAATGTTGAACATCTAGATTGTGAAAGCTGATGGGAATTTTGTGATTTGTGAATGAAATGATCTAGTAATTTTGGAGAAATCCAAGTACTTTGCAGAAAATTTCAGAAACTTGCATATGCATTTTTCTGATTCCACGATTGAAGGCAGAGATGCTGAGGGACAACATCCTACCATATGTCAGATGGCCAAAAAAAAAAGGTTAGTTATCCTGTCCTGACTCCTGATGTTTTAGTGTTTTTCCTGATATTGTATAGAAGACCGGCTGCCTATTTTTTGAAGCAGAATCTTGGGTGTAAAATCAAGCAGGATCATTCATTCCTCGCTTGTAGAGAGAGTAGTCAACCAGTATATCATCCGGTGGGAGCCTAGGAGCAGGAGACCGCCCTCTTTTTAAGAAAGATTATTCCATGTCTGTTTCCTTTTATGGGGGACTGCCTTTTTGCTGGTATGGGAGTCGGTGGAATGCAAGGACATAACGATTTTCTCCCTTTGTCGTTGGCAGTGTCTGCCAAACCCCAGAAAATGGAGGAACTGGAATTTGATGCATTGCCCATTCCAATGTGAGATGATCAGTGTGCTTTACACTGGATTCGGCCTGAGCCCAGAGGCCTGTGGATTGGATCTGGCCCTGGGTTTTGAGTTGAATAATTAATTGGACTTGACCTGGCCTGCATCTGCTCTGTCCTGAAAGATAGGTGCAACCTGGCTGCCTCTCTCTCTCTCTCTCTCTCTCTCTCTCTCTCTCTCTCTCTCTCTCTCTCTCTCTCTCTTTATTATTATTATTATTATTTATTTAAAGAAATTGGTGAGCAGACCAATGGCAGGCCGGCCCAGCCTGAACTGATCGCTTTGCTCTCTGGTTTGGACTGGACTTGGGTCTTTTGCCCATGGGCTCGGCTTGCAGGTGCTTTGGCTCAGCACAGCCTGGCCCATTTCCCATCCTAATCAACGCCCCTTTCATCTTTAGCTCTTGGGGTCTGGCAAGAGGTGGAACATCAATCCACGCCCCTTCAACGTATCCTTTCATATTTCAAAAAGAAGAAAAAAAAAAAAACGTCCCTTCAACGTATCAACCGGCCCTTCTTGGTAGAGACGATCGTAGGACCGCTGCACATCATTCCACTCTGCGGTGTTTGGATACTGGGAAAGCTATTGTCAGAATCCAATTTTTGTGTTTGGACGATAGGAAAGAGTTGTTGAAAGAGGAGAAAGCTTTTCTCCTTAATGCAAAATAATAAAAAATAAATAAATAAAAAGTCATTTGATGGGAATTCATTTCTCTAAATTTTGCATCCATCGTGAAGAAGAAAATCGGAAAGGGGGTAAATTTCGAGAAAGGAATTTATGTGGAAATTCATTTTCCATCCTTTTCCAGAACAAACACAAATTCTGCCCCCAACCAACGGGATTCATTTCCCAAGGACTGGATTCTCAGTGGCCAAACAACATTAATGGATGAGTTGTACCTTGAAAGAAGATCTCATATTTGGATATATCTTATCTATATCAGGTGGAGTCCAAAAGACCAACAATTTGAATCATCGAGGAGGTGGAGCTATCACTTGTGAGGAGAAATTTACTGAGAGATCATAAATTACTCACTACATACAGCATTTGCTATCATTACAGATGCGGGGGATTCGCCTACTTTTCAGGGAACACTAGATGACACAGATGCTAAGAAGCGAATGGTGGCTATGCAGGACAAGATGGATTCTTTATACAAGATTGAGACATAAGAGTTGGTGGAGCTTCCTATTGAACATAAAGTAGTCGGATGTAAGTGGGTTTACAATAAGAAACATGACAGATACAATGCGAGATTGGTTGCGTAGGGGTATGCTAAAAAAGAAGGCGTCGACTTCAATGAGATATTTGCATCAATTGTCAAGAAGGTATCTATCATATTTGTATTGGCACCGGTTGCCCAATACAATATAGAACTAGAACAAATAAATGTAAAAATTACTTTCTTACATGGAAAATTGGAAGAACAGATATACATGAAGCAGTCAGATAAGTTTGAGGTGCATAGGTCAAAGAATAAAGTTTGCAGGTCAATGAGGTCATCATACAACTTGAAACAGTCGCATATGCATTGATATAAGAAATTTGATACTTTTATGGTGAGTCAGCGGTTTATCATAAGTGAATTTGATCATTATATTTACTTCAAGGCATTGAATGCTGAAGATTTCATTATACTTGTATTATATGTTGATGATATGCTTATCGTCAGCTATAGCATATTTGAGATGAATATATTGAAGATTCGGTTATTAGGAACATTCAAAATGAAAGATTTGAAGGCTGCAATGAGAATTTTCGACATTGATATACACAGAGATGGGGAGATGAGCATGTTACAATTGCCTCAGGTTGAATACCTTGAGAAGGTGTTTGATCAAGTTTGGGATGGATAAAGCTAAATTAGTTAGCACACCCCATGCCACTCACTTTCGGCACTCTTTAAGCAATGTTCCACTAGAAATGAAGAAAATCAGTTTATGTATCATGTGCCCTACTCAAGTGCAGTTGGCTATTTGATGTATACCGTAATCTTTATTGAAATTGCGTGGAATAGTCTACTACGGCATGTGGAAGCTCGGAGGAGCTAAGGAATGAATGAATAATAGTGTGTGTGTGTATGTGGGATGTGTTAACTATTCAAATCCTAACATTCATCTAATCATGCATACGTACAATATACTAATCAATTACATAAGCATAATTAGACAAGTGATCAAATGACGATCTCAAACACAAGCATATATAGTGGTTCGATTTTTCTACTCCGCTCCCAGCAGACACTCTCCTTAATTGTATCGGTATTTACTATCGAATGTTTAAAATCAGGTTCATCCACATACAATGATCGTGGTCCTATACAAGAACGTATCATAAACTCCCGTCGAAGGCTCCTACAAGAGACTGTAGTTGGCTTTCTATCAGCTAACCATCAACTTTGGTCCTAGTCCAAAAATATACGTTTACTCCCGTTAGGGGCTCCCATGGAGACTAACACGTACACACCTGTGTCCGGTGAATTTGCCCTACATAAGAGCTTAGGTCGTACATATCGAATTGAGTATGGACTCATACAGAATCTATCGAGTTTAGGTCACAAAATCTTACCATCAATCCTACACAAAAAAAAAAGAGTATGGACTCATACATGACACTTATCGAATTGAGCCCTTTTGATGAGTCACTTCTTCAAAGCTTCCCTGTGCTTGAATCCGCTCTTTAAATGCTTGTTGATGTTAATGCTTTGCTAATGTTTCAGCTCCAATATCAAGCACCTTGCATGCGATGCTCCATTGAGGTGACTAAGGTGATGAGAGGTTAGGTGAATCTCCCACAACTTATGAGAAGGTTGTAATTCCTTGGGAATTCACGTAAATGAGTGTTCTAGACGATTTAAATAAAGATTTTACTATAGGTTCAAGTCTAATATCTAGAACAATGTGGAGATCAAGTTCATTTTCTTCATTGAGGTTGGAATCATCTTTCAAGTGATGAACCATAATAAAGATGACTTAGATCTCATGGATTTAGAGGCAAAGAATGTGGGATATGAGTAAGGAATCTCTTAAGCTTCTATTATACCAAAAACGCATCCAACTGTCTAAGAATCGATTGATCTCTATATAAAGTTTAAGTTCCAACGGGCGGGAATCAGTTAGTTCGATGGCATCAAAGGCCATTAAGAAATTCATATTTTCAACTGAAATGTTGCTGAGCAGTTTACGCACTTCTACCCAATGCCATCGAGTGGTCTTCGATGCCATCGATGGTATCCTTCGATGTCATCGAATGGTTCCTCAATGCCGTTAAGAAACTCAGATAAAATGATCATAATCTTACTAGACATATTTGAGTTACCTATATGCTATCAAGGGGATCTTCAATGTCATTGAAGACCACTTGAAATATTGTTATTTTGGGAATATGGTTTCATAGTAGTTTCGTACTTCTTGTTTAGATAAAGATTTTACTATAGGTTCGAGTCTAATATCTAGAACAATGTGGAGATCAAGTTCATCTTCTTCATTGAGGTTGGAATCATCTTTCAAGTGATGAACCATAATAAAGATGACTTAGATCTCATGGATTTAAAGACAAAGAATGTGAGATATGAGTAAGGAATCTCTTAAGCTTCTATTATACCAAAAACTCATCCAACTGTCTAAGAACCAAATGCTCTTTATATAAAGTTCAAGCTCCAACGGGCAGAAATCGGTTAGTTCGATGGCATCAAAGGCCATTGAGAAATTCATATTTTCAACTGAAATGTTGCTGGACAGTCTACGCACTTCTACCCGATGTCATCGAGTGGTCTTCGATGCCATCAATGGTATCCTTCGATGTCATCGAATGGTTCCTCAATGCCGTTAAGAAACTTGGATAAAATGATCATAATCTTACTAGACATGTCTGAGTTACTTATATGCTATCAAGGGGATCTTCAATGTCATTGAAGACCACTTGAAATATTGTTATTTTGGGAATATGGTTTCATAGTAGTTTCGTACTTCTTTGAGCCTAACTTATCTTGTTCCAATTGGGCTTTTAAGACTAAGGGATGATCACCAAGGGTTTACTTATTAAGTTTAGGATCATCTAGAAGTTTAGGATTGTTTTAGGTCTGGGTTAGGGTTAGCAAGGCACCTCATATTCTTGTTCTTCACTTCTTTGACGCTCCAATCTTCATGTGTTTTTGGTCTTCAGCTTCTAAAGGCTCAACCAACTTGATTGGCAAACAATGTGCACAAATTAGTGCATTAACATTTTCGAGACTAGATATTTTACATGAAGTTAGTATTGTGAGCATATACATGTCAAACCCCGACAAGTAACTTTGAGAGGCAGTGAAATAACTACTTTGGTATCTTCGAGGTACAATGGAAATTGGTAGGTTGTGGACGTCAATTACACAGGGAGCGTGGACAACGGAAGGTCAACTTTCAGTTATTCATTTGTATTAGTGAGTAGATGGATCAGTTGGATGTCGAAGCTTCAGTTTGTGGTTACGCTTTTCGCAATTAAAGTTTAGTTTATGGCATTGACAGAAGCATTCAAAAAAAGTGTTTGGTTAAGTGGAATGATGAATGAGTTGGGTCTTCAGTAAGACATCGAGGTAGAATGGAAATTGGTAAGTTATGAAGACATCGATTACACAAGGAGCGTGGACAACAGAAGGTCAACTTCCAGTTATTCATTTGTACTAGTGGGTGAATGGATTAGTTGGATGTCGAAGCTTCAGTTTGTGGTTATTCTTTCCGCAACTGAAGCTGAGTATATGGTAGTAACAGAAGCATTTAAAGAAGGTGTTTGGTTAAGTGGAATGATGAATTAGTTAGGTCTTCAACAAGATGTCGTGCCGATTAATTATGATAGTGAAAGCACAATTAACTTGGCAAAGAGTTTGGTTTACCATTCTCATACTAAACATATCAATTTCCATCATCATTTTATCTGACATGTGCTTGAGGAAAGTGGTGTTAATCTCGAGAAGATTCACATGAGTGTGAACCTAACGAATATACTTACGAAGGTGATTTCGCTGAAAAGTTTAGATTATGTTTGACTTCTTTAGGCTTAGCATCAAAGTAATGAAGACATAGTGTAGTGTGCACGAAAGGCGACGACGATGGGGAAGCTATGATGGAGGCGATTAGATCTTAGAGCTAGGAACTGTAATTCATGATGATTGAAGTCATGGTAGAGATTATTGTTTAAATGTCTTCAATATGTGATGAAATATAGGAATTCGATCGAACGATCGAGAAATCTCATTTTTTTTCTAGTTTGTTCATTCAACAGTTTTGGCCATGTTCAATCGATCGAACATAGTGGCTCGATCGATCAACGATTGCTCAATCGATGTCAATCAATGCTTAGATTGACAATGCGCAGTTTTGCATAATTGTGCAAATAGTTTCCTATTCTGGTTGTTTTAATATAGATATAGGTGTAATGCGGGATGATGGTATCGAAATGATTAAAAAAGTATAAACGTTCTAAGAAGGTTTCAAAGGAAAGCTAGGGTTTTCCGAAGGGTTTCACATCTGTGAGTATATCTATCTCTTTTAATATCATTTCATAGTAAATTTTGTTGTCGCTTTGTGCTATGGCTTTTTCCTATGAGAGTTTTCCACACAAAATTTGTGTGTTCCTGTGCATGCTTTGTTACGTTTATCTTTTGCGTGTTTGATATGAATTCCAAATTTGTTTCCGCGGTTCTCAAACAAAGATTCTTCTCCTTTAAATTTCACCATCCTCTAGAACTACTAAAATCAGAGCTTTTGAGGAAAAGTCTAGATTCTCACTTCCATTGGAGAGAGAGAAAGAGAGAGAGAGAGAGATCACGAAAGCAAACAACCCCTCTTGAAGAGACACAGAGATCACAAAGCAAACAACCCCACTTGAAGAGATAGAGAGATCACAAAGCAAACAAAGCTACTTGAATATACCCATCTTACCTGTAAAGCAAGAGAAGCCCAAGTGGGACTAGCTTTTCTTCCAAGTAAAATGAAAGATATCGCCCCTCTTTCTACCTCAAACAGGAAAATGCAAGATCCATTCACACCTCTTCTGGTTTTCTACTGGGGTGCATTGAACGGAACAACCTGGGTAGGCAACTAAAGCCTATTTTTTATAAGCTGGGGTCTCATGCACAGTTTAAATGGCATACACATGTTAATCTGAATCGTCCATTTGTACACATCGATCATCCAATGATCCTCGTCATCCCAATGGCAGTTATTGAATCATCATCATCATTATCACCATGTAAGCTTTATCCCAACTAATTGGGGTCAGCTGTTTGAATCCTATTTTATGATTCTGGCCAAAAGAAAAATCAGATGGTTAAGATTGTCTGATCAGCAAAAATTTTAGGATGGGGCCTAAATTCTGATAGATTGTAGGTTGCTGTAGATATAATGTATGCCACATGAACGGTGAATGAGGTACCACAAAATTCAATAGAGGTGGTGGACTATCACCATAGTGTAGACCCAAAATTCTATTGGATGGTTGCATGTATTCATCTTTGCATGGTGGGCAGAAAGAGAATAAAAGAATAAAGAGGCGTGGGTGGGTTTGCCTTTGAGCACATCTCCAAATTCCTCATCTTGGGAGGAAAGAAAAAACAAATATGGTTTTGGTGTTCCCACTTGTCAATTGGAGTTTCAAGGATAAGCATTCCTTCACTTTCCTCGGTGGGGAGATTCCAGATTCTTCTCAACTTACACATTTCTAAACTGGAATGGAAACCCATTTGCTTCCTTCACTTTAAGAATGATCCATTGTTTAGTAATGACCCATCACCAACGGCCCAAAGTTAGGTAGGTGGGACCCACAACCCACGTTTTTGGTTGTGATGGACGGTACCGATGTGCAATGGAATTGGGGCCACTAGTTGGAGCTGGATCATTGCACCTCTTTCTAACTAATGATAATAGTAAACTTCAAAGCCTGAGAGGATGATGGGATATTCTAATCACAGCATTTTGGAAAGAATGTTCATGCTCCTTGTCGTTGGTTGTTAAGCACAAAGGAACAAAGCAAGGGCTCATTTTCCTACGTTGATGATGTCTTCAGAATGAGATCCATGCCGGCCATCATCTTTGTCATGGGTAAAACTCACGTGGTTACAAATTTACAATCATGTGAGGCAATTCATGCGTTAGAATATGGGGCCCACCATTCCTGATTTTGCCAAATGGACCCTTGCAGATACCTTTCGCTTGTGGATTGGAAGTTTAGAAAGCATAATCAAAGCAAGCAAAAAGTTTAGTGTTTGGCTTCACAATTGTACTTGATACCATTTTCAGATGGTAATTAGCAACAACTGCAACTGCACGTCATCTGTTTGGCCAGAGATGATCCTCCCAAGTCCCATGCGTTTGGCAAGCATGTTAACTAAATTCTGTCCAAATGCACCCTTAATCAGCAAAGGCATTTGATTGTAATACCATCTGAGAAGAAACATGCAACCATGGCAACCAACGCTCACACTCCATTCGATCCTGCATTACCTGAAGCCCCAAATGGATGGAGCAGCATATACCCAAAATCACATTGATGGGATGATCTTAGCCATCTGACTTCCCCTGATGGCCCCCAACAATGAGAAAGCCCTCCCGGTAAATGAGAAAACCGTGAGCCAGAAAACATGCTTAGAGTGCTTTTGGATGAATTATTGAATTAATTCGTGTTTAAATTGAATAATGGGCAATTGAAATCTTGCATGCATCCAAACACAGCAGTAATAAGATTATCTAGATTTAAGTTCTGCTACAATTAATAAACAGGAAAACCAAAACAGATTACACCACATAATAATAACACTACATTGATAACTACACTGCTACAAACAAGGTACATGAGAGACTCCTCCCTGACATTGCAAGAAAAAACCAGCATTCCAGGGATCTTAACTAGTTTAAAAAAAAAAAAAAAACAATACACTAATGCAGACTCTAATCCTAATTACTGATAATGACACCTAATTCCCACACCCAAACACTCTCAACAGCAGCTTTGCAAATGTGAAAAAAAACCATCGCAAACAGCTACTGGAGATCCCAAACTAAAATTGCAAAAAAGACCAACAAGGGATATTGAAAGCTGGATAAAAGTTTAGACAGACAATTAGGAGAGGATAGCATCCCAATCGATCTCCAACGACGGACACTTCTCCAACAGAAAGCTCTCTGATTCATCCCACGACAGTTCGTTGAAATCTGGGTACTTGGTATCAGAAGCTGGTGAAGATCCGGGAGAATCGTCACTGTCGGACACTGATGGCAAGCTAACGTTCTCCACCTTGTGACTATCTTCAGAACCGAAGAAGCCAATTTCCACGTTCGCAACATCTGTAACATCTGACACGGGGGTGAACCTGGAAGAACCCCTCTGCATTCGGCTATCAATCTTTGCCTCGACGGAGAAAATGGGGTCTGGCAGATTCACCTGTTTATGCGGATTAGCCAAGCTTTCACAAATTGCTTGAAGCTTCGCATCAACAGAAGACTGGAGAGGTCTGCAGTTGCTGAATTCATCTCCAACAAGAAACCCTTGATGGCGGAGATGTGGGAAATTCAGCCTTGCCAACTCCCCACGGAGCTTATATGCAGCCTTGTCATAAGCCAAGGCAGCCTCTTCAGCAGTGTCAAATGTGCCAAGCCACAGTCGGGTACGGTTCTTCGGTAGCCGAATCTCCGCCACCCATTTCCCCCAATGCCGCTGCCGGACGCCTCGGTAGAGCTTCATAGGCTTCGTTGGCGGCGAGCCAGCATGCTTCATGGGGGTGGTGGCCCGTGGGCCAAGGAAACTCCCAACCTGTTGCTGCAAATGCCGAAGACTCTGGTTACCAACGGCTGTAGCAGCAAGAGCCATTTGCTGCTGCTGCTGCTGCTGAATTTGGGCTTGGATCTGCTGAATCTGAGATGTGTTGAGTTGGTTAAGCCCAATCGGGCCTGATCGGGCGAGACCCATTTGATCCAAGCATGAGAACCCTTGAAAATCCATGTGGGTTGAGGAAGTTGAACAAGAATCAGATGGGAGATTTGAAAGAGAAGAGAAAGAAGGGGATACGGAATAGGAAGGAGAAGAGGAAGAGGGGAAAGCGAGAGGAGGAGATGTGGTGGAAGAGGTTGAAGCACCTTTGATAAAAGGTTGCAGTGCTTTCATGAGCTCTCCACCAAAAGTTTCTGAGAAAACAGGCCTGCTACTGTAGTAATCTATAGCAGTTGCCATTGCCTTCTCTAACAAGCAAAGATTTTTAAAGACTTCCTAGTATATTACAAGAAAAAGATGCCCAAATTAAAAGAAAAAAAAAAAACCCACCTGATTCTTATAAAAACCAAAGAACAGGCAAGGAATTTGAAAAGGATAGAAACCCAAAAGACCTTTCTACACAAAGGAGCAAAGAGATTTATGATAAAAACACCTTCTTTTCTCCAAGAAAATTACTAAAAAAAGAAAACCAACTTGAGGGATAGAAAAACAAACCCTCTTGGCTGATTAAATTCTAAAAATCACAAAAAAGAAAAAAAAAAAAAAAAAAAAAACCCAACAAATCAAAAGAACTGAATCTCAGTTCTCTCACCACCCAATTAAAAAAAAAAAAACAAAAAAAAAAAACTTTTAAAAAAGCTTTTCCAGAAGACAGATGATGACAGAAAGGATTACAGAGAAGCGGGATATACAGAGGGGTAAAAAAAAGAAGAGGAAGTCGTTGAATTGCAGAAGAAAGGAAGGAAAATCTCTCAAAAATCCTCTCTTTTTTTTTTCTCTCGAAATTGCTTTGATTTTATCTGAAGATGAAGAGCCACACACCAGCCTTATATAAACGCGTGGGGTCTCTTCCTTCAACTCGCTCGAGTTATTTTTCAAACAGCACTCGTATCACACGTGTGATGATTCCTAAGAATGTGTGATCAGACCTGTTCATTCGGCGATCCTCAGTGTTTAAAATTCGATCATCTAATATTCAGGCAGATATGATCAAGTAGTGGACCACACTCATACATAAAATCTAGACTGTTGGTTAATTTCATTCAACCGTTCCTTTGTTTTGTACAAATTTAGAATGGCTGAAGATAGTGTAGAGAAGGATTTAGACATTGGATTTGAGTTTCTGAGAAAAACTTACGAACGGATCTGATTTTTACACGTTTGACTCTGGTCCACGTGTAGGCGAGTGCATTTTAAATGCGTTTCTCCTATCGAAACCCGTTCGGGGTACTTGGCCAATGAGTGAATGCCACGTATGTGTTTATCTCGTGGGCAACTGCGGATCTCACACCCATGACCGGCGTCTGACGAGAATGTTAAACGTGTGGACTTTTTACTGGGTGCAGAAGCATGTAGGCTATTGGCGTCCGGCTTGGCTCGGTTCGGCTAATGGCATTTTTTTTATTTTCTTTTCTTTTTTGCGAGTTATTTCATATTTTATACTCCGGCTGCGTTTGACGCTTGATACACAGTCAATAAGAAATTATACGCATGGGCATAAATTGAACCAATTAGGTTCAATTAAACTGTGTAAATCACGGTAAATAACTTAAATGTTATGAAAACCACGTTCGTCAACAATCATTACGATCATTACCACTGACTCATAGGCTATTGTTTTTGTTGGAATAGAACCATTGGTTTTATTCATTTTTAACCGTTACATAACTATCCACGAATCTGAAATTCACCTGACCAAATGGGCATTTGGTTCATGGATTTCGAGCGTTGACAATTTCACTTTCATCCTCCTAATAATTCACCAATAGTTCATTAATAGACTAATTCTGATGTATATTGTTGTATTTGCTCACCATCCGGACGGCTCAATTTGGGTTAAACATGTTGTTGGATATCTTCAATTTGTACCACATGGAACAAGGTTTTGATAGACCGACCTAGTTGATCAATCGAGTGAATATTGAATTATACAAATTGGTCTCTAGATAATTTTAGACGATCTCGATTGATTGAACTGTCTGATCAATTGATCGACAGAATTCCAAAAAATCCAATTAACTCTTTGAACACTTTTACGCATGTTCGATTATCAAACATGCTGGCTTGATCGATTGAGGACTAATCAATTGATGTCGATCAATAGTGAGCCCTTGATCGATCAATGAATCCTTGATCGAATGATGCATAGATTGACAATGTATGCAGTTCTGCATAAGTGAATGATTTGTTTCATATTTTGATTGTAACACTATATATATTGGGTGTAATTAGGATTAGAAGAATTCTAAGGTATCATTAAGGATTCTAGAGAGGAAAAGCTAGGGTTTTAAAGAGATTTGAAAGGGTTCTCATTAGTGTAAGTGCATTCATCTTTTGTATTTTTATGTTTCATATTGAATCATTGTCGCTTTGTGCCATGATTTTTTTTTCCGTAAAGATTTTCCATATAAAAATCATGTGTATTTATTCATACTTTGTTTGCGTTTGCTTTTTCATTGTTGTGTTATTCGTATCGAGGTTTACTTCTGTGGCCTCCCAGCAAGTGGTATCAAATCATGTGTATTTATACATACTTTGTTTGCGTTTGCTTTTCATTGTTGTGTTATTCGTATCGAGGTTTACTTTGGTGGCCTCCCAACAAGTGGTATCAGAGATATACATTGGAAATTCGATTTTAAATCTGAAACATATCGATGAAGGGATTAAACGTAAAGTATGATATAGAGAAGTTCTTCAAGAAAAACAACTTCTAAATATGAAAGGTGAAGATGAGAAACCTTCTATTTTAACAAGAGCCGCAAGTGTACAGAAGTATCCACCCTCTATGAATAATGAAGAGTTGGAAGAAAGATCGAAAACCTTTGTCAATTATGTTTGAGGGATGATGTCTTTTATAACGTCCTTGATTAAAAGACCATCGTAAGACTTTGAAAGAAGTTAGATAGCTTGTACATGATGAAATCGTCATCGAATCATTTGTATTTGAAAAATAATTCTATAATTCGAATATGGCAGAATGGTCGAATTTTAATGATCACATCAGTGTGTTTAATCAGATCCTTTGCAAGTTAATGAATATGGAAGTGGATATTGACGAGGAAGACTAAGCTCTAATTTTATCGAACTCTCTTCCAAAGTATTACGATAGCTTCATAAACACTATATGTCATGGTAAAGAGAGCATTAATGTTGAGACTGTCATTTCATCCTTTTAGTCAAGAGTGTTGAGAAAGAACGACAATGGTGCAGGTTCCTTTTACGGATGTGTTGGTAGTTAAGGGAAAGAATTCTAAGCTGGAGAAGGAAAACTTGTGATCACAGTCCAAGTATAAGGGCAAAGGAAAGATGAGTGCTAGAACAGTGGAAGACAATGACATATGAAGAATAATTGTCGGAATCCTAAAGCTTAAAAGAGAAATAAAACAGATGAAGTGTCAAAGAGGCCAACATAACGACATTAAGTGAGGATATCGGCACTAGTGATGTTTTGACCGCATCCAAATCCAACTATCTCAACGATAAGTGAATTTTGAATACAGGGGCATCATACCATATGACTTCACATCGGGATTGGTTCACCATATACAACAAGCGTGATGGTGGCTAGGTGTTTATGAGCAATAATGTTGCATGTAAGGTCGTTGGGATTAGATCAGTGCCCATTAAAGTGTTTAATGAGATGGAACACATTCTAATAGATGTGAGACATGTTCTTAACTTACGAAAGAATATGAGCTCTCTAGAAGCTCTTGAGGCAATTGGGTGCAAGTTCACTAGGTTTGATCATGTCCTAAAAGTTTTAAAGGGGGAACTCATAGTGATAAAAGCGTAGCAGAACGGTAACCTTTACAGGTTGATCGAAAATTTCATATCAGGCGGAGTTGTAGCTTCTGTATCAAAATTCACAGTCGGCACGATCATGGCATGTATGTCTGGGCCGCAAAAGCGAGCGCAGTATGAAGGTACATTATGATCGTTCCTTGATTCCTTTTATTTTAAAGTATTGATTTTGATATATGCGAGCATTGTATATATAGTAAACAATTATGCTTTTAAATCGGATAACACATGTTAGTGAGGGTGTTTTGGATTATGTGCATTCTGATGTATGAGGGTTGTTGCCAGTTGTTTCTAAAAGGTTCATCATTTTCATTTATTCATAAATGGATACTCTAGAAAGAGTTTGGTGTACTTTATAAAGTACAAATCCGATATTTTCACCACCTTCAAAGTATGGAAGGCAATGATGAAAAAATAATCAGGGCTAAAGTTAAAATTTTGAGGACATATAATGGAGGTGAATTCATTTTGAAAGAATTTAACTAGTTTTTTTAAAATGAGGGGATCGTATGACATAACACAGTCAGGCATATACCATAGCATAATGATGTAGCAAAATGAATGAATCAGACTCTCTTGGAGAGAGCCTGAAGCATGTTGAACAATGTTGTGTTGGGCAATGAGTTATAAACTAAGGCTGTTAACACGACTTATTACTTAGTAAATCGGTCTCCATCTACGTCGATCGGTTATAAAATTTTCAGAAGAAGTGTGGAGTGATCATGAAGTTGATTGCTTGGGGTTGTGAGTATTTGGTTGTGATGCTTATTCTCATATATCATCCGTTGAGAAAAATAAGCTAGACTAAATAATAAAGAAGTGTATCTTTGTTAGTTATGATAATAGTGTGAAGGGATACTGGCTATACGACCGGTTCACATGAAAGATTATGATTAGCTGTGACGTCAGATTTGATGAGAATTTTTTGTTTTGTAAAGGAACAAAAAAATCAGTAGTGATCGATGTTGAAATTGACAAGAGTTAAACACAGGATAAAACTGAGCCATAGCAAGAGATATAGGAGTAAGTGAAGCAACCACATGTGAGGAAAAATTCATCTAGAGATTGTAAATTACCGACAAGATATAGAGATGATTCGAATATTATATTCGCTCTCACTACGGATGAGGGGGATCCATCTACCTTCTTGAAAGCACTAGATTACCAGCCATAGCAAGAGGTATAGGAGCAAGTGAAGCAACCACATGTGAGGAAAAATTCATCTAGAGATTGTAAATTACCAGCAAGATATAGAGATGATTCGAATATTGTATTCGCTCTCACTACGGATGAGGGGGATCCATGTACCTTCTTGAAAGCACTAGATAACCTAGATATTGAGAAGTAGATGGTGGCGATGCAAGATATAAGACCCCTATCCTAGTCCGTACTATTCCGTCGACTCCCGCGATTCTTTCCGTCGAATTCCGGCAACCTACGACCTACAATCGACGTTTGTGCGTGACCCTAAGTCGTATCCTATAGATTTGATTCAACTTAATCCGAGACTTGTACCATTGCGACCGCACCGTTGCCGCGGTTTCAATGTTATGTCTTGCATACCAATTCGATACCCTAACAGGGAGATGTAGACCTGCATTTATTTCGAGGAAAACACCACACGTTTACAATTTCAAGAGAATCTCTACAACATGTCTCATCAATTAATCACTCAAATCAATCAATCAATTACCTCATGTCAAGTACAAGAGCAACCCATGCTTTCTTTCTCCACAAGTTAAGCAAACTCCAAAAGTGAACAAGTCTCTCACCTCACCCATCACTCACCTCACATCCATCACCCATCACTCTCTCTCCCCTACTACCCCTTCTCTCTCTCTTTCTCAACACAAAATTTCAAGCAACTAAAAAGAGTACACGTCCATGCATTTCTAAGGAGAGAGAGTTGTGTGTGGCCCACTTCTTCTCCCAAAAACTTTCATCCTAGCCATTCATTTCTCATCTTCCAACATCAAAGTGAAGCACAAGGAGATCAACTTTCCAATGGACCAAGAAGATCGAATGGTGGGTGCTTCTATAAGCTTAGATTTTATTCTTTTGATGATGTGCCAAGTGGAGCCTACCGATTGATGATATGGATTCACTTTGGACCCTAGGTGTGGCCGATGGCCCATCTTGATTCTCATGATCATTCCATGATGGGCCATTCTTCATTGACTCCCATCATGATGTTTATTTTTCCATACATAGATAAGGTAATAAGGTCATCTAGACCTCTCATTTTTGTGGAGAAAGGATCTCCACCGTTGATCTTGATCGGTGGGCCCATATGTCATGGGACCCACTTGATGTATGTTGTAAATCATGTAAGGGAGGGCCCATAGTGTCGGGGTCCCTCCATCACATGTGTCCCTCTTTTTCTCTCTCTTTCTCTCTCTTTTTCTTTTTATGAGATGATGTAGTTGTGTGACCCACCCGGATGGACCCCACCATGAAGCATTTATATGATCCAAGCCATTTGTAGGTGGGGCCCATTTTATATGTGTTGTATCCATGCCATCCACGATTTGGTGGCCCACCTGAGCAGGGCCCACCTTTATATATGTGGTGTGCCCGAATCGTCCAGCGTCCAGGGATGCTGAACGTTAACAACGAAAGTATAAATATTAGCTTGGTTTAAAGCATTTGGGGTGGGCCACTTGTGTAGGTCCCACCTCGATGCATGAATGTAATCCATACCATTCATCCTATTCTTCAAATTATTTTAGGCGTTGAGCCGAAAAATGAAACCGATCTGATTATCTGGCGGGTCATTTCTTAGAAAATAGTATTTTCTACCGTTAAAACTCACTCCGATGTTTCTATACATCAAAACATGCCCAATATTGGGCTTGATGGATTTATTATGAACTGTGAAATCCATTGGTTGAACTAGATTCAGCTGATGCAGGCCATACCTCTGAAAAACTACAAAAAATGTATTTTTTCAAAAAAATAATAATAATAAAAGGAGGCAGCAGGTGCTGCTGCTGGCGCCAGACGACGCTGCGCAGCGTCCTGCGGTGGGCGTGAAGGGCCAGGGGCCACAGGTCCCAACAGTGGGCCCCACCGTGATACATGTGTACATCAACACCGTGCATTTTGTGGGGCCCCCTCCAAAAATCAGCTTTATCTTGAACTCAGGTGGCCCATGTCACAGTGAACAATAGGGATTGAACGGCTGCCATTGAAATCCAGCTTGGGTTCACAAGAGTTTTGGATCATTATTAAATTGTTTTTCCTCTCATCCGGGTCTGTTCGACCTCGCCAACAGATTGAATGGAAAACAAATGTTATGGTGGGCCCCACGTGGGACCCACAGTGATGTATGTTTTTATTCACACCACCCAGGTGGACGGTGGAACCCATGTATGTGTTTTATTCACACCGTCCACAGCATGGGACGGTGGTACCCACCATGATTTATGGGTTTTATTCCCACCGTCCATCCTTATGAGACCCACCATGATGCATGTGTTGCATCCAAACCGTCCACCATTTGGCAAGCTTGTCTTATGGCTTGAGGTCAAAAGGAGACAGATCTATTTATTTGGTGGGCCACTGATAACAGTGGTGTGTTGAACATCTACCATTGAAATTCCTTTGCTTAGAGGTTATGAATAAGCATAAAATTTATTTATTTATTAGGTCTGTGTGACCTTATCAACTGTTAGATGGAAAAATAAATGTTATGGTGGGCCTTGGAAATTTTAATGGTGGAAATCATTATCACCGCTTATATTTAAGTGTGGCCCATTTAATATACATGGGGCCCATTGGTGTAGCCCATTTGATATATATATATATATATATATATATATATATATATATATATATATATATATATATATATATATATAGCCCATGTGATGTGGCCCACTTGTGATATTTATGGCCCATTATTGAGGCCCACCTTGATGTGTATGAGGCCGTTGTTGAGGCCCACCTTAATGTACTTTGTGGCCCATCCGTCAGGCCCACTTTGATGTATTTTGTGGCCCAATCGAGGGGTCCACTTTGATATACATGTGACTCATTAGGATGTATCTTTGACCCAGGAGCGGGGCCCACCTATTGCCTGTTTTGAGGCCCAGGTGCAGGGCCCACCTGTGATGTATTAGGGCCCATGGGTTGAAGCCGATTGTAATGTATTTGGAGCCCATGGATTGAGGCCCATCGTGATGTATTAGGGCCCGTGGGTTGAGGCCCATTGTGATGTATTTCTGACCCATTTGGTAAGGCCCATTGTGATGTGTTTCTAGCTCATATGTTGTGGCCCATTGTGATATATTTTCAGCGCATGTGATGAGGCCCATCTTGATGTATTTGTGGCCCGCATGGCTAGGCCTGATGTGGTGTATATGTGGCTCAATGTGAGGAATGTGCACCCAATGTAATGTGTGATTTCACTATAATACAGGTAATAATGTTATGACGGGCCATGCCTTGGGAGTAATGTTGGTTTGACGTCCACATTGTAAGAATAATGTTGGTTAAATGTTCGCATTATAACTCTCCCTAGGGCCCATTGATAGGCCATACTTATTGTGTGTAGACCATCAAGGCCCATCTTCATTGTGAGGATGGTTCATCACCACATAAAATGCTTAGTAGAACTCTATAATTCATGCCCATACGCATCGTATGTATGCCTGATATGAGGAATGTTTGATCATAGCATATGCCATTAGGCAAACTATTTACAGGACTCCTTATGCGATAGAGTGCCCACATTATCATGTCGTACACGCAGGATTGTTGCATAACTAGATAGTGTGACTCATGCATCTCGCATATATGTGACTTAATCATTATACGCCCTAGCGACGTCAAGGTCGTGACCTCCACAAGCACATCATGGATAGCTAAATGGGACATCGAAAATACTTGATTCTAGCACTGTGGGCACTTAGAATGTCTTTGGGTGAAAATTTCAAAATCTTCGAGGCCAGAAGGTGCCCCAACGTCTAGACCAAGTGGAACATGAGCGTCTGAGTGTCAAATACCAGTAGGCCGCGTCTCCCACTGTGTCGTGGTCAGTTGAGAGGGGGTGTGGCCTTATCCGCTCGAGTAAGGGGGTATAAGTTAAGCTGAGTATGACCAGCTCTTAAATGAGTCCACTATCGACGAGCCGAGTAGGTATTGACACACTGCTGGCTAGGCAGATAGTAAAGTCTCTTCCACTCTCTGGGCTGTGCGGCTAGGGAGGTGGCAATCAGTGTGGAGTGTAATAGACCCAGATGATTTTACTAGAGAGCAACCGTACTGATATGTGGACTTATTGAGTAGGAACTGCATATCCATTCATTCACTATACACTCAGGCTGGTGGTGCGTAACTATTTGTTACATGTACCATCACATGGCCAGAATTTTGGTTGGACACGCGACTAACCTGAGATCAGGAGTTTACCACATTGTGTCAGACTATCCAAATTTAGGTATGAGACTGGTTTGGATAGAAGTCCCTTGTGATGGACCCCATAGCCTGTGATACTTCGTACTATCATCCTGATTTCACATTCTAACATGGTCATTTCATTTTTATCGCATATTACATTACATCCACAGTACTTAGCATTTTGAGTTACTATATTTTTGTACTTATATGGCCTAGACGGACTTAGGAGGATTTGTATATTGCATTGTATTATCGGCATATAATATTTGGCTTCCGCATTTGCATAGCCGATCCACATTGCATATTCTGTTATTGAATGCTTCATGGACTTACCAGTATATTTTCGCTTACTCTGATATCATATGATTCATGATCTTGTTAGTATTTCTGCTTATCCCGATGATGTATGATTTATGTGTTTTATTGTATACTTAGCACTTACCTTACACACACTTTCACCACCCTCTAAGCTTTTGTAAGCTTATAAACGATAGATGCATGCAGGTGACATTAAGTTGCAATAGCGTTGAGCTTGGAGTGTGCAAGGTAAGTGCTAAGTATTCTGGAGCTTTGATTTCGATATATGTAATTCTCTTTCAGCATTGTGTTCAAATGATCATATTAGTGGATATGTGGTGATGATGTTGCCTTTGTGATTTGGTTATGCTTGTGGTTATGCTCTATTACGAAAAAAAAAAAAATCATACTGAAAATCCTCCTTGTATGATCCCAAGATTGAAATCTGGCATGTGAGTGTCGGGATTTGAGAATGGGGCACTACGGAGGCTTCGACGCTAGATTCGGCGATCAGAAATTTTGTGAGCCCGTTTTTCGAGTTTGGGGGGTGACATAAGACGATATGAAATTTCTGTAAAAGAGACATAAGAGCTAGTGGAGCTTCCCCTTGAACATAAAGTGACCGAGTTCACGTGGATTTATCGAAAGAAAAATGATCGATACAAGGCCAGATTGGTAACGAATGAATATACTCAGAAAGAAGGCATCAACTTCAAGAAATCTTTACATCGGTTGTTAAGTAGATATCTATTATATTTATACTGTCGCTAATTGCTCAATACAATCTTGAACTGAAAAAATGGATGTAAAGACTGCATTCCTATATGGAGAATTGGAAGAATATATCTACATGAAGCAACAAGAGGGGTTCGATATGTAAGGGGCATATAATTAGGTTTGTAGGCTAATGAGGTCATTATATAGCTTGAAACAGTTACTTAGGTAGTGGTACTATAATTTAATAATTTCATGATGAGTCATTAGTTTACTAAGAGTGAATATGATCACTGCGTCTACTTTAAGACACTGAGTGATGGATGATTCATTCTATTAATATTATATGTTAATGACATAGTTATCGTCAATCAAAGTATGCATGAGACCAATATATTGAAGACTTAATTATCGGGGACATTTGAAATGAAAGATCTAAGAGTTGCAAAAAAGATTCTAAACATAAACATACATAAGGATATAAGTATATTATAGTTATCTTAGGAAGAAAACCTTAAGAAGTTATTGGTGAAATTTGGGATGGACAAAGTTAAGCCCATTAGCACACCCCACATTGCTCACTTTAAGCTTTCTTTCCAGTAATGTTCAATTACAAATTAAGAAAATCGAGAAGTCTCATATGCCCTATTCAAGCGCAGTTGACAGTTTGATGTATACCATTATCTCTACAACACTAGATATTTCACATGTAATTAGTATTGTAAGCAAATACATGTTAAATCTTAGGAAGCAATATTGAGAAACAATGAAATAATTACTTCGTTATATACGAGGTACAACAGCTTATGTATTGACATTTAAGAAATAAAAATGAAAACTAATAAGCTATGTGGATTTGGACTACGCAGAAAATGTGGATAACAAAAAGTCTACTTCTATTTACTCATTTATATTAGTAGGTGGAACAATCAGTTACTTGTCAAAGCTTCAATCTATAGTTATTTTTTCCACAACCAAAGTTGATTATATGGTGATAGAGGCCTTTTAAGGAAGGTGTTTGGTTAAGAGGAATGATAAACGAATTCGGGCTTCAGCAAGAGATCATGCCAGTTAATTATGATAGCGAAAACACGATAAATTTGATGAAGAATTTAGTTTAGCATTATACATTAAACATATTAATGTTCTCATCATTTTATCCAACATGTACTTGTGGGATTTAATCTATATGCGGAATAGGCCCACGGATCTGTCTGTGCATGGGACATGTCGATCAGGGGTTCAGATAGCTTACCTAGCTGAGACGCCGCCATGGAAGCCGGATAAGAATACCAGAATATAAGAATTTCTTGTAGAACTTAGGATCTTCCTCTCCTTCACACCCTTTCTACAATACAATAGATGAGACTCAAATTTTGTTGTGGTGTAGGATCGGGGACCCAGCTCTCTAATATAGAGATTGTGGAGAGAGAGTTTGAAACACATCAAAACTCTCCCTCCCCTGCTCCACATTGTAGTATCTCAGTTCAACTCAAACTTTGTCTGTGTAAGATAGCTATGACATTCCAACCCCAGTACGCAGAGCTGCGCAGATAGACTGCATAGCGTATCACTTGAAGTGGGGCCCACTGGTCTACTCAATCATCCATTTTAATTAAATGACAATCCAGACTGTTAATCAGCAAGGCCCACCAAATAGAGTTCTTACATTCTCCCACTTGGGCCTCATTGAGCAACGTTAATGATTGTCACATATAAAATAATTTTGAAAACAAGTTTTGATCTTTCAAGAAAATATCTAAATGGTTAACCAATGAAAACAGTTGGACAATATGAGTAATGCTATTTAATCTGGTCCATCAAAACAGTCAGTATTGAAACGTGGTAGTCATCACAACATTTAGGCGAAGTGAGTCTAAGCGCGATCATAAATACTTTCAATCTTAACGATATAGATTATGAACTAGAAAATGTGGTATAAGGATTACACACTGTAGTGTGATGATATGTGTCTATCCTTAAGAGGTCCTGAAGCTTTTACATGTCTCCAACAAGACACGATTGTAGTTCTACTTACTCAAAATTTGTGCATATATATATAAATAAGCAGAAATAAATCTTTATATCAAAATCATCCAATCAAACTGTATAAAATAAAATCTCTAAGTGTCTGTGAAAATCAAAATACGCTCAACTCTCATTAACTGAAAACATCTGTGGGATCAATAACTCCCATGGATGTCACATGCTCCTAAAATGGCGTGATAGGAAGCCCTTTAGTGAGCGGATCTGTAATCATCTGCTTAGTGCCGATGAATTCTACGGACACTTGATGATTCTGAACCCTTTCCTTTACAACAAGGTACTTGATGTCGATATGCCTCAACCTTGACGAATGCTTGTTATTACTAGAGAAGGAAATAACAGCCGAATTATCATAAAATATTCTTAACAGTTTCGGGATATGCTCCAGTACCCGCAAACCTGAGAAGAAACTCTGTAACCATAGTGCCTGATTAGGTGCCTCATGGCAGGTAATAAATTCAGCTTCCATAGTGGATAAGGCTGTGGTAGATTGTTTCATGCTTTTCTACGACACAGCTCCTCCCAACATCATAAAGATATATCCTGAAGTAGACTTCTTAGTGTCAACGCAGCCTGCGAAGTCTGTGTCTGAATATCTGATCAACTCCAATTGATCAGATTTTCCGTACGTGAGTCCGAAGTCTTTCGTTCTCTGAAGATACCGTAATACTTTCTTCGCAACTATCCAATGTTGCATTCCTGGATTAGATAGATATCTTCCCAATATTCTAGTGATAAAGGCAATGTCTGGTCGTGTACAGACTTGAGAATACATGATGCTCCCTACTACTGATGCGTACGAAAATTCCTTCATTCGATTCTTTTCTAAATCATTCTTTGGACACTGAAATAGTCTAAATTTGTCGCCTTTCACAATGAGTGACTTTCCTAAAGCATAATTTTACATGTTATATCTTTCGAGTACCCTGGTAATATAGGCCCTCTGTGACAGGCTGAGCAGTTCAAGTGTTCTGTCATGGCGAATCTCAATGTCGATGACATAAGAAGCTTCACCAAGGTCTTTCATTTTAAACCTTTGAGATAAGAATTTCTTGGTGTCACTCAACACCCTGGTATCACTGTTAGCCAACAGAATGTCATCAACATACAAAATCATCATAACGATCTTATTTTCACTGGTTTTATTGTGGATGCATTCATCTACAGTGTTTTCTACAAATCCATATGAGGAAATTACTTCATGAAACTTAAGGTACCACTGTCATGATGCCTGTTTCAACCCATATATGGACTTCTTAAGTTTTCAAACCAAATATTTTGAGCCAGTAGCTATAAAACCTTCGGGCTGCAACATGTATACATTCTCATTTAGATCCCCATTGAGAAATGCAGTCTTTACATCTATCTGATTTAACTCTAAATCCATATGAGCTACAAGAGCCATTATGATCCTGAATGAGTCTTTCTTGGATATTGGAGAGAAAGTTTTCTTAAAGTTAATGCCCTCACGTTGGTTAAAACCCTTGGCAACAAGTCGAGCTTTATACCTTTCGACATTACCCTTGGAGTCCCTTTTGGTTTTAAATATCCATTTAGAATCAATCGGCCTTATTCCAGTAGGTAACTCTACAAGATCTCATACTTTATTGTCCTGCATGGATTTCAATTCATCTTTCATGGCATCAAACCAATGAGAAGGATCAGTACTTTATTTGACTTGTGTAAAGGATTCAAGATCTTTTTCCACCCCTATGTCAAAGTCGTACTCTTGTAAGTATACGATGTAATTGTCTCGATTTACAGGCCTTTTCTCTCTTTCAGATCTTCTCAATGATTCAGTTTGTTGGGTCTGATCTTGATTTTCCTCATCAGTGGTTTGTATATGAGGTTCTACATAGCGCTCTACAGTGACTGCAGAATCAACTGCATCATTAATGTCCACGTGATCTAGATTGACTATGACAGGAGTCATAGTCCTTTGTTCCTCAAATGCAAAATTTTTTATGTTCGTGCTCCCACCGTTTTCAGTGTCCTCAATGAATCTGGCATTCTCAGTCTCAACAATCCTGATAGAGTGGGAAGAACAGTAAAATCAATAGTCTTTTGATCTTTCTGGGTATCCAATGAAGAAATAACTTACGGTTCTAAGATCAAGCTTCTTTTCATGCGGGTTATAAACTTTGGCATCAGCAGGACAATCCCAAACATGTAGATATTGGAGACTTGATTTTCTCTCATTTCACAACTCAAAAGGAGTTTTGCTTACTGCTTTGTTGGGAACCCTGTTTAGTATATGAACTGCAGTTTTGATCGCATCACCCCACAGAGATTCTGTCTTTGTCGAATTACTGACCATGCTTCGCACCATATCTATAAGGGTGCGATTACGTCTCTCAGTCACACTATTTTACTCTGGAGTACCAGGAATAGTATATTGAGCAGCAATGCCATAATCTTGTAGGTATTTAGCGAATGGCCCTGGATTACGTCCTGATTCGTCATATCTGCCATAGTATTCACCACTACGGTCAGATCTGACAACTTTAATTCTCTTATCGAGTTGATTTTCAACCTCAGTCTTATAGATTTTAAAAGCATCCAAGGTATCTGATTTCTTATTGATAAGGTATAGGTACCCGAAACGAAAATAGTCATCTATAAAGGTAATGAAATATTTATGGCCACTCCATTAGGCTGTAGGGAATGGTCCACAAATATTTGTATGTATAACCTCTAATAGACCTACACTCCTAGTTGCACGTTTCTTTCTTGTTCTAGTCTGTTTTCCTTTTATACAATCAATGCACACTTTATAGTCAGAGAAGTCTAGAGAATGTAAAATTTCTTCTCGCACAAGTCTGTCTAATCTCTCACGAGATATATGGCATAACCGCCTGTGCCACAACATGGAGGAATTCTCATAGTCTAATCTTCGCTTGGATCCCACTACATTTTCATGCAAGGAATTGATGTTATATACGTGAGAGGCAATCAAGTCTAATTGGTATAAGTTGTTTACTATAAAATCGGTTCTAACTTTAATCGAATTAAAGTAAATACTAAAACTTTTATTTCCAAAGTGAAATGAATATCTCAACTTATCCAAACAGGAAATTGAAACTAAATTACGCATTATGGATGACACACAAAATGTATCTACTAAATTCAAAAAATGACCAGACTTTAACTTAAGCCTATAGACTCTTATTGCCTCCACGTCAACCTTGACACCATTGCCTATGTATACTGAGCGCTCCGCATCAGTTGGTGGCCTGGCCTGTAGTAATTCCTGCATAGAAGTACATATTTGAATAGTAGTTCCTAAATCTATCCACCAGGAATCCGCTGACACATCAGTTAGATTAGATTCAAAACAGATAAGAACAGAATGATTATCTTTCTTTATGAGCCAATTCTTAAAGCCTTTGTAGTCCTTGAAATGACCTACCTTATTGTAAAAGAAGCACGGTTTACCCTTAACCCATTTATGTTTAGATCCATTTTCAGATTGATTATCAGGTTTTTCAGATGAAGGACTAAAGAATCCATTATTAGAACCTTGTTTCCTTTTCTTTTTACCTTTATTCCCTTACCCTTGCCCATGACCTGAGGTCACCATATTAACATTTTGAACTTTGACCGTCTACCTGATTGTCTTCTTCTTGGACACACTGAGTGATAAGTTCATCCAATGTCCACATATCCTTTAGAGTGTTATAGTTCACCAGGAACGTACCGAATTAGGGAGGTAGGTTATTCATGATCAAATGAACCAGCTGATCATCAGTGAGTACAAGCCATAGAGCACGAATCTTAGAAACGACTTCGATCTGCTCTATAATGTATTCACGGATGTTGCCTTTTCCATCTTAGGATGAGCGAGTCAACTTATTCAAAAGAATACCCACCTCAGACTTATCAGATTTCTTGAACCTTTATCCCATTTCAGTCAGGAAAACTTTGGCCTTATTTATTTCAGGCATGACGCTCTTCATAGATTCAGAAATCAAATACTTAATAACTTTCAGGCATGTATCATTTGACCTAAACCATGCAACCCATCGATTATATTCAGCTTCAGTGGCATTATCAGATGGTTCTGGTGGTTCTGGTGTTATCAGGGCAAGATATAATTGTAAACACCCCAATACAACTTCAATGGCATTTTTTCATTGAGCATAGTTAGACCCATTTAGGGCAGGGACTTGATGTGTATTAGTGGGAATTGAAACTGAAATATAAGAGACATATAATCACATTAGTTCATTATTTCACAAAATAATTTCGTGATTATAAACAAAGAATATTAGGCAAATTAAATCAATTTAATTGTTAAGGGAAGCATCAACTGAATCATTCAGGATGAAGATGGGCCCAACCATTACATCCTGGTGAGAATCTGTTACATCATCATCATTCCTCCTGTGGGTGGTAATAATAACATGTTAGTGATCCTCTTGAACATGAAGGTAAGTGATGCCAGTCATGTAAAACTGAGACACTCAACACATGTGGGTGAGATGAGTCTTTCAGCTTTACATCACCAGTACCATTTACTTCACCCGTTCACGTGATTGCCAAATGGTAATCGTCTGTGTTTTCGTTACCGCATGCATGAAAATGTGAATACAACTATATGCAATCCTCCTTATCCCAATGTTACAAGTCTGTACTTGTAAAATTTTCATCGATTGAGGTCACTATGGTGGCTAACACAATTGAATCCAAAACTACTAATATAGACTTTAGGATTGTGATTATAATCCTGCCTCAATGGACTATTTCTTAATTAGTCTTGACACGGCTCACAAGGTCATTGATATTGATTATTGGAAAGTGAAGTAACCTTATATATATGCAGACTAATGTGTATCATTCTTTATGTTCCAACAGTCTATATCAATTCCTTTAGGATGGGCAATGGGCCGATAATGATACCGAATCAAGACTCTGCATGTTATGAGCCTTGGGCCCAACCAAATATATAATTGGATCCCAATTCACAGATCCATGAGGTGGATCCAAATAGACTAAAATCGGGTCCGTTTATCCGACAATTAAAACAGGAGAATTCTCGACCTTTTGCGTCTCTGAATCTCAACAGGGTAGTGCAGTATATGGGCCCATGTACTTGTCAGGCCCAGAGTTTTAAACCGATCGCAGGTCCATTGACTGACCCGAAATTACAAAAATTAGGTCCAAGTACCCGACCTCATATTAGGTCGAGTGTCTACCTTATTTCAGATAAATGCGTTTACGCTGGCATCTGAAAGAGGGAGAGAAAGAGAGACGAAGTCTTAGTTGCTCTCCATGTCTACTTCATGCAGGAGGGAGAGATGCGGGATCTCCTCAGTTCTGCAAACGTTGTCAAAAGAAGCAGCAACGACTGTGGCATTGGCTGCCATCGATGGGCATTGAAGCACGAGACGCTAGCAATGGCTTCGATCAGAGGAAGAAAGGAGGTTGAGAGCCATCACCATCGTCTGCACGAGTAAGGTTCGACAATGGCTATCGGTCCAACAGTTCAAGGTACTATATTTGGGATAACTAGGATCCTTGAATGGAAATCCCCAATAAAAACTGGATTTGGAGATTTTCAAAATCTCTAATATAGGTTTCTACATTTAGGGTTTCAAATCCAAATCCCCGAAACTATGAATTTAGGGTTTCGAATCCAAATCCCTAATATGAAAATCTGTATTTAAGGTTTCGAATCCAAATCCCTAATCCAAAAAATCTGATTTTAGGAATGAGAAATTGAAGACCCTAATCTTCTGATTTGGGGATTCGAAATCGAAATCCCTAATCTACTCTGGATTTTTGGGGATGGGGATCTGAAATTCCCAATTTGTGATTTAGGGTTTGAAATCCCTAATTGCCGTATTTGGGATTAAAATCCCTAATTTGCTCAATTTGGGGATTCAAATCTGAAAGCCTTAATTTCAAATTTTGGGGATTCCGAATTGAAAAATCCAAATGATATCTGAATTTGGGGATTCGAATATGAAATCCCTAATTCTGGATTTGGAGATTGAAATTCCTAATTCGAATAGTTTAGGGTTTTTGAAATTCAAATCCCTAATTTTAATCTTTCTGGATTCAGGGATTCGGAAATCCCTGATATGATCACATATAGCCGGGTGTGATCATCCATACCTATGCACAGATGGCTCTGATACCAAGTGTGGGATTTAATCTATATGCGGAATAGGCGCACGGATCTGTCTGTGCATGGGACATGTCGATCAGGGGTTCAAATAGCTTACCTAGCTGAGACGTCGCCATGGAAGCCAGATAAGAATACTAGAATATAAGAATTTCTTGTAGAACTTAGGATCTTCCTCTCCTTCACACCCTTTCTGCAATACAATAGATGAGACTTGAATTTTGCTCTATGGTGTAGGATTGGGGACTCAATTCTCTAATATAGAGACTGTGGAGAGAGAGTTTGAAACCCATCAAAACTCTCCCTCCCCTGCTCCACATTGTAGTATCCCAGTTCAACTCAAACTGTTGTCTGCATAAGACAGCTATAGCATTCCAGCCCAGTACGCAGAGTTGCGCAGATAGACTGCGTAACGTATCACCTGAAGTGGGGCCCACTGGTCTACTCAATCATCTAGTCCAACTGAATGACAATCCAGACTGTTGATCAGCAAGGCCCACCAAATAGAGTTCTTACAGTGCTTACTCTCGAGAAGATCCACACAAGCATGAATCCGGCGGACATGCTTACAAAGGTGGTTCCCACAGAGAAGTTCCGATTATGTTCAACTTCTCTAAGTCTATCGAAAGGTAGATGAAGTATGCACGAAAAGTGACGACGATGGTAAAGCTATAATGAAGGCTATTAAAGATGGCAATAGTAGTATAAAGTTGTGGCTCATGAAGATTGAATCCATGGTGGAGATCGTTATGAGATGTCTTCAATATGTACATGGAACATGGGTTTGATCGATCGACCACCCTAGTCGATTAATCAAGTGAACTTCGAATTATATAGTGGGTCTCTAGATAGTTTTGGATAGTTTTAATCGATCGAACTGTCAGGTTGATCGATTGACATAATTTGAAAAAACCCAATTAACTCTCTGGATACTTTTTCGTATGTTTAATTGATCAAACATGCATGCTTGATCAATCGAGGAATGCTCGATTGATATCGATCAATCGATGTATAGATCGACAGTGTGTGCAATTATGCATAAGTGCATGATTTGTTTCCTATTTTGATTGTAACATTATATATATCAGGTGTAATCAGGATCAAGGAATTCCTAAGGCATCATTAAGGGTTTTAAAGAAGAAAAAGCTAGGGTTTTGGAGATATTGAAAGGAGTTGTTATCAGTGTAAGTGCATCCATCTCTTATATTTTCATTTTCATAGTGAATTGTTGTCGCTTTGTGTTGTGGTTTTTTTCGCAAATGATTTTCACGTAAAAATTGTGTGTACTTATGCATGCTTTGTTTACATTTACTTCATTGTCATGTGATTCGTATAAAGTATTCTTCCGCAAACTCCCAACAAAACATAGGACACCTATTCAATTTCTTTGTACCCATATGAGAAAGCTACCGTGGTTGGATAAATCTGCGCATTTGGTAGTTGTGAATTATACGGTCCGTTTGGAAGCTTGGATTTGAAATGCATTAGAATCTAAATCACAATTACATTAGAATCATCTTGAATCTTTATTTGTGTTTGGCTGAAATACAGTAGAATACAAATCTTTTGTTCGGGATATTGTATTTGGAGGGTATTGGAATTTTTCGGTATACTCACTAGACTTATATTTAATTAGCTAAATTAGCCTCTATATGCCAAATTAGTATATATATGTGAAATTTGATAGAATGATTACAAGAAGCCTATTAAAAATATATACCTTGACTAAAAAAAGAGGAAATTATGAAAGTTGGGTGGGCAACAAATGGAGAGATCACAAACAAGTGACTTATTGACATTTTTTAACTATCCATTAAAATGTCAAATGTTTAGATGGTTTAGATCATTTTATTGATGTGATTTTGATATTGCAGCTAATAATTAAATTGTTTGGAATATCATCAGTGTGCCATATTTCAAGTGAATTAGTAGCTTAGAGATACCTTATTACCTGTGTGACTCTGTTATCCTTTAAGGAGGTAAAAAATGCATTTCCTTTTGATTACATTGAAATCTCAGTAAGATTTTAAAACTCAATAAAATGATTATTTTTAAATATCTTTAATTCCATTTAGCTTAAAAAATATTAAAATTTATGCCTGTAAGGCGCAAAACCCATTTATTTGGATTCGAAATACACCCATTTACCATCACATCCAATGTCCCGTATCCCATGTTACCAGTTTTATATGGATCGTTGCTCTTGACCGTTACTCCTGCGCACATATCATTTGATCACTACCATCCAATCCTCACTATTTTTCGGTAGGGCCCATCGACCTCCTGAGCCATTGGAGTAACAGTCCCAATTGCTGTAGACTTCATCTCGTGCACCGCGGGTGGAAGCTAAAGTAGAACTTCTACGCTGCACCTACTTAATTTTGAGCCAGCTTTGGAGCTGGCTCACTCGTCATTAGCGTGCGCAGTCCGTCCTTTGCATCGGGAGCGGATTAGGACGCGGATCAGATATGACGGATTGAGTAGCGAGTCGGCCACTGAAATGACGTCACCTAATTCTGTTGGCCCACTATGATGTATGTGGTGTATCCACACGGTCCATACATCTTGAGATATCATTTTAGGGCATAAGTCAAAGAATGAGGTAGATAAAAAGTGTAGTAGACCCCACCACAAAAAACCAGTGGGGAGAGTGATCCCATAATGTTTATTTGAAATCCAAGCTGTTAAAAAGTTAAAAACGATATTATACAAGGGAGAACACAAATACCATTAAAACTAACGTAAGGCTCACCATCATGTTTATTTGGAATCCAATCTGTCCAAAAGTTAAAAAAGACATTATATAAGGGAGAACACAAACATTATCTTTATCTATAACTTCTGTAGCCTCTAAAAGTTTTTAACGATGGGTGTTAGTGTCTCACTGTCTTCTTATTCTGGGTTCAATGGAGCTTTTTTATTTAACTCACTTTTTTTTAAGTTGTCTTAAAATGATCTCTCAAAATAAATGGAAGGTATAAATATAAGACATACATTATATTAAGGCTCATGGAACTTGGTGACGCTACTTCAGTAGAGTCTCGCTGCAGATTAGCTGCGGCTGTGGCCTCATCGAAGACGGTGCAGCCCTTACCGTGGGGCCTACCGTAATGTATGTATTATATATTTACACTGTCCATTCGATTTTATATATCATTCTAGGTATGAGATTAAAATTTGAAATAGATTCAAATTTCAAAGACGACCATATCCTAAGAAATGGTCACAAATGTTTTGAATACAGCAGACAATTATTTTCCCTTAATCTATATTTTTGTTTGAATGGAAAATAAATATTACGGTGGACCTTAGGAAGTTTTTAATGGTGGAGCGTTAAATCACCTCTGTTTCCTATATTATGCTCTACTTGAGATTTAGATCTACTTTATTTTTGTGTATTTTTGTGTTCTACACTGAAAATGATCTGAGAAAATTGATGGACGGCGTGGATGTGGAATATCTATATATATATCGTGGCCCAATGGTAAGGACCTCACCGTCTTGGGTGAGGCCGGGGCTGCACCAAATCCGATCCCGCAGCGTGGTTGGTTAACCATGGTTAGTTAAGCAGAGGTTCGGCCTCACCGTCTTGGGTGAGGCCAGGGCTGCACCCAAATCCGCTCCCACAGCGTGGTTGGTTAACCATGGTTAGTTGAGCAGACGTTCGAGGTTGGTAGTCAACCATGGTTAACTAAGGTGGAAGTTTCTAGGCAGTGAATCGTGGGAGGGCGACAGGCTTCGTCAATTGCGGCGCGTAGGAGCTCGAATGAGCGCATGAGATAGAAGAACGAACTTCTCGTAATACATGCTATTTGATATATCTGTGAAAGATCTGAGCCATTAGTTAATTATAATCTAATGTTAAAATAGTGTATACTGAAATTTATTTTGGTAATATTTCCTATGTCATGCATTGAACAAAAACCGTTGATATTTATCAAACAATTTTGACCATCCAGATGAGTGAATCAGTCTGATATTTTTTAGTCAGGGAATTGAAACATGGATCCCTACTTCCTAAATTACTGAATCACTTACTCGTGTGCCACAGTGTCACGTGTTCCCCGATTGTCCTTCTCACTTTCAAGCGACCGGATATTCTTAGCATTCGTCCAAAAGAGCTCCTCCGGGTTGTATGCGCGAGCGCGGATCCGATTTGTATGATCCGCGATCCGACGATTTTCAAATTATACGCGGGTTTTAGTTCTTCTAAGTTCTAACTGGGGTCCATGCTGTGGGATCCAGACTGTTGAATGGAACATATATAACATGTTACCTGTCAGGACTCATTTTAGCCTTTGGATCTGTAGCCCATGAATATACGGATAAAAGAGAAAAGACCTTAACAGTCCACATTCGGCTTTAAATTGTTTCAGTATTTCTGACTAGAATTCTACTATCCACCATTATTCGTGGGGTACCAATGGTCTAGATTACCGAAGCAAGGACTACTCAAAAGGGAAGATATGCATGGACTCGAACAATCCGTTACGTTACAACTATTATGGTTACTTTTTTTTTTATAACGTAACCTATTACTTATATTTTTTTACTGCATTCGAAACAATTTAAATTACCAAATGAGGTTGCTTGCCTTTTTGCTTTTTTCAGCTACTCTACTTTAAATAAGTGAGAATATTTTTATTAAAAAATTAACATCTATACCTTAAAAATTTAAACCAATAAATTATATTTAAAAGGATAAAAAAAAAACAACAACATGGTACAACTCATCTGCCATACTAATTTTTTTCAACTATTATTGTAACCGAACATACAAAAGATCTGCCTATAAAATACTTTGGTAGGCCTTTCACGTTTTGCGATAGCAGATTGGGTGCACCCAAGGCGCAGCCATTAACGTGGGGTCCACCTTGATGCTTGTATTTTGTCTCTACACTGTGAATACGTTTTGTGAGATAATTTATAAGATGAAGTAGATCCAATTTCACGTAGACCATAGTAAAGGAAACAACGGTGATTGAACACCCTCTTATTAAAAGCTCAGACCTGTTCTGCTGTTTCTGTAATTTTTATTTGCCACCCAACGAGTTGACAAGGTCATATATGCTTGATCCAAAACTTTTGTGGCCCATCTACTATCTCCTACATCAGGGTCCACCAGAGAATTGTATCTGCTTTTTTATTTTTTATTTTATTTTATTTTTCTTTTTAAAGACTCGTGCCATAAAATGACCTTAAAAAAATAATGGACGGAGAGGGTGGATATAGAATACATACATCAAGGTGGTCCCCACAGCTGGGCCACACCTAATCTGCTCTTTTAAGTTTTCGGGGCATGGCCACCTGATATTTGGATCAGTTTTATATTTTCACTTCTTTCTGGTGAGTTACACCTGATTGACACAAACTTATGGTTGGCATCTCATTCTCATTGTTCTCTATGGTGTGGCCCACCTAATTTGCGTATGTCTCTGATTTGTTTTCCTTAGATTTTATGATCGACGATAAAATCTGATGGACAGAGTAGAGTTGACGTATACAACGTTATGGGCCCCACAAGCTTGGGTGTTTTACACGCTGTCTAAAATAAGTGTTGCAGCGGATTATGGAAGGAGGATGCTGTGCAATGCATCTGCTCCCTTGCCTTCTAGAGTACTCAACACAGCGTGCTCAGGTTAAAAGTTAACTGTAGTTATAGATGTGAAACGAATCTGGACATTCCATTTCTCAAGGAACATGACCCTAGTTGAGATATAACTCTGGTTGAGTCTAAATGAGGCATCAGAAGTCAAAAGTAGAAGAGAGGAAGATGGGCCCACTGATTTCGCTGTCCATTTAATAAGCAAGAAAGAACTTTGATGGATGCGGATTGCGTGGGACGCGGTTTGGCTAGCGACCCCATATGGTGTCAAAGCTCTTTAGGCATCACCACGATATGTGTTTTATCCACGAGGTCCATCCATTTTGCCGTCTTATGTTCGAGGTTGAAACCAACAATGAAATACATTCAAAACAAAGGTGGACCACACCACATGAAAATACTATTGATTGGACGTTCATCGTCTAAAGGCCCGTGTAATGTTTATTTACCCTCCAATCTGTCGATAGGGTCATGCAGACCCTGACAAAAGGAAAATACAAACATTAGCTCCTCTTTGTTTTATTTATTTATTTATTTGGCTTTGTTACATATGCCTACCCACATCGAGCACTCACCGTAGGATAAGATTTAACCACGATGGGTGCGGTAACTTATGACCTTGTGTTGAAAATCTCTATGGGTCTACCACTAACAAGCCAGAAGGATCCAAACAATATCAACTTTAGGGCATGTTTGGATGCAGTAATTAGGTAGGAGTAGGCTGGAGAAAGATGGATTGCATGGCTTTTTATGTCATTAATATATTTGTCAGAGGATTAGAAGCAATCCCACTGGATTGTTATATACAGCGGCCTAAGTATTGCCGCGTTTGGACGGACACACGGGATATAGAGATTTCTCAACTACTGTGCAATTGGCCAGTTGCATAGGATTGAATGAGATTACGCAATCCAGCGGATTCGCTCCCGAATTCAGAAATTAGCTGGATCCGTCGTCAATGCAGCGCCGTCCAAATAGGATTGCAGAGGACGGGATGGATTTTCAAACCCTATCCAACCTACTCCAGCCTACTCTCATGTAATCTCCGCATCCAAACATGCCCTCAATGGCCTCTTATATGATGCGTTGCGGAAGGACGTGAGGTTGAGCACCATCTTATGTAGGGTGGATAACTGTTTCGAATTCATGAAACTTTTCCAGACTCCTCACAAAAATATCTTGAATCCATGGGAAAGAAAGCAATCTCAATAGATATAAATTTTATAAATTTTATAATTTGATTGATGAATAATTATTTATGCCTATTAAAAATAAAAATCATATAAAACTCTTTTAAAGCTTAATTTTTAAAATAAAAATTTCAAATAAACTTACGCAAGAAGAGTCCTAGCATAATTACAAATTATTTTTAAAAGTGAGAAATTCTAAAATAGAAAAATATTAAAAATTTTGAAATTAATAAAAATAGTAATTTTTTTTCTTCTAAAAAGCTGTTTTTGAGCTAAAAAGGGACAAATGTGCGTGCTATAATGACATCTGAATCAAAAGTTAACAACCAAATTTAAGGTCCATTTTCTTTTAGCCCATACCATGGTAGAACGATACTTGTAGCATGTTCTGGCATATACATCAGGATGAGGCTTATATAGCTTTGACACTGGCTGACTGGCTAGTGTTGGAGTAACTAGCCAAGCAGCTTCCTCCATGGCTCTACGCACCCACCCAAAATGTATGGGTTTCATCCACGTCATCCATCCATTTTTTCAAAGTCATTTTTTAATTTGAGCCCAAAAATCAGGCAAGTCAAAGGTCAAGTGGACCACATGCTAGGAAACAGTGATGACAAGTATATCCACCGTTGAAACTTTTTTAGGAGCCACTGTTATGTTTAATCACCGTCTGGCTTGTTTGTAACGCATATAGACCCAGAGAAGGGGAAAAAGCAAATATCAACTTGGGTAGAGTGTGATAGATGATAGTACGGTGCTTTAAAATTACTTATAAATTATGCCAGGCCTTAGAAATTGTGTCTATGCTTTAAAATTATGTCGGCACAAGTAATTAAAAAATTGCTGTAAGAATCTCGAGTCCTAGATTAAATGTACTGAGAACCAAAAGTTAACACTTAATTGAGTATTTTACTACAATGGATATTGATTAGACAGTTGAAAATGGCACCATGGTTCCATTTCAACTAAAACTTATCCATGAATCACGGCTTAGGATACTTCAACCAATCTAATTTTGGGGAAGGGGCCATCGTTGTTGGCCATGTGGGGCCATCATGATGTATGTGTTTTATATCCTTTCTATTCATCCTACTTTTTCAGCTCATTTTATCTTACAGTACAAGTGAAAAAATGAAGTAAATCCAAAGTTTCATTAATGGACCACACCATGAGAAAGAGTGAGAATAATAACACCCACCATTAAAACATTCTTAAGGCTAATCATGATGTTTATTTTCCGTTGAACCTCTTTGCAAGGTCATATAAAGGGAAACCACAAATATCAGTTGGATCTTAAACTTCTGTGACCCTGACAAAGTTTTTACTATTAGGCATTCAATTACCACTGTTTCACGTAGTGCGGTCTATTTGATATTTAGATTTGCTTTAATTATGGGCTCATGTTCTAAAATTAGCTGGCAAAATGAATAAACAAGATGAATAAAACATATAGTATGGCCCCACAATGCCTACAACCAAGGGTCACCAGCAATAGCCTTCTAATACCATTACGAGACAATGGCTAACTGAACGGAAAAAATAAAATAAAAAACTCTACAGAAATTCTAAGAACTTCTAAGGGAGTAACGGGAGATTGAAGATGTGATTTTATACGTGCCGTCATGGGAATGTTGCATTATAGCCACCTTGTGTAATTTACGGTCTGTGATGATGTGGGCCCACCATGGACATGCTTGGATTTTTTTTAAAAAAACAGGAACCAAGTCCGACCGCTGATTTGCAGTACATGATAGGTGTTGCAAATTTTATGTACAGATGTTTTTAGACCTGACAAGTGGTGGCAACGGTTTGGTGAAATAGACCATCGGTCGGTTGAGTCTTGCCATGATTGAGCATGCCATAAAAATCCTCCCAATCGTTAGAGTCCTAGGATGGATACATGATCCTCTTCAGCCGGATAGATGTGATGGGAATTTTTTTCTCATTGCTGGATTCAATGAAATCAAACCAGTTTCGATATCATTGATAATTGTCGAATTTTTTACCGCTATTCGCTAGACAGTTTTTGTCCTATTTTGATATCATCGAAGGACTTTAGATGATATCGAAGGCTGTCATCGAAGGTTGCTCGATGGCATCAATAATTGTCAGAATTTTTAACCCCTGGTCGCTGGACAGTTTTTGGTCCTATTTCGATATCATCGAATGACCTTAGATGATATCAAAAGCTGTTCTCGAGAAACTTTCGATATCATCGAAGAGTTACGCAAATGCGATTGCGGAAATGCAGATTCTGCGGAAATTGTTTCGTATTTTGATTCTCCCTCTTTCTATTCTTATATAAAGGAGTGTATGCGGGATTGAGGTGTATTCCAGGGTATTCTAAGGTCTCCTAAAGGTTTTCCAGGAGGGCTTAGGGCTATCAAAGGTGAGAGAGAGAAGGAGAGAAAGAGAGAAAGAAAATTTATGTAAGAGAGATTCTGCTCATATAAGTGATTTACTTCATAGTCCACGTCTCAGCGCCTCTACGTCCTCATGATCGGTGAGATCTCTTCGTTTTTCATTTGTTCTCTTATTGTTCATCCACTCCTGCATGAGTGAAGAAGGTTTGATCCAAGCAGTGTGTGCTTGTGATTGGTTGTAACATTCTGCTATATAGTGAATTGTTAATCTGGACAAGGTCTCGTGAATTTGACCTCTTTGAGGGTCTTCCACATAAAATTCCCTAGTGTCGTGTGGCTTATGCTTTAATTTATTTCATTGCTTTATTATTCCATAATTCTAGTTTGTTTCGGGAGGCTAGATCCTAAGGTTTTGTGCAAGGCCCCAACAAAGTGGTATCAGAACTAAGTTCATTGATTGGGTAGGATTGGTTTGAAATTATGGAAGGTGGCTCATCAAGGATGATTAGCCTTAATAGTTCTAACTGGACCATATGAAAGACTAATATGGAGGACTTGCTTTATTGCAAGGACCTATATTCTCCAAGTTTAAGCATATCAGCTAAATCCAAGGATATGTCTGATGATGATTGAAAGAAGTTGGATCGGAAGGCGGTGAAGTTTATTAAACAATGGTTGCATGATTTTGTATTTCACCATGTGTCTATGGAGACCTCAGTCACTAGCCTATGGCTGAAATTGGAAGGATTGTATGAGAGAAAGACAATCGGTGATAAAATCTTCCTGATAAAACGACTTGTGAATCTTAAGTTCAAAGATGGTGGTTATGTATCCGAGCACATGAATGAGGCCAACAATATAGTGAACCAGCTCTCTGCTATGAAGATGATCCTGGATAATAAATTTCAGGATTTGTTATTGCGTAGTTCATTGCTTGATAGTTGGGAGACATTGGTGGTGTCTCTAAGTAACTCCACTTTAGACGGAAAGGTATCCATGGAATAGGTAACCAGTTGTCTGTTCAATGAGGAGACAATGAGGAAGTCTCAGGGGTCTACTCAGCAAGAGACACTTGTGAGATAGAATCGAGAGAGATGAAAAAATAGAAAGGGTGGGAAGGCGCGAGATAAATCAAGAGGCAAGTCGAGTACCAGAAAAGATGTTGAATGCTGGAATTGTGGTAAAAAGGGCCACTATAAGCATGAATATTGTAAGACTAAGAATGACAAAAAAAGAAAAGGAAAGGAGAATGAAGATGAAACAGATTCCACTGTAATCGCTTCAGATGGCGACATTGTAGTTATTCTTTTTGCAGATCATGATGTTTGTCTCACTGCTACGAGTTAGGACACCGACTGGGTAATAGACTCGAGAGCTTCTTTTTACATCACTCCACACAAAGACTTCTTCACAAGCTACAAGTCAGGTGACTATAGGACCATGAAGATGAAAAATTCTGGCGTATCGAAGATCGTAGGGGTTAACGATATTTGTATGACGACCTATGTGGGCTGCACATTGGTTCTCAGGGATTGAGGCATATCTCAGACCTTCGCCTTAACTTAATATCGACGGGAAGACTGGATGATGATGGCTATAAAAGCCGGTTTGCTGGTGGGCGTTGGAAGCCCATAAAAGGTTTGTTGATCGCAGCCAAAGGAAAGAAGTATTGCACCCTTTACAAGACAAGTGTCAGTGTGTGCAAGGGTGAGTTGAACGCAGCATAAGATTCAACTATTGACATGTGGCATAGGCGTCTAGGCCACATGAGTGAAAAATGGCTTCAGGTACTAGTAAGGAAGCGGCTCCTTCCAGACGTGACAAATATGTCTCTCAAAACCTATCTTGATTGTTTATCAGGGAAACAACATAAAGTTTCATTTATTAGATCTGCTCCTCATGTTAATAAAGTGCATGCATTAGATTTAGTTTATTCTGATGTTGTGGTCTTACGAGGATAAAAACCTTGGGTGAGGCATTGTATTTTATCACTTTTATAGATGATGCATTTAGGAGGGTTTGGATTTATGCTTTGAAATTCAAGGACGAGGTCTTTTGTGTGTTTAAATTGTTTCATACTATAGTCGAGAGAGAGATAGGTAGATCATCGAAGTGCATCCGCACTGACAATGGTAGTGAATACATTGGCGACTTTCATGAGTATTACAAGTCCCTGTATATACGACATGAACAGACGGTTCTCAAGACCTCCCAACATAATGGTGTAGTTAAGTGAATGAATCACACCATTATTAAGAGAATCAGATGCATATTATCCCATGCGAAATTGCCCAAGACGTTCTGGGGAGAAGCAATAGACATAACAGCGTATCTGATAAACAGGTTTGCATCAGCCTCATTGAATGGAGAAGTGCTTGAGAAGGTATGGACTGAACAAGATCCATCGTACAATCATCTCAGGGTATTTGGATGCAGAACATTCGTTCTCGTACCAAAGGATGAGAGGTCCAAGCTCGATATGAAGATCAGGTAGTGTGTGTTCTTGGGGTACGGTGATGAAAAGTTCGGTTACAGATCGTGGGATCCGACCAAGAAGAAGCTTGTCAGGAGTAGAGATGTGATTTTCTTTAAAGATCAGTGTATAGAAGACATTGGTAACCTAGAAAAGAACCAGCCTAGTTCAAGTGAGCTGGAGGACATGGATTTGATTATTCCTCCCGTGGTACCTGATGATGGGGGAGTACAGCAAGGTACAGAGGATGAGGGAGTTCTTTTAGAAGATGGACCAGGGGAGCAGCCCCCACTTGATCCACCTGTTGAGCCACAGGTGAGGAGGTCATATAGGGACAGACAGCCGTCCAAGAGGTACTCACCGCATAAGTACATTATGCTCACTGATGGGGGAGAGCCAGAAGATTATTTTGAAGCCCTAGTCGATGAACATAAAGGAGGGTAGTTGAAAGTTATGCAAGAGGAGATGGAATCCTTACATAAGAACCACACCTATGATATGGTGAAATTGCCTAAGGGTAAGAAAGCTTTAGGCAACAAGCGGGTGTTCAGAAAGAAGGTTGAGCAGAAGAATTTACGGACGAGGTTTAAGGCCAGACTTGTAGTGAAAGGGTTCGATCAGAGGAAAGGTATAAACTTCGATTAGATATTCTCACAAGTGGTAAAGATGACATCCATATAGGTGTCGCTTAGGTTGGCGACTAGCATGGATCTGGAGACAGAGCAGCTAGATGTTAAAACTGCATTTCTCTATGGTAACCCGGAAGAAGAGATTTACATGTACCAACCAGAGGGGTTCGAAGTCAATGACAAGGAGCATATGCTATGTAGGCTGAGGAAGAGCTTGTATGGGCTAAAACAACCTCCACGGCAATGGTACGAGAAGTTTGACTTGTTTATGTTGAAGCATGAGTATGATAGAACAGAGTGGGACCACTGTGTGTTTACGCGCAAGTTCTCAGATGGTGATTTCTTAGCTTTGCAGTTATATGTTGATGACATGCTCATCATGGAAAAAAATATCAAGAAGATCGATAGGTTAAAATAGGAGTTGGACAAGTCCTTTGCGATGAAAGACTTGGGCCCGACTAAATAGATCATAAGAATAGAGATAACCCGTGACAGAAGCAATATAAAGCTTTGACTGTCACAAGAGCGGTATATTAAGAAAGTCCTAGAGCGGTTCAATATGAATGTAGTGAAGCTGGTCAGTACTCCATTGGATGGTCACTTCAAAACGAGCGACAGGCAGTGTCCCAAGACAAAGGCAGAGGTGGAAGAGATGTAGAAGATACCCTACGCGTCAGCAATAGGAAATTTGATGTATGTTATGGTGTGTACACGCCTAGACATATCATATGTAGTTGGAGTTATTAGCCAGTATCTTGCCAATCCTGGCAAAGAGCATTGGGCAGCAGTGAAATGGATACTGCGGTATGTAAGAGGTTCATCCAGGTTGAGTCTATGCTATGGTGATGAAAAACTTGTGTTAGGGGGCTATACAGATGTAGACATGGTAGGTGACATAGACTCTAGAAAGTCTACATTGGCATTCATGTTCACGTTTGCGGGGGGAGTGATTTCTTGGTAGAGTAAGCTACAGAAGGTTGTAGCATTGTTGACAATAGATGCCGATTACATTACAGTCACAGAGGCATGCAAAGAGATGTTTTAGATGAAGAAGTTCCTACAGAAACTTAGCCTGAAGAAGGAGTAGCACGTGGTATATTGCGATAGTCAAAGTGCTATACACTTAAGCAAGAATCCAAGTCAGCACTCTAAGTCGAAGCACATATAGATTCAGTATCACTGGATTAGGGATACTTTTGAACAGAATGTGTTACAACTTGAGAAGGTTCATATAGACAATAATAGGTCAGACATGATGACCAAAGCTTTGCTTAAGGGTAAGTTTGAGGTTTGTGAAACCAGGTTGGCTTGAAGAAGGTGAATTCCTCTTGAGTCAAAAAGGAAGAGATTCGATGGGAATTTTCTCCTCATTGCTGGATTCAATGAAATCGAACCAGTTTCGATATTATCGATAATTGTCGAATTTTTCACCGCCAGTCGTTGAACAGTTTTTGTCCTGTTTCGATATCATCGAAGGACTTTAGATGATATCAAAGGTTGTCATCGAAAGTTGCTCAATGACATCGATAATTGTCAGAATTTTTCACCCCTGGTTGCTGGACAGTTTTTAATCCTGTTTCGATATCATCAAAGGACCTTAGATGATATTGAATGCTGTCATCGAGAGACCTTTGATATCATCGAAGAGTTACGCAGATGCGATTGCAGAAATGCAAATTTTACAAAAATTATTTCGTATTTTGATTCTACCTCTTTCTATTCTTATATAAAGGGGTGTATGCGGGATTGGGGTGTATTCCAGGGTATTTTAAGGTTTTCTAAAGGTTTTTTAGGAGGGCTTAGGGCTATCAAAGGTGAGAGAGAAAATGAGAGAAAGAGAGAGAGGAAGCTTGTGGAAGAGAGATTCTGCTCGTAGAGGTGATCTACTTCACAGTCCACATCTCAGCGCTTCTACGTCCTCGTGATCGGTGAGATCTCTCCATTTTTCTTTTGTTCTCTTATTATTCATCCACTCCTACGTGAGTGAAGAAGGTTTGATGTAAGCGGTGTGTGCTTGTGATTGGTTGTAACGTTCTGCTTTATAGTGGATTGTTTATCTAGACGAAGTCCCGTGGTTTTTCCTTCTTTGAGGGTTTTTCATGTAAAATTCTCTGGTATCATGTGGTTTATGTTTTAATTTATTTCATTACTTTATTATTCCATAATTCTAATTTGTTTCGGAAGGCTAGATCCTAAGGTTTTGTGCAAGACCCCTAATAAGATGGGAAACAAATCAGAATAATTCAAAGGAAAAAGTGTTATTGGGAGCGTGTATTTGGAATACATTACATTATATCCATCAAATACAATCATAATTGTCAACTTGTAATTGGAATACACAAAAGCTAAATTTTCTATTTGGGAGCTTGTATATGAAATGCATTGAAAATCTTTAGTATATTAAGAGGTTATTAATTTGATTAGCTAAATTAATTTTAACATTTCAAATTTATATACATATGTAATATTTGACAGAATTATTGTAATAAGATCATTAAAATATATAGTTCGAAAAAAAAAGGAGAAAATTTCAAACCATGGGTGGGCCACAAATGTAAAGATTATAAATGAACAACTAACTAATGGTTTTTAACCATCCATTTAAAAGGCTATACTTAGATTGTAACACCCCAGATTTTTACCAACCTGGGGTTAGACGTCCTTAGGCAATGAGTCAACCATAACACCTTGGTAACCTCTTAGAACCCAATTCCAAAGCCAAATAAATCATTCAGAACCTAATTCTTTAGAAATTTAACGTGAATTAGTCAGCGCTACACTAGATTACCTGTGAAATAAGCACCAACCACTTTAAAAACGATCTGTAAGACCCAAAACCTATAGAATCGTTGACGCTACGTTACCCTAAAATCTAGGATCAAACTCTAAACCCGTTTGCTCTCAGGAACCCTTTGAAACTTTATATTGGATCTAGACCGAGCGTCGAAAGTCCGATATCTATAATCTTAGACCATTATGACCGCTTAGTTGGACTTGACAATCATTTCAAAAATCAAGCCTAACTGATGTTCTGAGGCTATTTCATTAGGCCTGGAGCAAGGAGCGTGAGAAAGAGTGAAATTCTTTATAAATTAAATGTGATTTAAATAAATCTGGCACGTTTCGCTTGCGGGTTAAGTTTAAGCATTCAGACCATCGGAATATGACCCAAATACACCCTCGGATCAGGGAACATTTTCCACTCAAGTCAGTGTACTTGGAATCTCTGATCGAGTCTCAGTGACCGCTGAACTGAAACTGATCTGCCACGTGCGATCTGGGAACTCTATCGATCTGAAAACTTAGCTTGACCTAGATCCAATATTAGAGAGCTTAAGTCCGACCGCATTCAGTCAGGGGACCTCCAGAAATATTTTTTTGGATCGGAACAGACCTGATTTGGCTATAACCTAAGTATACCTTGGTTTAGAGTCTAAATAGGTGAGTTTATAACCTATTTAAAGACCTTAAACCCTCTCACATCCCTCCCATACGAATTTGCAAAAAATCTAGGAAAGAGAAGAGAGAAAAGAGAGAGAAAGTGAGTGAGAAGTTGGGGCTTTCTCCTGGAATTCTTCTCTGCTGCTCCACGTGCCAAAGCCATCCACTTGCATCATTATTCCGGCAATTCCAGTTTCATTCTAGATAAGAAAACCCTAACCCTAACCTGTTTTAAGGCTTCTATGGGTACAAGTAGCTAAGTAGCTGACTCACCTTGTATTGTAGGTTGTCAATTAGTCGTTGACGAAGACGTACAGTTCTTATTCGATTCATTACGCTCCTACGGCGTAAGGTGCAGATTTTAGACGCTTGGTTTACCATTTATCAAAGCTTTCAATGTCATTTAATGGTAAATTGTTGTCAAGAATGCTGTTTCACATGTAAAACATGCCGACCGATTTTTGTTTCGAATACATACGAAGAATATGAGATTTATGATATTTTAGGTATTTGTAGGAAATACCGTATACGTATAAATTTTACTGATATGCTTGCCAGAGTATTTACCATGTATATATACTAGTTATAGATGTATGATCTATTTGGCAAAAGGATTCGCCCTAATACATGTTTCGGCCAACGTACACTATGTATGTTATTAAGTCTAGTTTAAGTGTTTGTTGAAATGTCTAAATCAATATGATTTATGCTTGCCATATGTGTTGAATGTAAGAACATGATTGTTGTGCATTAGACATCTCCTTGATATAAGGATCTGTCATATTATATGTTGAAATCAACATACGTCAAGTACGTTGGAGTTGTGTAGTCTAAGTGTTTGTATAAATGCTTGCGTGAGTAAGCACTTAGTAAGTAGTGTTGTAGACCAGTGTTGAGATAGGATTCTCAACTACGTTGATGATGGGTATGATTTCCTCCATGTACGTTATTGAATTGATTCCTTATGTATGAAATGCTTGTGTATGTTTAACTGCGTATGTTGTACCTTATAACATGTTGCTAACATGCTTGAATTATTTGTCATTTCAATTTTCATTTATCTCATATGATTACTGATTCACATTACATGTGCTTGGGGCTATACTCTAGTCCAGGTAGTCGGTAACAGTTTAAAATTCGTGGTTGGATTCTATTCACCGCGAAGGATGTGTATGACGAACTCGAGTCATACTAGAGTTGTCGGCAGTGGTTAGGCCACACGAAGTGCTTGTGTACTTCATGTCGGTCAATTCAACGTGCGCTCGCGCTAGTCAGACTCATCAAGTAACCTGACTGACCATTGTATGTTCACCTTGTATTGGTCATAACTGCTTGAACCTAGGGTACTGAACTTACCAGTGATAAGCCTGATAACCGTGGTACCTTGATCCACTAAGACTCATGAGCCGGACATGGTGGTATGGGACACCGTGGTCGAGCTGTCGGCCTACGCTGGGGCCACAAACCTCCCCGTAGTGACCAGTGAGCAACCTAGACTCGTGAGCAGATTATGGTGGTATGGGACACTATATTCTTGCTGTCGGCCTACACTGATAAGGTGATGGGGGAGCGGTGCAACGAGTGCGAGTAACAACCCTGGCAGTCCTTTGTAGTGACGTCGAGCGTACTCTGAGTATATATGAGGCGATGACCCTTCCGTAGCAACAAGATTACAACTAGGCCTGTATTGATAAGGTGATGGAGGAGCGGAGCAATGAGTGCGTGCAACAGCCCTTGCAGCGACCTAGAAATATATCATCGTATGAGATTACTAGGAGTGACAACCCTAGACAGGATCCTTGTCGGAAATGATATGAGAGAAGTACCCTAGTTTCCCAATCCTGCTGTATGAAAAAGACTAATAACAACTCAGTAATCATATTCATATCGCACTGCATGTGCCTGGAAGATGTGGAGCACTGAGGGAAGAAAGCATGTCGCGGACGTAAGATGGTGTCGCATGAGGGAGTATGTCGGTGAGGGCATCCATCATGTCATTTCATCCTTGCATTAATCACAGAATTAGGAATGTTTGAATTGCTTGCTTTATCATTATTGCTTGATTGATTTGATAACATGCTAATCTTTGCTTTATGATTCCACTGAGTTAGCTACTCACTCTCACGTTATGGGACGGTGTTGCGCACACCAACCAGTCCCTCTTTTAGTTTCAGATGATGGCGATGCTTGCGAAGCAGAGCCGGACTTGATGATGATGAGAAGGATCCCTCCTATTTGCAGGTTCTGATCGACGGGTTTACAAGGTTACTGATTAGATGCCAATACACTTGGTATTTTACCTTTTATTTACTCACCCATGTATATTCTTTTTTTTCTATTTTGGAGAATACATGTATTTAGTTAACCTGGTAATATGTTCACACTCTACAGACTTACAATCATTTATATATTTTATATATCTATCACATTCTTTCGCTTACTAATTTAACTGTCTCTGGAGTATGATGTGTTGTTTTGGCTTAATCCACTTCATGCTTTATGCACTGTTACAGTCGACATTCATCCATCATTGAAAATGTTGCATAAGTGATGTTTTAAAACTCGGGAGTGGAGTTTATGCTTGACCCCTGATTTTCGAGATGTTATATAGATAGTTCAAATCATTTTATTGATGTGATTTTATGGCTCATTTAAATGCTTGTAATTAAAATACATTGGAATTCGAATCATATGGTAAATGGATTCATGTCAATTTGAATCCACAGTTGTGTTTGAATAGTTATAATTAGAATACACTAGAATTCAAATATTGTGTTCTAATACTTATAATTAAAATGCATTAGTAAATCAATTTTAATACCTTAAATTAGTATATGTGACATTTGACATAATAATTATAATAGCCTTATTCAAATATATACAATGGCAAAAAAAATAAAATTTGAGAGCCTCGAGTGAGCTATAAGTGTGGCCCACTTTAAAAAAAACCAACCATTTATTGCATTCGCATCCAATTCTCAGCCTTTTAAGAGGATTTCAATTCACATGATTTTGTTGCATTTCATTACACATTGATTCCAAGTACCATAGTTTGCTATCAACCAAACAACCCTTTTTTCCTATGTTCATCAATTTACAAATTGTTTACCATCAATCAAATGACCTTTTAATGTTGCAGTAGATTATCATATTGCTTTGAGTATCATTAGCGTGCCATATATATAATGGATTAGTTGCCTAAGGACCCACATCATACATGCGACTCTATTGCATCTAAATAGGGATCCCAAAAAGTTCTTTCTTTTACACCTGAATCTGAGTAAAAACCTAAGATTTCCAAATACACTAGAAATGTAGATTTGAAATACCTCCGATTTTATTTACCTCCAAATATATGATGTCAAATACGTGATTTGATTTCATGTACATTCAAATTCCCTCAAATACAAGGTGCTAAACAGCCCCAAATAAGTGATTTGATTCCATTTACACTCAAATTCCCGCAAATACACTCAAATACAAGGTGCTAAACAGCCCTAAATAAGTGATTTGATTCCATTTACACTCAAATTCCCTCAAATACACTCAAATACAGGGTGCTAAACAGCCCCTAACAACTGTGTAAGGATCATTATCTTCGAAGTTCAGTTGTTATGGATTGCCTTACAGTTGTGTAAGAGTTTCACTAACGGGCAAAGACGAAAAATCATCAGCAAAGGGAAAAAAACACATTCCTCCTATGCCTGACCGGTAAACAATAATTTGAGAAAGACAATATGGCAACACATCACATTCTTCATCACTTTGAGACTTCTGTTCTTCTTGTTTTTAATTTTTCTCGAAGCTATCTCTCACACTTGAAAACACAAAGGCTGCCAAAAATTTTATGACTAGAAACTTTGAGTTCGTTGCATGGACCATCTAAGGTGAGTCCCAGTATCAACAATTTGGATTGTTAAATCGGTGGCATGCTTGCTTGCACAAACTAAATACATAGAGAATTAAAACAGTTTAATATGAGACCCATCAAGTGCCAGAAGTGGGGATGAGTGGAGTACCTATACGTATCTACGTACACTTGTCTATAGGCTAAATAGATGATCTTTAGTTGGACACACACACACACACACGCACACATATACATATATAATTTACCGGTAATGCTCTTCTAATGGATATGAAATTTACACACACATACATATACACACAGATGCCCATATATATAATCTTCAAAAGACATGGATTGATCAAAGAGAAGGCTATACTATTTCTAGCTTTCAAAAGGGTATATATGGATGGCCTATAGACTGAAATGTCCATTTTTTCCCCCTAAAAAGGTATTGTAGTCGAGAATTACGGAGCTGTATGGTATGTGTATGATATACAGGTGGTTTAATAGGTACACTTGCCTATGATAATGAAATGTTCCAAAATAAGTTGGGCTGGTCCAATTGTCAAGTGGGCCACGTATGGAATTGGAGTTGGCATGTATGTTGGGAAGCGGATTGCATGGTGTGCCACCCCAGTTGCATGTTGACATAACCAAGTTCTATGGGCCCTACCATGATGTATGTCTTACATCCACACCGTCTATCCATTTTGTAAGATCATTTTTGGGCACATGCCAAAAAATAGGGCATATCTAAAGGTCAATTGGATCACACACCACAGATGGTTTAAATTATGTTGTGTATAAAATTATGTTTCGGTGAACAATCACACTCCCCGAGGTGTGGACACTTGGTTTTTTTTTTTTTTTTTTTTTTTCATTTCTACCGGTACAATAGATGTCCAGAAATTTAATATTTCAATTACAAAATAGGTGTAATTTTTTTGTTCACAATACAAAGCTGATTCCCATGATTTGAACGGTTCAGTTTGCACTATTTGTATGCCCTGTCAGCAATTTCTTACTGCCTATGTATCATCCATAACACTCTCACAGAGTACCATTAAAAAAAAAAAAAAACCTCTCCTTAATAAAACTGCTGGAGAAATCCGAAGGGGCCGAAGAGAATGAAGATGTGATTTACAGTACACATGCCATCATGGTTGTAATATACGGTGTGTGATGATGTGGGCCCACCATGGACATGACTGGATTAAAAAGAAAAATAAATAAATAATAATCTCTACCTGCTTCTTTGCAGTACATGACTACATGGTATGTGGGACAAATTTTTGATACAAATGGTGCCAACCGTTTGGTAAACCAGACCATCAGTTTGCTGAGACCTGCCATGAGAGAGCATGCCTTAAAAATCTCTTCCATTGTTAAGTCTTAGGTCTGATGGAGTATTCTCTTCATCTTCAATGGATGGATGGAAAACAAATGAGTATAAGTCAAAGGAAAAAAGTGACCTTAGGAGTTTGTAACTGGGATGCATTGGATTCCATCCCTCAAATACAATTGAATCAAGGTGATCATGAATCTTCAGTTACGTTTAGCAGTTTGTAATCAGAATGCACGGAAAGCCTAACCTTCTATTTGAGATTCTTTAGTATATCAAAGGTTTTGAATTTGAATAACTAAACTAGCTTTAACATCCCAGGTTAATGTGCTTATGTGATATTTCACATAATGATTGTAAACTAGGTTTTAACATCCCATGTTAATATGCATATGATATTTCACATAATGATTGTAATAAGGTTATTAAAAAATATATATTTGAGCAAAAAATAAGGAAAATTTGAGTCTATTATTCTCATGCATGTCTGATTTTTGTGAGTATTTCTTTCTCGAAAATCGTTTTTTTTAAAAGAAATTTCCAATCTTAGGTGGGTAATAAATGTAAGGATCACAAAGGCGCGACTGACCAACTTGTTTAACCATTCATTTAGATAGCCAACATTGGAAATTTTCAAATAATTCTATTAATGTGATTTTAGGGCTTATTTGGATGCTTATAATTGAAATACACCGGAATCCAAATCAAGTAGTAAAAGGAATCCATGCATTCTTGAACCCTCAATTGCACTTGGAGGCATATTAGGAATCACTACTCATTCTAATCCATCTTCCGTAGCCTCCCTAACAAACTCTTGATGCGAAATCAACATCCCACAGTAGAGAAGAAATCTAAAGTCTTGGTCCCCTCAGTACTAATAATTAGAATGTAGTAGATTTCAAAAATTATATTTGGATGCCTATAATTGGTATGCATTAGTAAACCAAGATTAATACCCCAAATTAGTATATATAGCATTTGATATAATAATTATGATAAAGTTATTGAAATATATACATGGGCCAACAGTAAGGAAATTTGAGCCTAGTGTGGGCCAATTTTGAAATTTAAGTCGTCTGGCATTTGCATTCAATTCTCAACCTTTTGAGATGATTCTGATTCACATGATTTTGTTGTGTTTCATTTCTATATTAATGGATACATTAAGAACTTTTTATCAAAAAAAAAAATCAAAAATCAAAAAACATGAATTTAGAAAAGAGAAGTCCAGACTATTTTGAACTTTCTTAAGGTTTCTTGATCGTTTATATGACGGCAGAATGAATGAAATGCCTTTGGGTTGTTTTTTTTTTTTTTTAATAAGATAAGTGTTGTGCTCGAGCATTGTGGTACTAGTGTGGTATGTATATGACATGCAGCCTGTCTAAAAGATACACTCCTCTGTGATGATGCAATGTCCCAGAAAAATGGCATGGCCCAATTGTCAGGTGGGCCACATGTGGAATTAGAGTTGGTTTACATATCTTGTTTCTATGATGTGGCCCACCTGATGTTAGGAACGAACTGATTTTTTTGGTTGTATGATATTCAAGTGGGGGGCCGCCACCTGTTTGACAGCTTCGATGCATAAAGACATCACATGAGCCCCACAGTGCTTGGCTTTGTCGTTTTTCTGTTTTTAAAAAAATAATTAAATGAAGGGTATTTTTATCAATTAATCCCCTGTCCATACCCTACTAGAAATTGAAAATAACCAAAGGCCTTTTATTATAAGCTCAGTTTTTTCAACGCTAGTGTATACATTTCCTAGTTTCCACGATGTGGGGCCTGTTTGTGGCACATCATAATGCTACGTGGATCGAGTTATCTGGATATAGTTATTTTATGGTAATTGTTCTTATGATAAAATGAATATCTGGTGTATGGCAGTTACACCTACCATAGGTATAAACCTATGTTGATAGTGCCATCGGGTGTCTGGGTGACACAAATTAAGATGATTTTAATTTTCTTTGTGGGCTTGGATCACAATACCATGGACCTCACTTATCCAATGGTTAGAATTGATCAGTGGTGGGCCATTTGGGCAAGATTCAATTATTGACCCTCGCTTCCACATATTCACCTGCCTATGAAGTATTACCCGTGTAGGACACCCTTTTATTTGTAGGACACCCAAATCAAGCATTAGGTGAGATGTGATGCGAAGCTCCAAAAAGAGGCCTATCCATCATTAGCCGGGTGAAGATAATGGACAACCACCAAAAAAAAAAAAAAAAAATCCTCTAAATTCATATGATGGCCCACATAATAGTTAGATTTTCCTTTTGGAGTGTCCGACTTGCATGATGGGACAACCATGGTGGAAAAAATTAGAAGAAATGAACAACATGGACGGTTCCTATCATCTAAAAACTCGGCAAGTGGCCCCAGTGGCACTCTAGAACATGAGAGAGATTGCTCCTTTCTGTAAAAAAATAAAAAATAAAAAATAATATCAGTTCTGACCCTATCGTGTAGGGGTATAGGTTTTCATCCCAGGTTGCATCTTAAATCACAACCTATACCATTCGTATTCTGGATACAATGTTAGAAGGTTCAGCTTGAGATAACATCTGTTGGATAGGGTCCTTAATCTTACTACGGTGGTAGACTCTCAGGAGTCTCAACACCTGGTTGAGGGTTCCGAGTACCCATAGGTGATGAATTTTCACCCATAGGTGATGAATTTTCACTACGGTGTGAGTGTGTGGTGGTGTGTGTGCATAAAAAATAATAATTAAAAAAAAAAAAAAAAAAACCATCTGTTGGATAGATGATTGTAAATGAAGAGTGGTTTTAATTGCTCATGCTGAATCTAAGAACCAAAGACATCATCAATGAAGTATGACTATAAGGCCAATGCTTTTAAGAGGCATTTGTGGCCACCCTTAATGTCATGAGTGACACCTAATCCATTCATCACATGCCTCACAAAAATTTCTCCTTAAATTGAAAAAGCAAGCCCATAAAAAAAGTAAGGTGGGCCACATCATGTAATCATGGAAATCATGCCAAAAACCTCTAAAATCATAGTGTGGCCCACTTAAGTTTTTTTAAGTTTTTTTATGGCATAATTTTTGGGTTGCCCATTCATCCTAGTGGTGCCGTTATTTTGAATCAACAAGATGGCACATGAAGAACACGGTGGAACTCACACAAAATCTAGAAACTTTTAATGGTGGGCATTCCCATCACAAATGTCTTCTGTGGTGTGCTCAGTATATGTCTTGGATAGAGCTGAATTTTGTAACACACGGTAAAATTGAAAGGGTGCACCTTATAGACGGATTGGATGCAGCTATACATCAAGTGCACCTCACACATATCTTTTAAAATATAACATAAAATAAAATAAAATAAGGGCACCTCACACGGTGTGTTGTGGATGGAGCTTATTGTAGGTATGTGACGAACGCAGCCACCGCTGTTTTTTTTTCTCCCATCAAAAGAGGCGGAACCCAGCCATGCTGAAAAGGACGCGACTTGCCTGTTTTTTTTTTTTTTTTTTCTTTCTTTCTTCTTTCTTCCTCGGTTAGCTTGTTCGCAAACCCCACTGTCAGTTCACACTGAGGATCGATACCAAGACCTTGGTGTTGAAACTTTCACTCTGTCTACCACTTGAGCTATGGATCAGGTTGTAGGACGCGACTTGCCCGTGTGGCCAGCTTCCTTCATCTATTCGGAAGCTATGTGGGGGCCCAAATATATGCCCGTGATAAACCCACTCCCGTCCATCAGTTTTGCAATACAACAATAGCACGGGAGGTGAAAAATACACAGATCTAAAAATTAGGGGGGCCACACCACACAAAGTTTCAACACCAAGGTCTTGGTATCGATCCTTGGTGTTGAAACTGGAGATTGAATACCTACCATTGGAAACCTTGTGGAGCCACTAATTTTCAACCATGATGACATATATGCCCACAGTTTATCTGAGTGGAAGTAACCCTATGAACGGTTTGGATGGCATATAAACATCATGGTCGGTTCGGCAAGGTTTTAGTGGTGGACATTTCTGTTCTAGCTTTTTCATATGGTGTGACCTACATGAGTTTTGGATCTGCCCCATTTTCGCATTTCTGTCCTATTATAGTCTTGAGAAACTAATGGACAGAGTTGATTTGTCACGGGAATCTCTATGGCCAGCGATATTTTTCCGAGTAGGCTATGAGCAGTCGTGTTAAGAGCGTACTGATCAAAACTCAGTACGCAATCCGATTTCTATTTCTATTAGGAGCTCCAGCATTCGACCGTTGACTGCTGAGGTTGAAACCTAGCCTGAGTTGCCGGCCATGTTTATGAGCTTGCTGGCTTACAGTGATCAAAACCATAGTACAAAACCCCAATGACTCCACTGGGCTTGAGATTCAATTGCATTCGGCGCTGACTCAAAGACTCAACTTGAATCAGTATGATAGTAATAGATATAATATTAAAAGTAAATTTGTGGTAATTAGTTGAATTTTTAGAACGATAACTAACTATAAAATATCAAAATAAGCAGCACCTGAGTGTCTTATGCATTGGTTGAGACTCTCACCCTCTTCCTCTTGGTATAGCTTATGGGCTTGTGAGAAAGAGAAGGGTGTGGGAAGGTGAGAATGAAAAATATCATCTTCACTATTTGATATGAACTTTGAATTCATTAGGTGTGGTGGCTCTTGAATTCACAGGAGATTAAAAAATTCATAATATTTTATTGAAGTCAGTCTTTAAAACATGATTATAAGGCTTTAAATAATAAAATATAACCCTAATTAAAAGTCCCAAATTTTACTAAAAATAAAAAGTACTAATACAATGGGTACTCGAATGCATGACCCCATGTTGAAACTCTTGTGAATCTACCACTGACGCATGAGTATGGACTTACATCCTAAAATTCTAAGGACGTGTTTGGATGTAGGGCCTAGATGGTATTGCATTGTTTTTAATTTAAGTAATACAATAAGTAGCATTTGATATCGAATTGATGTCTAGAGTACACGTGTTGTCCGAGTTCCACACCGAACCACATTAACAGGGACACATGTATCAACTGTCACTCATCTTTGCATCGTGTAGTGCAGCGCCCTCATTGCATTGCACCGCCTTTGAAAAGAAAAAAGCTTTTTTCAAAACAGGTGGGGCGGTGGTCCATAGAGAGTTTCTGCTGATGGAATTTTCCTCCTCAGATCAGAGGAGAGATGGAGCAACGAGTGAAAAATCGGAGTAATTCACCGCGTTGCTCGACCGGTTGTAGGAGGTCTTCGACTGGTCGTGGGAGGCGCTCGACAAGTCGTAGGTTCGAGCCCTAGCACGACTCAAAATCTAGCGAGTTCGTGCTGTTTTTTTTTTTGTGCTATTTTTTCTCCGAGGTCTACAATTAGTCGAAGGAGATCTATGACCAGTCGTAGGTGGTATAGGACCATTCGTAGGAGAGCTACGACTAGTCGAAGCTACACAGATTCGTTTCGCAATTTTGCGTGATTTTACGGATCTGAGTCCTTTCGCAACTGAGATGAGGAAAGGAGTTTCCTAAAACTATAAAAAGGGGTCTCTAGGGTTTTTCTAGGATATGAGAAAAATATAAGAGGGTTATTAAGGGTGAGAGAGAGAGAGAGAGAAAGCTTATGGAAGGGAGCCGTCGTCTCAGCGCTTCTACGTCCTCGTGATCGGTGAGATCCCTCTGTTTTCTTTTATTCTCTTATTGTTCATTCGCTCCTACGTGAGTGACGAATATTGTAATGTTCTACTTCATAGTGGATTGTTGATCTGGACGAGGTCCCGTGGTTTTTACCTCTTTAAGGATTTTTCACGTAAAGATCTCTTGTGTGGTGTGTTGTCACGCCCCAAACCCGAAAATCGAATTCACATGAATCCTGATTGCTGAATCCGGTGCCGACAGCCTCCGTATTGCCTCATTCTCGGCTCTTGACAATCATATGCCAGATTCCGATCCTGCGATCTTACAAGGAGAATTTTCAGAATATTTTTTTTAATGGAGCATAACTACAAGCATAACCAAGTCACAAAACAACATCACCACATATCCATTATATCAAAAACTTTAAGTATAATGCGGAAAGAGAAATACAAGGTGATCAAAAAGCTCTAAAATGTCCTGATACGCACTCCTGCCTCAGCGCTGCTGCTGTCCAACGCTACTTACGCGCAACTGTCGTGCATAAGCTTACAAAAGCTTAGAGGGTGGTGTAAGTATGTGCGTAAGGCAAACACCAAGTATACAATATTAGAGTAGTGTAGAAGTATGCGGTAAGTTCATGAATACAATCAACCATACCAAGGCTATGTAATGCAAGACATGAATGCTATCGGCCATACCAAGGCCATGCGATGTAAGACATGAATGTCATCGGCCACACCGATGCAATGCGAGGCTTACATAGCCGAATGTCATATGCGAAATGCAATCCAAGAAAGTTGGTACTCATCAAGTACACATATCAGTACAGTTCATCTCTGGATATCACCGGGGTCTAATACACTTCGCAGTGACTGCCACCTCTCTAGCTGCATAGTCAAGCAAGCGGAATTGACCTCACTATCCGATTGACCAGTAGTCTGCCAATACCTACCCGGCTCGTCGATAGAGAAATCATTTGCGAGCTGGTCAAACTCAGCCTAGCTTATAGCCCCCTCACTCAGGTGGATAAGGCCACACCCCCTTCCAACCGACTACGACACAGTGGAAGACTCGGCCTACTGGTATTCGGCACTCGGGCGCTCGTGTATTCACTCGGTCTAGACGTTGGAGCATCTCCTGGTACCAAAAAGGTTCTGGGACTTTCACCTAAGGACATCCTAAGTGCCCACGTGTTAGAACCAAGTATTTTCGGTATCCGATACGGCCATCCATGATATACCTATAGAGCCAAAGCCCTGATGTCGCTAGGGCGTGCAGTGATCAAGTCACACATATGCGAGATGCATGAATCACTCCGTCAAATCATGCAGCAATCCAACGCGTACTGCGCGATCATGTGAGGCGCTCTGTCTCATAACGAGTCCCATAAATGGTCTGCCTAATGGTGTATGCTATGATCAGTCACTACTCATTTCAAGTATACATATGATGCATATGAGCATGAGTCATGGGATTATACTAAGCATGTTATAAAGTGATGAATATTAACGAGTATGGGCCTATCAATGGGCCCTAAGGGGAGTTACAATGCGAACATTTAACCTACATTGTACTTACAATGTGGATGTTAAACCATCATTGTTCCCTAAGCTCGACCCGCTGTAAATATCATTACACAACCAAGGAGGAATCACACATTGCAATGGACCTTAGGTAACTCCCATTGGGCCTTAAATACATCAAATGGGTTGTATCACATGGGCCTTTCATTCGTCAAATGGGCCATATTAATGGGCCTCACCAACAGCCTTTTTAAAAAAAAAAATGCATACACACCCCCACACACTCACGCCACACGCATACACACTGTAGGATTTCACTACCATGGGTACTCGACCCCTTGACCTGGTGTTGAAACTCCAAGGAGTCTACCACCCTGGTAAGAGCAAGGACTCTCACCAACAGGCCTTATGTACATTGCAATGGGCCATAACCCATGGGCTTTTGAATACATCAAAATGAGCCTAATATATACCAAATAAGCCTAGTCCCATGGGCCTTATATATGTCAAATGAGCCTAATCCCATGGGTCTTATATATGTCAAATGAGCCTAATCCCATGGGCCTTATATGTACACCAAGGTGGGCCCCAATGAATGGCCATAAATAAATCAACATGGGCCCTATACACATACCAAGGTGGGCCCACTTGAACCATAGATCTAACTCATTTTTAGCTCAAGCCATAAAATGAGCTTGCAAAATGGATTGACGGTTGGGTTGCAACACAAGCATCATGGTGGGGGTCCACATAAAGGTTGGACGGTATGGATGCAACACATGGACGGGTAGGAGCCCACATATGGACGGGTCATATGGCAAACAAACATCAAGGTGGGGCCCACGGCTAGAGCCATGGGTTCCCTAGCGTCCGCCCACTGTTGAGCGCAGGACGCCTGCGCGTCCTGACGTCTAGAGGCAGCAACCTCTGCTGCTTTGAAATTTATTTATTTTTTTATTTTAAAAACCCATTTTTCTGGGGTTTTTCTCATGTGGGGCCCGCATTAGGCGCATCCACTCCAGCCGTTGGATTCCCCAGCCCATAACAATTCTATCGAGACCAATATTGGGCCTCTTCCAGCATGTAAGAAAAATCTGGGTAGATTTCAACGGTAATAATACTGCTTTTAAAACTATGGCCCACTAGATACTCAGATCATCCTCATTTTTCGGCTCAACATCTAAAATGAGTTGGGGAGGAGGATGGATGGCCTGGATTGAATACATACATCAAGGTGGGCCCTATACAAATGACCCACCTCCAATGCCTTGAAAAGGCTAATATTGGTGTTTTGTTTTAGACGTCTAAAGAATCCCTGGACTCTCTCTTTTTCTTTTTTTCTTTTTTTTTTTTTATTTGCTTGGACGTGCAAGGCCTTTAAGGTGGGCCCTTTATAGGTGGGCCACCACATGGTGAGGTGGTGTGGTTACAATACATACGTAAAGTGGGTCCCACCTTTAAATGGTTTGGATCCATTACATGCTCCATTGTGGGGTCCATCCAAGTGGGCCATAAGGCCATTTCATCACACAAAAATAAATAAATAAATGAAAAGAGAGGGAGAGAGAGATAGAATGGGACACGCGTGATGGAGGGACCCCGACACTATGGGCCCTCCGTTTCAAGCATCCAATCATACATCAATGGGTCCCATTGCATATGGGCCCTCCAAATAAAAGATCAATGGTGGAGATCCCTCTCCATCCAAAATGAACGGTCTATATAACCTCTTTAATGTAAGGAAAGTAATCATCATGATGGGGTATATGGACATTAGCCCCATCATGGAATGATCATGATGATCAAAGTGGGCCATCGGCCATATCTTAGGGTCCCAAGTGAGATCCATACCATAATCGGTAGGCCTCACTTGGCCCTTCATCATAAAAGTAAAATTTAGGCCTATGGAAGACACCCACCTATCGATCTTCTCAGTCCGTTGGATAGCCTATCTCCTTACGCTTCACTTTGATGGTGGAAGATGAAGAATGGATGGCTAGGATGAGAGATTTTGGATGGAAAGTGGGCCACCAAAATCACACTTTCTCTTAGAAAAACCTTGGACGTGCGATGCCCTTTTTCTTGCTTGGGATGTGTTGAGAAATGAGAGAGGGAGATGGGATGTAAGGAGTGATGGAGTGATGGGAAGTGAGTGATGGGTGAGGTGAGAGGTTGGTTGACTTTAGGGTTTGCTTGACTTGTGGAGAAAGAAAGCATGGGTGCTTCATACTTGACATGAGAGATGATTGATGGGATTGATTTGACATGATGGGATATGTTGTAGAGATTCTTTTGGGATTACAACGCGCGACGTTTTTTCTCAAACTAAACGTGGGTCCACATCACCTTATCCGAGTATCGGATCGGTGCGTGAGTCACGGCGATGATGTGGTCGCAATGATAAAAGTCTCAGATTAAACCAACTCAAATGTATAGGATACGACTTACGGTCGTATGCAAAAGTCGATTACAGGTCGTGGATTTCCGGAATTCGATGGGAAGGATCGCGGGAGTCGACGGAATAGTATGGATCAGAATACGGGTCTTACATGTGTGATTGTTGCTTTAATTTATTTCATTGCATTGTTATTCCATAATTCTGATTTGTTTTGGAGGGCTAGATCCTAAGGTTTTGTGCAAGGCCCTCAACAAAGTGGTATCAAAGCACTAAGTTCATTGAACGGGTAGGATCGGTTTGGAATTATAGAAGGTGGCTCATCAAGGATGATCAGCTTCAATGGTTCTAATTGGACCATATGGAAGGCTAAGATGGAGGACTTGCTTTATTGCAAGGATTTATATTCTTCAATTTTAGGCATATCAGCAAAATCCAAGGATATGACTAATGAAGATTGGAAGAAGTTGGATCGGAAGGCGGTGGAGTTTATTAGACAATGACTGGATGATTCTGTATTCCACCATGTGTCTACGAAAATCTCAGCCGTTAGCCTATGGCTAAAACTACAAGGGCTGTATGAGAGGAAGACAGCCGGTAATAAAATTTTTCTGATAAAGCGACTTATGAATCTCAAGTTCAAGGATGGTGGTTCTGTGGCCGAGCACATGAATGAGGTCAGCAATATAGTGAACCAATTCTCTTCTATGAAGATGGTCCTGGATGATAAATTGCAGGCTTTACTATTACTTAGTTCGTTGCCTGACAGTTGGGAGACATTGGTGGTGTCTCTAAGTAACTCTGCGCCAGATGAAAAGATATCCATGGAATAGGTTACTAGCTGTCTCTTTAATGAAGAGACAACAAGGAAGTCTCAGGGGTCTACTCAGCAAGAGGCACTTGTGACACAGGAACGGGAGAGAGAAAAGAACAGGAAGGGCGGGAAGGCCCGAGATAAATCAAGAGGTAAGTCGAGTAATAGAAAAGATGTTGAATACTGAAATTGTGACAAGAAGGGCCACTATAAGCATGAATGTCGTAAGGCTAAAAACAACAAGAAAGAAAAAGGAAAGGAGAAGGAAGATGAATCTGATTCTACTGGGTTGCTTCAGATAACGACATTGTTATTATTCTATCAGCAAATCACGATATATGTCTCATGGCTACGAGTCATGACACTGACTGAGTGATTGACTCAAGAGCTTCTTTTTATGCGACTCCACGCAGGGATTTCTTCACAAGCTACAAGTCAAGTGACTACGAGACCATGAAGATAGAAAATTCTAGCATATCGAAGATCGTAGCGGTTGGTGATATTTGTGTGAAGACTGATGTGGGCTGCACATTGGTTCTCAAGAATATGAGGCATATCCCAGACCTTCGCCTCAACTTAATGTCGACGGAAAGGTTGGATGATGATGGCTATGAAAGCCGGTTTGCTGGTAGGCGCTGGAAGCTCATCAAGGGTTCGTTGATCACAGTCAGAGGAAAGAAGTGTTGCACCCTGTACAAGGAAAGTGTCAGTGTATGCAAGGATGGGTTGAACGCAGCGAAAGATTCAGCTATTGACATGTGGCACAGGCATCTAAGCCACATGAGTGAAAAGGGGCTTCAGCTACTAGCGAGGAAGCGGCTCTTTCCAGACGTGATAGGTATACCTTTCAAAACCTGTCTTGATTGTTTATCAGGGAAACAACATAGAGTTTCATTTGTTAAAACTGCTTCTCATGTTAATAAAGTGCATACATTAGATTTGGTTTATTTAGATGTGTGTGATACTATGAAGACAAAAATCTTGGGTGAGGCATTGTATTTTGTTACTTTTATACATGATGTATCTAGGAGGGTTTGAGCTTATGCTTTGAAATCTAAGGACAAGGTCTTTTGACGCAGGGATGAACGTGATGAGGTCGATCACCGTCTTCCTCAAGGATAACTACTCCGAATCCACGGAGCTTCTCTGGACTCCTCACAGAGACTTCTCGAATCCACGAGGAAAGAAAGCAGGAAAATAGAAATAATTCTAATAAATTCGAAATTGATTGATGAAATATTAAAAACGAGTTTACACCCCTTTAAATAAGGGAACCAAGCAACATGAAAGAAATCAGACTCACACTACAACTAAAACTCCTAGAATTCGCAACTTACTATAAATAGTAAACTTACTATTTATAGACGGTCACGATGTCTACTAGTGCGCAAGGTTTTCGGCCAAAAATAGTAAGTGTCCTATTTGGCTTCAACAAACCGTTCTCCTAATTATCCTAAGCACTTTTCATGTTGGACACAACTCCTAAAGCCCAACGGATGAAAAGTTATACTCAAACTAAAACTTACTATTTATAGTAAAAACAAAATTAAAACGAGGAAACGACCGTCGATCAGGGGGTTTTTCGCAAATCCGGGCTGCGCAACCCGGCGTAGCTGGGTTGGTTGGCTAAAGTAGCTCGTTCTACCCCAAAATCATATATTTTACGTCGGATAACTCATTCCGGATTGTGAGATACGCCCGATCTAAGGTCCGATGGTCCGGATCACTTCTGTCGCCGACCGTGCCTTTTCTGATCCATCTTAGCCATGAAATTGTCCGCGACCCGCTCTACATCAGTCCCCTCCACTTGAAAAGAACTCGTCCTCGAGTTCTCCTCCTGCGCTGGTTCATGATACTCGGTCAGGTCCGCAACGTTGAAAGTCCGTGAGATCGCCATGTCATCTGGAAGATCAACAACATAAGCATTGTCATTGATCTTTCGGATGATCGGTACCGGTCCAATCTTCTTATTCTTCAGCTTGTTGTACATCCCGGTCGGAAATCTTTCTTTTCGCAAATGGACCATTACCTGGTCGCCCACCTCGAACACCTTTTGTCGACGATGCTTGTCCGCTTGTTCCTTGTACTTTTCGTTCGAGGCATGTAGCTTAGTCTGCACCTCCGCATGAATACCCATGATCCTGTCTGCCATATGTTCTGCTGCAATACTCATGCCTGGGATCTTGGGCAGAGGGACCAAGTCTAGTGTGTGGCGAGGTACTCGTCCGTAAATAACCTGGAACGGAGATTTTCCTGTCGAGCGGTTCACCATGTTGTTGAATGCAAACTCCGCTTGAGACAAGGCCAAATCCCACTGCTTCGGTTTCTCTCCTGAAATACATCGAAGGAGGTTTCCCAAAGTGCGATTCACAACTTCGGTCTGCCCATCAGTCTGTGGGTGGTAAGCACTGCTGAATTGAAGTCGTGTATCGAATCGAGCCCACAAAGTCCGCCAAAAGTGGCTAATGAACTTCGTGTCACGATCAGAAGTAATGGTCTTAGGGACCCCGTGTAGCCGTACGACCTCCCTGAAGAATAAATTCGCCACATGTGTTGCATCAAGGGTTTTCTTGCATGGGATAAAGTGCGCCATCTTGGAGAAACGATCGACCACTACGAACACCGAATCCATGCCGCGTTGAGTTCGTGGAAGACCAAGTACGAAGTCCATTGATAAATCCTCCCAAGGACCGTCGGGCACAGGTAACGGGGTGTAGAGGCCCGTATTCTGAGATTGTCCCTTGGAGGTCTGACAAGTATGACAACGTTGTACGGCTCTTCCCACATCACGTACTAATTGCGGCCAGTAATACCGCTCTTCCACAAGAGCTCGCGTCTTGTCTCGCCCAAGGTGTCCACCGAGGCCACCTCCATGTAGTTCCTGAATAATCTGCTCCCTTAGAGAACTTTGGGGGATGCACAATCGATTCCCTTTGAAGAGAAAACCATCCTGTATATGAAAGTCACTGGGGTGACCTTCTTGGCACTTCAACCAGGAATCTTTGAAGTCTTCATCCTCGGCATATAGCTCCTTGAGACAGTCAAAGCCGACCACCTCATTGCTCACTGTAACAAGTAGTGACGCACGACGGCTAAGTGCATCAGCCACCTTATTCTGCTGACCTGACTTATGCTTCAGAATAAACGTAAACTCCTGTAAAAACGCAACCCATCTAGCATGCACACGATTCACGTTAGTCTGACTATTAATAAACTTTAATGCCTGATGGTCGGTGTACAGAACAAACTCCCTCTGAATCAGATAATGCCGCCAATGTCGCAGCGCCTGAACAACTGCGTACAACTCAAGCTCGTAAGTCGACCACTTCTTTCGGGCTTCACTGAGCTTCTCGCTATAGAAGGCTACCGGCCTGCCTTCCTGTGATAATACTCCTCCTATTCCGACATATGAAGCGTCACACTCCACCTCAAATAATTTATCAAAATTAGGAAGCACCAAGATCGGTGTTGTAGACAAACGATGCTTGATCTCATGAAAGCTCTTATCAGCTTTATCGGTCCACTGGAACGGCCCTTTTTTCATGCAGTCTGTTATTGGCGCGACTATGGTGCTAAAATCTCGCACAAATCGACGATAGAAAGTCGCCAATCCGTGAAAACTCCTCACCTCATGAATGTTTGTCGGGATCGGCCATTCCCTAATAGCTCGCACCTTTTCATCGTCTACCCGAATCCCTGTGGACGTTACAACAAATCCTAAAAACAACAGGCTGTTAGTTAAAAAACTACACTTTTTCAAGTTGAGGTACAACTTGTTATCTTGTAGGACCTGCAGCACCTGCCTGAGATGTTTCTTATGCTCCGCCTCATCCTGGCTATATATCAATATGTCATCAAAATATACTACCACAAATCGGCCAGTGAACGGTTTTAAAACTTGATTCATCAAACGCATAAAAGTACTTGGTGCGTTCGATAGGCCGAAAGGCATGACTAGCCACTCATATAACCCTTCCTTTGTCTTGAATGCCGTTTTCCATTCATCGCCGGGTCGAATACGAATCTGATGGTACCCACTCTTTAGATCGAGTTTAGAGAACACTTTAGCCCCTTCTAACATATCGAGCATGTCGTCCAACCGTGGTATTGGAAACCGATATTTAATAGTAATTTTGTTAATTGCTCGGCTGTCGACACACATGCGCCAGCTTCCATCTTTTTTTGGCGTTAATAATGCTGGTACAGCACATGGGCTCATGCTCTCTCTCAATAGACCCTTACGGATCAATTCCTCCACTTGCCCCTGAAGTATCTCACACTCCTTCGGACTCATCCGATAATGAGGGCGATTGGGCAGACTAGCCCCAGGAACGAGGTCTATGTGATGTTGGATGTCTCTCATGGGGGGCAATCCATCAGGTAAATCTTCAGGCCAGACTTCTTTGAATTCGTTTAGTAACAGTCTTAAGCTTGGAGGGATGTTTGAGGGTTCCTCCTTCTCGCCCTTCACCACTACGGCATATACCTCGCCGGTTTCCTTGGACTCCTCTATGAAATCCCGAATGGTCAAGAGAGAACTCCCCTCCACTTTAGAGGCTTCAGGGTGGTTCTCTGGTGCCATAGGGGCAAGGATTATTTTTCGACTATCCTTGACGAATATGTAGACATTGTCTCGCCCCCGATGGGTCGCATCACGGTCCGACTGCCAGGGTCGACCGAGTAGCATATGGCAGGCTTCCATGTCAACCACGTCACAAAGTATCTGATCCTTATAATGTTTACCAATTGAAAACGAGATAGTGCATTGTTCAGTTACCTTGGTCTCGTTCACTTTTTTTATCCAGCCAATTGAGTACGGGGAAGGATGTTTCGTCGTTGGTAGCTGCAACTTATCCACCATCACTCTTGAGACGATGTTCTCGCTGCTACCACTGTCTATGATCACATCACAGACTTTTCCGCTGACAGTGCACCGAGTACGAAATATATTGTGCCGCTGTGGATGTAATTCCTTTCGTGGGGTATACAGTAGTCGCCTCACAACGAGAGATTCGCCACGATCTTCGCCTGTCACTTCATCGCCACCTGCTATTTCTTCAGTGGTTTGTTCATATTCATCAAAGCCATGATCCTCTTCCACGGCCTCATCTTCAGTGCCCCCTTCGTTTATAGTCAAGTGCGCTGCCGGACGTTGAGGACAAGTGTTTGATAAGTGGCCTGGTTGGCCACAGCGGTAACAATTGTTCGGCCTTGGCCGAGCATAAGGATTCGGAATCCTACTCAGGCCCGCTGTTGTGGGTGCTGCCCGTTGAGGTCTGGATGGTCCGCTCCCCGTATCACGGTTCGCGGGTGGAGGAGGTTGAGGACGTTCTCCTACCGGATCTTTTCCTCGAACCAGCACTGGATCCTGTGTGGGACCTGTCATAGGGGGTCGATTTGAAGGATAGGGACGAGCAGGAGCCCTTGTAAGCTGTGTTTCTGCCCTTCCTGCCAATTGAACTGCTTCATCTACTGTCCCGACTGGGTACATCTGAACTCGATCCTGAATTACCGGTCGCAACCCACCTATAAATCGTGCCACTTTCTGTGACTCAGATTCTGACAAATCGTTTCGTGTAGCCAACCGCTGGAATTCTTCAGTGTAATCTGTAACAGTTCGATTTCCTTGTCGGCAATTCTGGTATTGCTGGAATAATATCTGCTCATAATCACTGGGGAGAAATCGTGAACGAAGAAGACGTCTCATCCGAGGCCATGATGCGATGGGCGCCTTGTTTTGGCGGGCTCGTGAGAGTTGCAATTGTTCCCACCATGCAGAAGCACCAGATTTTAATTTAAACGCTACCAACTTCACCCGTTTATGGTCTGGCACATCCATATAATCGAAATATCTCTCTACTTCGGCTAGCCAATCGAGAAAATCTTCGATACGTAATAAACCGTTAAAACTAGGAAGTTCAGCCTTACCTCGATAGTCTCTTTCAGCACGATCTAGACGATCGCCTCCATGGACTGGTCGTCGATCAAAACCCTCATTAATGTCTTCGTCGCTGGAACTAGAATCATCTGGTGTAGCCCTACGATTTATCGCTGGTGGTGCTCTGCGATAATCAGGGTCACGTCGTACAGCAACCACGGGTGGTGGCGCGACCATAGGTGGTGGAGCACCGCCTAGGGCTCGGGGCGGAAGTAGCGCATCCGCAAGACGGTCGAGGGTTGCCTGCAGCCCTTGCATGGTCAACTGACTCTCCCGATGGAAAGCTTCCATTCTTTCCGAAAGATAACGAATCCCTGGATCATCGTCCACAGGATTTTGATTCATACCTTCGTTGTTTGCCATCGGCCCGAGGGAAAACCTCGCTCTGATACCAAATTGACGCAGGGATGAACGTGATGAGGTCGATCACCGTCTTCCTCAAGGATAACTACTCCGAATCCACGGAGCTTCTCTGGACTCCTCACAGAGACTTCTCGAATCCACGAGGAAAGAAAGCAGGAAAATAGAAATAATTCTAATAAATTCGAAATTGATTGATGAAATATTAAAAACGAGTTTACACCCCTTTAAATAAGGGAACCAAGCAACATGAAAGAAATCAGACTCACACTACAACTAAAACTCCTAGAATTCGCAACTTACTATAAATAGTAAACTTACTATTTATAGACGGTCACGATGTCTACTAGTGCGCAAGGTTTTCGGCCAAAAATAGTAAGTGTCCTATTTGGCTTCAACAAACCGTTCTCCTAATTATCCTAAGCACTTTTCATGTTGGACACAACTCCTAAAGCCCAACGGATGAAAAGTTATACTCAAACTAAAACTTACTATTTATAGTAAAAACAAAATTAAAACGAGGAAACGACCGTCGATCAGGGGGTTTTTCGCAAATCCGGGCTGCGCAACCCGGCGTAGCTGGGTTGGTTGGCTAAAGTAGCTCGTTCTACCCCAAAATCATATATTTTACGTCGGATAACTCATTCCGGATTGTGAGATACGCCCGATCTAAGGTCCGATGGTCCGGATCACTTCTGTCGCCGACCGTGCCTTTTCTGATCCATCTTAGCCATGAAATTGTCCGCGACCCGCTCTACATCATCTTTGGTGTGTTTAAGTTGTTTCATGTTATGGTCGAGAGAGAGACAGGTAGATCATTGAAGTGCATCCGCACTGATAATGGTGGTGCATACGTCGGTGACTTTCATGAGTACTGCAAGTCCCTAGGCATACGGCATGAACAGACGGTTCCCAAGACCCCCCAGCATAATGGTGTAGCTGAGCGAATGAATCGCACTATTATTGAGAGAATCAGATGCATGATATCCCATGCGAAGTTGTCCAAGATGTTCTGGGGAGAAGCAATGCACACGGCGGTGTATCTAATAAACAGGTCTCCATCAGCCTCATTGAATGGAGAAGTACCTGAGAAGGTGTGGACTGGACAGAATCCATCGTACAGTCATCTCAGGGTGTTTAGATGCAGGGCATCCGTTCACGCACCAAGGGACGAGAGGTCCAAGCTTGACATGAAGATCAAGCAGTGTGTGTTCCTGAGGTACGGTGATGAAAATTTTAGGTACGAATTGTGGGATCCGACCGAGAAGAAGCTCGTCAGGAGCAGAGATGTGATTTTCTTTGAAGATCAGTGTATTGAAGACATTGGTAAGCCAGAGAAGAATCAGCCTAGTTCAGGTGAGCTAGAGGACATGGATCCGGTTATTTCTTCCGTGGTGCCTGATGATGGAGGAGTACAACGATGTGCAGAGGACGAGGGGGTTCCTACAGAAGATGGACCGAGGGAGCAGCCCCCACTTGATCCACCTATTGAGCCACAGGTGAAGAGGTCATCTAGGGACAGAGAGCCGTCTAAGAGGTACTCGCCGCATGAGTACATTATGCTAACTGATGGGGAAGAGCTAAAAGATTATTCTAAGGCCCTAGCTGATAAGCATAAGGAGGAGTGGTTGAAAGCTATGTAAGAGGAGATAAAATTCTTATATAAGAACCACACCTATAACATGGTGAAACTGCCTAGGGGCAAGAAAGCTCTGAGTAACAAGTGGGTGTTCAGAAATAAGGTTGAGCAGAAGAATTCACAGACGAGGTTCAAGGCCAGACTTGTGGTAAAAGGGTTCGGTCAGAGAAAAGGTATAGACTTCGAGGAGATATTCTCACCAGTGGTGAAGATGACATCCATACAGGTGTTGCTTGGGATGGCGGCTAGCATGGATCTGGAGATAGAGCAATTGGACGTTAAAACTACTTTTCTCCATAGTGACTTGAAAGAAGAGATCTACATGAACCAACCAGATGGGTTCGAAGTCAAGGGCAAGGAGCATATGGTGTGTAGGCTGAGGAAAAGCTTGTATGGGCTGAAACAAGCTTCACGACAATGGTATAAGAAGTTCGATTCATTCATGTTATAACATGGGTATGACAGAACAGAGTCGGACCACTGTGTGTTCACGCGTAAGTTCTCAGATGGTGATTTCATAGTTCTGTTGTTATATGTTGATGACATGCTCATTATGGGAAAGGACATCAAGAAGATCGACAAGCTGAAACAGGAGTTAGGCAAGTCATTTGCGATGAAAGACTTGGGCCCGACTAAACAGATCTTAGGAATGGAGATAACCCGTGACAAAAGCAGCAGAAAACTTAGCTGTCACAAGAACGGTATATTGAGAAAGTCCTAAAGTAGTTAAATATGAATACAGCAAAGCCAGTCAGTACTCCACTGGATAGTTACTTCAGATTGAGCGATAGGCAGTGTCTCAAGACGAAGGCAGAGGTGGAAGAGATACAAAAGATACCCTACATGTCAGCTGTAGGAAATTTGATGTATGCTATGGTGTGTACACGCCCAGACATAGTATATGTGGTTGGTGTTGTCAGCCGGTATCTTGCCAATCCTGACAAAGAACATTGGGCAACGGTGAAGTGGATACTGCAGTATCTAAGAGGCTCATCCAGGTTGAGCCTATGCTATGGTGACGGTAAACCTGTGCTAGAGGGCTACACAGATGCAGATATGGCAGGTGACATAGACTCCAGGAAGTCTACATCGAGGTTCATGTTTACGTTTGCAGGGGGAGTGGTTTCTTGGCAGAGCAAGCTACAAAAGGTCGTAGCATTGTCGACGACAGAGGCCGAGTACATTGTAGTCACAGAGGCATGTAAAGAGATGCTTTGGATAAAGAGATTCCTACAGGAACTTAGCCTGAAGCAGGAGGAGCATATGGTCTATTGCGATAGTTAGAGTGCTATATACTTGACCAAGAATCCAATTCGGCATTCCAAGTCGAAGCACATAGAGATTCGGTATCACTGGATTATGGATACTTTGGAATAGAAGATGTTATAGCTTAAGAAAGTTTACATGGACGATAATGGGTCAGACATGATGACCAAGGCTTTACTCAAGGGCAAGTTTGAGGTTTGCAGAAACCAGGCTGGCTTGAAGAAGGTGAATTCCTCCTGAGTCGGAAAGGGAGAGATTTGATGGGATTTTCCTCCTCAGATCAAAGGAGAGATGGAGCAACGGGTGAAAAATCAGAGTAATTCACCGCGTTGCTCGACCGGTCGTAGAAGGTCTTTGACCGGTTCAAGCCTTAGCACGACTCAAAGTCCAGCGAGTTTGTGCTGTTTTTTCTCCGAGGTCTACGACTGGTCGAAGGAGATCTACGACTAGTTGTAGGTGGTCTAGGACCAGTCGTAGGAGAGTTACGACTAGTCGAAACTACGCAGATTCGTTTCGCAATTTTACACGATTTTGCGGATCTGAGTCCTTTCGCAACTGGGATGCGGAAAGAAGTTTTCTAAAATTATAAAAAGGGGTCTCTAGGATTTTTCTAGGGTATGAGAAAAATATAAGAGGGTTATCAAGGGTGAGAGAGAGAGAGAAAAGAGAGAGAGGAAGCTTATGGAAAGGAGTCGTCGTCTCAACGCTTTTACGTCCTCATGATCGGTGAGATCCATTTGTTTTCTTTTATTCTCTTATTGTTTATCCGCTCCTGCGTGAGTGACGAAGATTGTAACGTTCTACTTCATAGTGGATTGCTGATCTGGACGAGGTCCCATGGTTTTTACCTATTTGAGGGTTTTCCCTGTAAAAATCTCTTATGTAGTGTGTGATTGTTGCTTTAATTTATTTCATTGCATTGTTATTCCATAATTCTGGTTTGTTCTGGACGGCTAGATCCTAAGGTTTTGTGTAAGGCCCCCAACACCTATGCCATCGTTCTTCTTCTATGTTCGTCTCCACTCCCGTGAGAGAGGACATCGTCCCTCTAATGCTATATCTGAGACGTTTGCCTAGGTGTTAGCGTCATCATCTGTGGACCACACCATGATATATGTGCTTCACCCATTCCATTCATCCATTTTTTTTAGATGATTTTAAGGCTTGATACAAAATCATGAGAGGTATATGAATCACAGGTGGACCACATTACATTAACACAATAGTGATTGGATATTCACCACTTAAATCCTCCTAAGGCCCACTGTACTGATTATTTGATATTCAATATGTTGATTAGGTCTTAGAGGCCTAGATGAAGGGCTTCAACAAAAATCAACTTGATCCAGATCTTTTATGACCCCAAAATGTTTTTTAATGGTCGCATTTGATTGAACACTATTTCCTGTAACCTGGTCCACTTAAGATCCCATATATACCTCATTGTGGGTATCATACCGTATATTTATTTGTATAAGTAGATGGACGGTTTGGACGAAACACATACATCGTGGTGGACCCACAGAGCATCAAACACCAGCCATTAGGTGGTGTCAAGTTTTAGTAGCTAATCTGTAAATGGTTCATAGCAAATATTGTATGTGGTCTGTGTTATAAGCACTTTCTCACTACAAAGTCCGATCCTTCAACAAACAGTGAATTAAGTATATCCGCTGATTACATTTCCAAACCCGCTTCATACCAAACATTCTGTTTATCGATGATAAAACTCATTGATACAGTGTACGGTGTTCAGAGTACACGTGCCGTACAATAATATAATGCAATACAGCCCTATACGCGAATCCAAACACACCCTAAGATGAAAGAGATATGTACAACCTAAAACTTATGAAAAATAGTAAGTTTTTTAAAAATAAATTTTTTGAATAAAAATAAGTCATTTTCTCACGAAAATGGAGAGATGCGCAACCCATCTATAGGGGTTGGTTGGCCCTAAATGACCTATTCTATAGGGGTGCACACGGTTCGGTTTGGACCGGTTCTGGGGTGAAACTGGAACCGAACCGTTCCTAACAGTTTTGAAAAATTTGGAACCGGAACCGGACCGTTGGCACCCTAGAACTGAACCGGAACCGAACCGTTAAAACCAGTTCGGTTTCATATCAGTTCCATGGTTCTGGACTTTTTATAATCCAGCCCAATTACATGTTTAATTTTATTATCTAGCCCATGTCGATTCATGTTGTGGTCCATTTGATGAATGGTTTAGATCTTGTATAAGGTGTGCAAAAATACATTTATGAAAATAATTAAATGGTGCATTATAAACCATAAATCATGAGTCAAATATGGAAACAATCAAAGAATTCTTGGTTCGGTTTCAAGTTCGGTTCCAAGTTCGGTTCCACGGTTTGGTTTTACGGATCAGATCCACGGTTCGGTTCTACAGATCGGTTCACTATTCGGTTCGGTTCTACATACCCCCAAACCGAGAACCGAACCGATGTTAACGGTTCTTTGATTTTTGGAACCGGAACCGGAACCGGTGCACTCTAGAACCGGACCAAATCGGACCGTTTGGTCGGTTCCGGTTCAGTTCCACGGTTCTACCGGTTAAATGTGCACCCCTACTATTCTAGTTAAAATTCAAAGGTTATGCATCCCATAACTTATCCTGAATAAAAAGTTATAGCCAATTTACGGTTCACACTTCGAATGACAATTTCTCTTCGATCAAAATGAATTTCTTCAATTCAAATATGCCCAAGGTCTAATTATATTATGCTACACATAGGACTGAACCCAGATGTGACGGATTACATTCATTTCCGTTTGAACTTCTTTAGCTCCATCCATGCCATGCATAGGTCTGCGGCCCGCTCTACATCAGCTTAACTCATTAAAGTTATTGAAATTTGTTTTAAAGTTAACTCTTTAAATGGTTATTCTCATTTTTACTTATACCACGTGGAAAGAAAGTTCACCCTTGGTGACATTTTCTGTCATGTTTTTTATTATTTTTTTATTTTATTTTTTAATAAATAAAATGAGTTTTTTAGTCGCGTCTCTTATGACTCTTGATATAGTGAATTTTTGGTAGCTTTTGGTGAATGGCTATTGTTCTTTTTAAAAATATAACTTTAAATTTAAATGGTCGTAAAAGATTGTAATTAAATTCAAAGACGTGTTTATATTCATAAACAAGGTATTAAAGTGTCTGTCTCTTCAATGTTTATAAAATTTTAACCTTAAATCATTTCACGAAAAATCATAATCTCTGTCCTAATCTTTTTATTATTTTCTAAAATCTCTCTCAAGTGAATTTACTATAACCTTCTTACAAACTGATTTAAACATTGGTAGGGTGAGGATGTTGACCTGAACTTCCTAATAGGCCTTAAGCCCAGTTTAAGTGTGCACTTTGCTCGGCTTCTTTTGTATGCTCTCTTTCACCCATGTCCTGCAAGTATATTTTGCCAGGAAAATTATAAGGACTTTGCTACGCACATCATGAGAGACCACACGTGTCATTCGCACTTGAAGGACATCTTACCAAAGAAATTCCGGAGCATTGGCGTAAAAGGTATGAGAACTTGAGAACATTGATCCTATCCACCTATTGATTACAAAAAGTTTGCAACATTGTCCAGTGACCTACATCATGAACTAATTCGATTTATCTGGAGAGACTTCTTGGCCGTTACATTATGGACGGTTTAGATCTCACATCTACCACACTATGGATTCCATGTGTACATGTTCGTTCGTTTAGTATGCACCTGTGGCTTGCAGAACCTCACATGTTGTTGTGTACTTGTGTGGATGGTGGGGACCGGAGTTGCGCAACCCACGTAACCCACATGGCGATGGACGGTGTAGATGTAATCTGAGCCATCCATTGCATAGCCTTGCTTTATCAATGATATCTGATGAGTTAATTTATTGATCTGTTTGTTTTGATGCCTAAGAGGACAGTGGGACTTGTGACACGGTTTGGATCTCTTTCCTGCCTTGTGGTCTGTTGGCATGTGACTGGCACACATGGACTCTGTAATACTTGTTTTATACAACACCTAATACACCTGGGTCCCTTTGGAACTTAGGAGCAGACACAAAGATTACGGACTAATGGAGAATTGTTGGCCATTGATCTCAGTACCTTGTTATATCATAACTACTTAATATGTTACAGGACGAACCTATGGCTACTGTTATCTTTTGTGAAAGGACTGATGGTGAGCCTGGTTGAAGGTCTCCACCACCGGACATAATGATGAGTCAGTGTGGCTTTAATTTGCATTACCACACATAGAAGCGCAAGTGTGTCATGGAAATGGACTCCTAGTTTGGGTATGTTGGACACTTACATTAGCAAAATCAAGGTCAAGTCTTTAAACCCATATCACAAGGCCTATTATACCAGGACTATAATCTTCTCGAAGATATACCAGAGTTTGATTAATGCTTTGGCTTAAGGATGTGGGAAAATCAAAGTCTTGATTGATTACAATTACTTTAGCATACTTTATGGTTATGATGTAGCTAATAAAAGTGGTGTAGGTAGGTGCATTTATCAAGATTCATTGATACTCACATACGTCGAGAGATGATCCACTGGTTTCTTAATTAAGATCATACTTATGGCTTAGATCTTGAAAATTATGTATTCATTAAGTTATTTTTCTATTCGGCTAAATACTTAAAAATATTTTACAAATTTTTTTAACCATTAAAATTTTATTTTAATAATTAAAATAGTTTTGATTACACTTGAAGAGAATTTCATAGTTTAAATTTGAGAGTCCATCACATGATTTGTATGAAAACTAAGTCTATGGTGGATGTTTATGAACATAAAACGATGGGATCAAAGGTGGGTGCATGGGATGCAATAGAATTATATATAACTATGGTGTAATGGAATATATGAAAAAATTAATGTGGCAACGGTATCATAATTGGCCACCTTGAAACCTATCATTTATAATAAATCATATCTCAAAAGGAGAATAACCCTATACTGGAAAAGAGAGCCTTGGATGTCCCACTCCCTAACTGTCATCAAGAGAAGAAAATAGAGATTCGTGTATCGCAACTTGGTCCATCACATCATACATTCTATACATGCGGGGTTCACTATATGAATTGTTGATGCGTCTCCCTTAGCCCTATCGTATAAGAGTGAATGTGTGGCTCTCATCATCACCTTTATCTGGGATAAATTAGAAAGAAACTTTCTAGTTAAACGAATGACATAAACGAATTTATAGTTCATTGGCAGTATTAATCAGGTAAATCTTAACTATAAGATTTGACTCCTTTTTTCCTAAAAACAAGAGAATATCTGAACGGGTATCTATAGGAATACAAAATTAAAATATGAATTTTTCAAACTTTCATTTTCCACTATATATTGAAAATCCAAACAGAATTTATAATTGCAATGCTCATAAAGTCAATTTTGGATCCACCATGGATGGTTGTAGAAGAAATATTTCTGCGACTCTTCACTTGCATGTAATGGTTAACTGAATTTGTGTAAAAGTTATTAGCAATGTTGGGAACTCATTCAACTACATGTGAATAATATTATTCAACTGCTGTGGGTCCATTTTGATGTGTGCATGACATCAAATCGGCACAAGAAGTGAGCTCCAGATGATGATGGGATGCCCCAAACAGTAAGTTCCATACACTGATCAAGTGGACCAGTACATGGTAGAAAGCGATATTAGACACTCACCCAAAAACTTTCAAAGTCACATTGTGGCCTCATGATGGAGCACAACCCAATAGTTGTATGGCAATGTGGACCACCAAATTGCCGGGCCACCTGGGAATGCATCATAACCCAAATTTCACTAAGGAGATAATATCAACCACCTGATTTTTCCCATCAAATTTGGACCACTCGCTATTTTATTTTCAAATTAATATCCATTCAATGGCCATTAATGAGATGGTAAGTGTGATTTTAGGGATATGCTCTATAATTTGGACGGTCTACGTAATCGTGCAAAGTGCCATATGTGCGAATGATGAACCATCACCATTTTCAAAATGAACTAGTCCCTTAAATATTTTTGGCAAATTTACCTTCCTCCCCAATTCCAATTCCGCCTTGTGTTTTGAGGCTATTCTCTATGATGCTCGATCTGGAGGTGGACTCATTAGATCAACGGTCTCGATTGCCAATATCCTTAAACATGAAATTTCCTCCTAAAATGCCTTCAGGGTCGGGCTTGGGCCTACCATTTTCAAAACGGGTTGAGCTCAGGCCTATCAACGGGCATGGTTTGAGTTTGGAACCGAGTTTCATTTCGGGCTGATCTTTGGCAGACCTAGACTGGCCCGTTGATAGAGGTGGCAATAGGTCAGGTTAGGACAGGGTCGTGATCACCCAAGCCTGACCCATTTATTCAATGGGCTAAGATTCTAAACCAAATGTAACCTGCAGCCCATTACCCCATGACTTGACCTGATCCAACGCCTAACCCATTTATTCAATGGACTAAAGATTCCAACCCAAATCCAACCCGCAGCCCATTCCCAAATGGCTTGACCTGATCCACTTAAACTTCATCAAACCCAAGCCTAACACGAACCAACCCATTTAATTGTAATTGGGCAGGGCTCAACCGACCCAACCCGATACAACAATATGACCACACTTGGTTTTGAGAATGGAATATGGGGATAAAGTTACATTAGTCTGGTCCAATTTATAGATGCATAAAGACATACATACATAATGGGCTAGTCAAGTCGGGTAGGGTTTAACTTAAGCCCAACCCATTATAACTTAGCCAAAACCCACCTTAAAAGTGAATCAGGCCTGTTGACCCTGCCAGCCAACTCAACCCATTGCAGCCCTTACTGAAGCCCTAACATGTTGTACAAACTAATCATATTGGTCAGGGACAAGTTAATAAGGCATTCTCCGGAATAGATTCCATGATGTTTCTTATTTGCAGGAAAAAAAATATTTTGATTGACATTATGAGGAAAGATACAAATACAAGGTTAGATTTAGTAGGGATGCTTTATAATCTAAAATATTTAAAATTAGTTAGGTTAAAACATAATACATGGAGTACAATTTTAGCAACGATAGAAGTGAAAATGAAGAAATAATTAACATGATTGCCAATGGAAAAGTTTTCAAAGATGACTACTTTAGATATCTGGAGTAAAAATTTATAAGAGTAGACAGATTGAGAATGATGTTGCTGGTAAATTTTAAATTAGGTTAAATAAAGGGAGATGTATCTTTGGAATTTTATATAATAGTTGTGTGAAATCAAGTTGAAGGAAAATTTTTATTGGATGGCCATAAGGCTAGTGATGCTTTAATGGCATAATGTTAGGTGGCGAGAGGACAAAATGTTCTTAGGATAAGAATAGGTGAAATAAGAATGTTGAGATGAATAAGTGGTAACATGAGAAATGATAGAATTATACATGATTACAAATGAGGGAACTTAAGAGTAGCATCAATAACAAATAATAAGATGAGAAAATGTATACTTAGTATAGCGGAGGCACTAATTAAAAGGAAAGAGTTGGTACAAATTGAAGTATCTAAAAAGCTAAGGAGAGGCTAAAATAAGACAAATGGAGGTAATAAAAAAGAGCTGATAGCCTATGGTTTAATTGAATGTCTAAATCTATTTAGAACATGGATCAGGTGGTATGAAGTTGATTTTAGTCTCATACAAATTCCATTTGGCATTTGGAAATGATGCTAAAAAATTGAATTAATTTAGATATCATACCATCCCATCCCAATAGTAGATACTGTGAGATTTTTGGTGGATTTCAAAATTCATTATATATATATATGGGCCCCATGATGATGCATGTATTTTTTGTACGTTGTTCATCTATATGCGCCCTTTATATGTGACATTCAAGTTGCATATGCATATAAATTATTGACATAAGTTGTGACTCTGGTCCATTGGTTACAATTCTATGGTCTACCCAAGGGAGGTTTCATTTAATAAAATGTTTATTTTTTTAAAAAAGAATAATTTAATCTCAAACATAGGATTGGATGGGCCAAATACCCTTCAATCGGATGTTCTAGATGGGCTATAATAGACAAGATTCATGTAGCTGACCCTGACGTTAAATGGAATAAGGCTTGCATGATGATGATGATGGTGATGATGATGATGATAAGGTTGATGATTAGGTTAGAGCAGTAAAAGTGATACTATTGGATTTGTGAACCATATCTCAGTGGACCTAAAAAATGATTATGAATGTTTTAATGAAGGGTAACCCCTTTCAACTTTTGTACGTGGTGTGGCCCACACAAGTCATGGATTGACTTGATTTTTAATTCCTAGGCCCACTATGAAATGGTGCATCTAATTGATGGGAAAGATGTTTGACATACATTATGATGGGGCCCACAAGCTCGACCTCATGGAGAGTTCCCATGAGCTCGACGTATAGGACTTTTTCTCTTATATATATATAGACCATATAGAACCTTTTCTCACACGCGCGCACACACACATACCATGTGGCTCACCTTGACATATGTACTCTATATCATTCTATTAACTTGTTTTGTCTTGTTATTTTAGGGCATGAGAAAAAAAAAAAAGTCAATCCAAATATCAGATGACCATACTATAAAAAGGAGTGGTGATTGAAAATTTCATCATTAAAAACTATGTTGTTTTGGTAATATTGATTTGTCATCCAATGTGTTGATAATGTCACTAAAACTTGTATGCCATTTTATCATATGATTTTAAGTTTTGATTTAAAATTAAAGAATATCCAAAAATCAAATGAACCACACTATGAATTGAACTCCTTGATCGCAAAATTAAAGAATATCCAATGATCAAATGAACCACACCATTGGAAACAATGTGAATTGAACTTCTTCTTTTGAAATGAACTTCTTTTGAAAAATTCTCGGGGCTCTCATAAGTTTTGGATCAAACTTATTTTTGACTTTTCCCTTCATCCATGTTTGTAAGATCTTATGAACAGGTTGAATGACAAATAAACATCACTGTGGGTCCTAGCAAGGTTTCAATGGTGGAAATCATTACTCCCATTGTTTCTTGTGGTATGATGTAATTGAGCTTTGGATTTGCTTCAATTTTGATCTCAACCACTTGCATGAGCTGGAAAAAAGGATGGACGGCGTGGATAAACCATATGCAAATAAATATTTCAGTGCACCACTGAAGTTTTTAATGGTAGGAATTTAGTTTTAAGATTGTTTCTTGTGGTGTGGTTCACTTGAGATTTGTATCAGCTTCAAATTTTTTTATTTTTTACCTCATTATATTCTAAAATGAGCTTTCAATACGGATGGACGGTGTGGATGTAAGGAAAGTAAATCACTGTGGGCCCCGCAGTTAGGCATCCGAAACTGGCCCCGCCAAACAGCGCCGTTCCGCACTATCGCAAAAGGGGTAAAAAAAAAAATGAAGGAGGGAGAAAGAAAAAAGATAAACGAAAAACGAGTAAGGGTTAGGGCTTACCTTGCCAGAGCAGACAGAGGGAAGGAGGCGCTGAGAGAGAGAGAGAGAGAGAGAGAGAGAGAGGGAGAGAGAGAGAGAGACGAGACGAGACGCTGAGAGAGGGAGGAAGGAGACGAGACGAGACGCTGAGAGAGGGAGGAAGGAGACGAGACGCTGAGAGAAGGAGAAGGAGACGTTGGGTCAGAGCAGGTAGGTGCACTTTCAATGCAGCTGCGTTTCCACCTCCCTCTCCCAACTTCGAAATGGATAGCCGTTGCCTGTAACAAAGTAACCTGTGACTTGAAAAACACCTAATTCCTCTTTTACATTTCTTGCAATCTTACCTGATAGAAAGTTACAGGTTGAGACTTTGTTACCAGTAACATTTCTCCCCCAAAAACAAACTGTAAGAAAATTACCTGTAACTTTCTTACATTTTACAGAAGTTACAGGCATCTAGCTTCACTATTTTGATAGGCACAAGGGATTATACATTTCCGCTTAATTCATTGCCAGCATTCTTGATTTTATATTCATTGCGTGTCCAGGAGAAATATAGGGCTCAACAAGTTGGTAGAAGGTCTCGAGAACTAGTATAACACTAGTTGTTCTACAAGGAAATTTACAGTGCTTGATGTTGTTCCGCCAATAGCTTGTTCATCTAGTGTGTCCATGCCACCTTAGGTGGGAGATCTTACAGCCCCAGTTGGACAATCCTAGGTATACGATGGTTTTTCTGCAAATGGGTGCTGTAAATAAAGTATAACCAATGGTCCATCTGCAATGGGGTAAGCCCAACAATTCAATTATTGGGGTTTTTATTTTTATTTTTTTATGGAGGATATTTGGTTCATCACTCCACGTACGTTGAAGAGCACAAGATGAAAGGGATCCCACCTGTACATAATGCGAACCGAATGAAATATGTGTATTTTAGTTTGATTGTAAATTCTTTGAGTATATAATACCTTATAGTTCTAAAATCCTGCTGGGTCATTTTCCCTGTTTCCCCACCTTTTGTTGCTTTCAGTGATTTGAATAGTGTAAATTTCCTTAAATCTTTTTTCTTTTGTTATTCGTCTGCTATTTGACATTGTTCTTCTGGGCCCTTAGCCAGCAATTTGTAAATTCCCCTTTAAAAACATAAAAACTGTTTGAGTTGAGAGGTGGTCGCTAATCGACATGTCGATATAATTTCAATTTCTATGTAGACCATAAGCAACACGGGAACCAACACCATACATACTGCTCACTCTTGGAGACGGAGTCAACAGAGGGATAGGCATACAGGCTTTCCATCTCTTTCCCTTTTGTTATTTCTGCATGATCTACATTCTTTAAGCCAAAAGAAAGAAAAAAAGAAAAAAAAAACGCATTTACAAAACTTGATAGGTGGGTATGGGTGGAAATGGGACTGGTCTGGGTCGAGTGAAGGTCAGCCCGAGCCCCACCTGATTATTACTTGGGCTTAAAAGTCAGGACCAGGTTCAGCCTGTTTAGTAATTGGCCACTTAGATTTCAGGCCTGCCTATTAACATCATAAATGGGCATGTTTTTGGGCTTAGATGAGGTCCTCAATCAGGGTTTTAAATAGCATCCCCTAACATACCCTACGTAGTGTAGGGTAGCCTCCACACTACATAGCATATCAAAACAGTGTATTTCCCTTGTCATGTGTGTTATTCGGGGTGTAGCATATGCTATACGCTAGGTCGTATACAGTGTTTTAAATAGCGGTAGCGTGATGCGTAGCGCTTAACCCTCTATAGCGTGTAGTGTAAGCTACACAATACTTCTATTTTTTAATTTTAAAATAGGACAAATTTAATAAATAGTGAAAAAAAAGAAAATAATATAAAAATGCCTAAAAGATGATTCATTTTATCAATTATAAGCACGTTCAAAAAAGTTATTAGTTATCATTTATCAAAAGCCAATCCACATATAAGTCAAATCAAATAATTATCACATCAACAACTTTATAAGCAAACCACTTTAATTAATAATGTTTAATTGAAACCATAAGTCATAATTATGAAAAGAAATAAAAATCCCATAGGTTAAAAGTATCAAGTACAATACAAGTGTCATATTTCTCAACATTAGAAACAAAGATAACCTAAAAAAAATAAAAAACTAAAATAGTAAAAAAAATACATTGTAGCTTATGCTACGGACTCTACGCGCTACGGAGTTGTAGTGTACGCTACGACCCTTGTAGCATACGCTACAGGGGATTTACGCTATTTGGGACGCTACGTAGCGCTACGGCCACGCTATGCTAAGTAGCATACGCTACCGCTACGCTACGGACGTTATATGAAACGGTGGTCGTATATGATGTATGTAGGGACGCAGTTGGGTACTACCCCTGCTTGTCCTGAGCACGGGACAAGGCTGGGCTCTTAGGGGCCACCGTGATGTATGGATTTTATGGATTTTATCTACACCGTCTATCCATTTTTCCATATCATATCCAAGGCTCAAGCGGACCACACAGTGGGGATTAAACAGTTACTGTTGAAAACTTCTTGTGTGCCACTGAAGTTTTGGATCAAGCTGATATTTGTGTTTTCCCTTCATCCAGGTCTATATGACTTTATGAACAGGTTGGATGGCAAATAGGCATCATGGTAGGCCCTAGGAAAGTTTCAACAATAAGCATCATTAGAACCACTGCTTCCTTTGGTGTGGTCCATTTGAGCCTTGGATTTGCCTCATTTTTGGGATTATAACTTAAAATGTTATGGTAAAAATGGATGGACAGTGTGGATAAAAGCCATACATCACGGTGGCCCCTCAAAGCCCAGCCTATCCCGAGCTCGAAACAGGTGGGGGTAGTACCCAATCCATGTCCCATGTGTAGCTACATGGTGCTTGATTTCAAGCTTAAAAGACAAAAAAGTGGATAGCAACTAGCCTTTTATGTTAGTTCAAAAATAATTTTAAAATGGTGATGGCTCATTTTCGTCACATGTGGCCATGATGTGATGCATGAGTGCACATGCAGAAAAATATCAACACATTATGAAAAATTGTGCAAGATCCAGGTCATGCAACAGTGGCCCCCACCATGTATCTGTTGTGACCCATCTCATGTTGGCCACACTTGTATGAAAATGGAAGGCTGACATTGCCTGTTCTTCTCTAAGAAGAATTTCCAAGGCAAAACCTGCCATCCTTTTCCCTTCCTCTCTCCATTTCCTGTCTTGTATAGGGTTTCCAATTGCATTCTTTGCCTTTTTGTCCTTTGTTCATCTCCTTTATTTATATCAAATTTAGACTCTAGGTTTTTCTATATCCTTTTCTTCTGTGCAATTTTTTATTTTTTGCAATAGTGGTGTCTATTATACATGTCACTTTTTCTTTTTTTTTTCTAGGGTTTGTGAGGATTTTTCTTTAGAAAGATGGAAGAGCAGTTCATACTCCGTGTCCCGCCATCGGTTGCAGAGCGGATCGAACGCCTTCTCAACGAGAATCCATCTTCTTCTGAAGACAATTCATTGGATTTATCTTTCTCAGGTAATACATATTGATCCTTCATGCCATAAATTATTACCATATTCTCTTCATATTTTTATTTTATTTTTTTCCTGGTGCTAGTCTATCATTATCTTCAACTGTATTAATTTTGAAGCGATTGTTCTTAAATTGAAGCTTTTTTTTTTTCTTTTTAAAGTATGTTCAACTGTATTAATTTTGAAGTGATTGTTCTTAAATTGAAGCTTTTTGTTTTTTTTTCTTAGTATGTTCAACTGTATTAATTTTGAAGTGATTGTTCTTAAATTGAGGCTTTTTTTTTTTTTAGTATGTTCAACTGTATTAATTTTGAAGTGATTGTTCTTAAATTGAAGCTTTTTTTTTTTAAGTTCTCTTTACTTCTGTCTTTGCAAACGAATTATTATTATTTACAGGAGGATCTTTATTTATGCATTGTCCTTAAATTGAAGCTTTTTCTTTTTCTTTTTCTTATTTTAAAGTTGTCTTTACTTTGTGTCTTTGTGAATGAATTATTATTATTATTTACAATAGGATCTTTATTTATGCATCATGAAACCAAAGGCTTTGGACATTTTGGAATAATTTCAGGATATGAAAGGAGAGGAATTGCATGATTCTTGATAGCCTAGGATATTCATGGACATTCTTGGTTTTCTGTTTGTTCTGTTGGGGCGCTATAGTTTAGAGATCTGGACCATTGGTCTGTTGCAACCCACTATGCATGAACTACGCTCTAAAAATCTCCTTGCTTGGACATTCCTATACTTGCAATTTGTGGCCTGCTAGTAGACGGCTAAGAAGAAAAATACAATAGTGGTCTGTAGTTCACTGAAAAAAGGTCTGAGATTGCTTGGTGGAACCTTCCAGTCTAGGAGAGTTTTGGGCTTAATCTATATTTGCCAGGTCATGTCAGATAAATGATTTGGATCACTGAACACTGGGCTGCACTTGTATAACCTGAAAAACAAGTATAACGTGCATGCCCTGATCCTATATTTCCTGTCTGGTGAACTGCAAGATCCAACTCTATATCCTGAAAAGTGATTGTCGTGGGGGATTTTCTAAATTAGATTTTATTTCCTTTTGTGAGGTGAATGGGATCTTATACTTGAACACATTCCTTGAATCAACTGCGTACCGTTTAATTCGCTACTGTGCCATATCCCACAGCTGTCCATTGTTTCTCCAGCAGTTTTTTTTTTTTTTTTTTTTTTAATTTTTTTTATAGCTTTTCCAGCACCACTAAGCATTTTATTGTAAATTGATCCTGTTGGCTCTAATACTGTAGTATGCATGAGCACTTACACATTTCCTTCTTTGCAGAGGATGGAAGAAGTGGTACATTTGTCATCGGGAACAACCATTTTCCCGCCTCTCTTCTAGATCTTCCTGGCATTGTGGAGTCATACAAAACTTATGATGATAATGTGCTGATTAAAACCACCGATATTGGTCAGGTAACACATTCTAATTCCTGTTGTCTCATGACCATGCAGATAGGTATTTTCTACTTATCTTTATTTTGTCACTTTGGTTAGGTAATACATTTTAATCCTGGTTTGTCATAGTTATCTGGAATTATTTCCTTAAAGCTTTACTCTTGGACTGAGTTGAGTTGAGCATTCAATAAAGTTTAGAAGGCTTTCCTTTTAGCCTTTTTTTTTTTTTTTTTAAAAGTTTTCTTATTGTTCGATTGAGTTTTAACTTTCTTTCCTTTTGCTTAAAAAAAATAAAAATAAAAAATTCTTTGATTCTTTGTTAATTGTTATTTTATTATTATTATTTTGAGTTGACCCATTCAACTCCACCCTAGGACAGATCAATTACAGTGAGTTTTTGAAGTACTCGATGACTTCTTCAACATTGGCTCTCTTTATCAGATTGATTTGAATTCACAGGGTTGTGACAGATAATCATGGTAAGAGAAGAGGTCGATTCCGCTCCAGAAGGGGTCGAGTCCAGGCATGGCCTTACCCCTCCAATGAGGGATGCTCGCAGGAGAAGGTTCCGTAGAGAACCTGATCTGAATGTAAGTTGGTTTGAGCCATCTGTTCACACCTATTTCTTTTTTTCTCAATTTTGTATCTTATATGTATTTGGTAATCCATTTTCTTCTATATTTGCAGCCAGAACTTGTCCAACGGGTTGAGAAAGATCTAGTGAACATCATGGCTGGTGGAACGGCAGAGAATGTCGATATCCTTTTAATTGTTTTGTTACTTCTGCTGTTTGAACATGCACCTATGCACAGTGGTCAGGTGTTAGTGAAATTATGTAACCCCATGCATATGTTCATGATTTGGTTTATTGTTTGTGGCCATTGATACAAAGTACTCTCCGAATTGCCTCAAGCTCACAACCAAAATCCAGTGTCTTGGATGATCAAGAAAATTAAATTGTGTAGCTCTGTAGGCATTTTGGAGAACTCCAGGATTTCATATGTAATATAGAACTTTAGAAAGAGAGAATTTCTCAAGGTTATAATTTTGTTCAACCAAAATAGCCTCAACCTCTTGCCAACAACTAAAACCAGGAGCTTTGCTGCACACACACAAGTTATCCCATCTAAATGCCACCACATGTGCCAGCATGGCACATTGGAATGGGAACCTAGCTGTCCATCAGGTGGGTGATCCAACTATCTAGATGCCCTAGCCCAAAAATCAGGACACTCCACTTATCTGGTGTGAGACAACTTACGAACCAATTGGACAATAAAAAAGAAAAAACTTGCTTAAGTTTTTCTAAGCCAAGTGCCTGCTTCAAAATTGTTGTCCACTTGGATCTTGTTTCTAGCTATTAGCTTGGGACTGGCATGTTGGACCCAGTCAGTTTTCATGCATAGCATTGGCCTAGGTCATTTTAGCCCAGCCCAGCCCAGCCCAGCCCAACTTCATATTCACATGTGTTCTATCTACATATATGCTGTTCCAATCATCATCAGTTAGGCAACAAATGCATCTTGCTTGTAGACCTTGTTTTTCATTTTTCTGAATGTCTATGTATTTTTTCATGTGCAGCCCACTTGATGAAGGATTAAGAAAGAAAATTTGCTGAGCAAATCATTTGTTCAATTTTCGGTTGGGTTGGTCGGGCATGGTCAGACCTGGGTTCAACCGATTTTTACAGGCTCGAGCCTGCTGTGCCAGGCCAATGTTGGGCTTGGACCTGTCTTATAGTGTTGTGCCAGGTGAGGCTAGGCCCAGCCCGACCATTTCCACCCTTGCATTTGAGCCATGTCCCAACTATAGGTCCCCCTTTGCGCGATTTAAAAGGCTTGGAGTTGCATGGGGACGTTAGCAAAACCCTTTTTTATTTATTAAAGTTCTGAGAATACTCTGGATGGAAATTGATCTTTTTGTCCATTTCTTGATCTTTTAATTGCTCAAGTTTCATTGACCTTAGATGAGAATTCTCATTCATACATGTTGCTTGGGCGTGTATTTGTGTTTTTGTTATCATTCCTTGACTTGTAATGTAGTTCACATGTTGAAGTAGCAGAGCATGAGGAAGATGGCGATGAGAATGCACGTAATGCACCAGAGAAAACTGCAGCAGCACCCCCACAGAAGCCAGAGGCTCCAGAGGAGGCAGGAATGAATGGTGGTGAGCCTGATAGAAGCGACTCTGATGACTCTGATGATTCAATATAGGCAGAAAGCCCAGAATCTTCAGTGACAACTTGTGTATATGAAATTGGCATATCTTCTGGTGTGTAGGCTGTGAGATTGAACCCATGACTTGATGGTTGCTACTAATGGCTCGCCTTTGAGGCTCAGTCCATTGTTATAGAGGTATACTGAAATGCAATCCAGTCATTGCCTCTTGGGATAGATTAGCTTGCATGTTCCATTCGAACCATGGCTTGAGTGAGGTGCCACAATATATGATTTGATTGGTGCTACTTCTATTCAAGAACTTTCATTTCATACTATGATACCAGAATGTCTAGTTTAAATGCCATATTTTTGAAAAATAAATGTATAATTGGTTCAATGTTAAGAAAAAAACTCATTTCAAAAGATACACATTAAAAACCAAAAAAAAACTCTTGCAATCTGAATTGAAACTCTGTTCTCAAAAGAAGGAAGAAGATGAAGAAGATTCATTTTAATTTAAATTTCACATTTTAGTGTTAGGGCTGGATCGACATCTCTCATCGACTCTAATAAGAGCTGGAGAATTAGTACCTTTTGTTCTAGCAATTGTTTCACAATAAGGTTGCTTGGTAAAATCATCATAATGAAAAAAAGCTCTTATTTGAAATAAACTTGTTTGGTAAAATATTTAAATGAGGGTTGTTTTTAGGGACTGTCGATTGTGTGGTTGTCCATCAGGTGCACCCCACTTGATCTACGCCATCCATCATGAGGGGCCACACTTTGATGGACAGAATGTTGGACAGCTAAGGAACAACCTGTTCATAGGGAGAGTAGCTGAAACAAAGATGTTGGGATGGATGAGAGGCAAGACTTCTTAGGGGGAGCAGCTGAAATGAGGATGCTGGGTGGATGAGTGACAAGGCAAGGATGGAATTATAAATGAATGCAGTCAGGAGAACTTAAAAATAGAACAAATAGATGGCAAGACGAGAGACTAGGCTTAGATAGTTTGATTATATTCAACAGAAAAAAAAAAAAAACTGCATAGATCAGGTGTGAGTTGGTACAAGTTTAAAGGCTCTAAAAGGCAAGGGGAAGATTCTAAAAGATGCAGTGCAAGTAGTGCAAAAAAGGCTTGAGAAACTATGGTCCAACTGAAGTTACTGTGAAGATTCAAGTGCCTGACCCTAATTAGTTGGTAAGGTTTAAATGATGATGACAATGACGATGATTCTAGTCTTATTTATTTGGTTAAAATGATGATAATGATGATGATGATGATGATTGTAGTCTTATTTATATATGTTATATACACAAATATAGGTTTATGGGATAACCTTTAATAAATACATAAATAAAACTTTATTTTAGTTGAAAGCATATTAAGACTGGACTTTTCATTCTCACAAATTTAAACCGTTTTGTTTCACAGAATTTGACTATCTTTATAGGTGGTACCAAAACAGAATTTGCTAAACATGGTTTATACAAGATCTGTTCCATTGTTATCCCATTTTTGGTGGGATAATCCCTGTACTTGTCATTAGGGGTGCAACTCAAGTGGGTTGGATCAGGTTGAGGATCAACCCAGCCCAACCAGACCTCAAGAGGGCCCGACCTGCAATCTGACCTCACCCAAATTCCAATCCAAAGTGCCCAACTGAAGTCGTCTATACCCAACCCAACCTGACCCTACTGGACTAGACCTGACCCAACCTGACCGAAATAACATGGGGTCATTCTCAACCTGACCTAACCCCACCCAAATTTGCTAAACCTGAACCCAACCCAACCCAAATTCAAATTGGGTTGGCATTTTCCAACCTGAACCCAACCGGTAGACCTTGACAACCAACTGGAACTCCGGTTGACCCAAAACCAAGTTGCTGCCCTACTTACGAAAGCAAGTGGTAAAGGGAGGCATAGTTCATTTCTCAGGCCCAAAGGTCGTAAAGCAGTGTTGGGTTACTTATTGTACAAAATGGGGCCTGTGCTTCATTGACCACTGCTGATATGACAAGCCTCCCTATGGATGGGGCCCATTCAACAACGATATCCCAGATTGGAATATCCTAGCTGGATGATATTTGACCTTTTTCTTGGTATATTCTCTGCTATTGAAGGGTTAGGGATTTTACAATTTAAGGTATTTTTGCTTTATGGGCCATCTACAACGGGGCCTATATATCAGTTGTTAGAATCACCGAGTCTTGGGCCACTCAAAACTAAAAAGTAAAATGGCTCTGCACAGCTTTAGGCCCGAGGACTGCATAGTCTTTTTTTTTTCCTCAAATGGAAAAAGTTGGTACCAGGTCAACCTCATTGGAGCTTCCCATAAGGTCGAACTTTGTGGGACCCAACATGATGTGTGTTGGACATCCACCCTAACCATCAGACGTGCCCTCCCTTGGTGGCCCATGGGCCAAAAAAATAAGGAAAATCCATGACGCAGGTGGGTCACAATACACAGAAATAGTTGAGAGTGAATGCGCCGCCCCATTAAAATCTTCCCGATCATTTGTGGGACCCACCAAGTCATGAGGGATTGCACTAAATTTCAGGCAATTCCAGAACAAGTAGGCCCTCACCAAGTAATATTAGATTATTTAAACAAATGGTGTTGCCTGCTTGAGTTGCGATACGGCTGGCTTTTGGGACATTCCACAACCTGGAGGGAGCAGCCAGATGCACGGTTGAGATGTTTGAGACATCATGGTGGGGGCCCACAGAGCTCGACCTTAATGCAAAGCTCCCATCAGGTTAAACTCGTTGTAACTTTTTTAGCATGTGACATGTATCATCTCAAAATATAGAGTTGTAGCAGTATGCGTCAGTGATAATAGTATCAAAATATATAACTGTAGCATGATGCATGAGTGATACCGTCTAATGCAAATACCGCATCATATCATCAACATCGTCATCTAAGCCTTGTACCAACTAATTGGGGGCAGGATGTTCCTATTATCTTCCCGTCCAAGGTTATTTAATACAGGAAAAATAATCTTGATATACATGTCAAAGCATGTTTTAATCACCCAATTTTTTCAAAAATTTCAAAACTATCCATTTCTTCATAACTTGATTTTTAATTAATAATAATAATAATAATAATTAAAAAAAGAAATATTCGTCCTATCAAGCTACATCATTTATCATCTAAAGCTTATCCCCCCAACTCTCTATCAAGGACCATATCCTCAGCTAAACAATATGCCATCAAATCCTTTTGTACCAAATGTAAATGTAAGCCACAAGGTGCATGTGATTATGATGGGGCAGCATTTTTTCTAGGTATGGTTTTTGAGACGCCCATAACCTTAGGTCTTTTAAGGATAAAGGAAGGTTTCAAATTAAATACAGAGGCACTTGGATCATTTTTAGGTAAGCAGTGGATAACGGAAGGTTTCAAATTAAATATAGAGGCACTTAGATCATTTTTAGGTTAGCCAACTGCCTGCTTTCCTGCAAGAATGTGGGTGAACAATCATGAATGATTTGTCCAACTCAACGGCATCTTCAATGTGTAACCCGCTAGCACATCCCACAATGATGGAATTATTAATGATCCCTTATAAGAAAAGGCTTTGTGGGCCCCACCATGATGACTATATCATCCACTCCATACATTTATTGTGACGCTGATGCTAGGATGTTAGGCCAAAAACAAGGCAAATCAAAGCACTACAAGAAATGGTGAGATGGGACACGTGCCTCTCTCTCTCTCTCTCTCTCTCTCTCTCTCTCTCTCTCTCTCTCTCTCTCTCTCTCTCTCTCTCTCTCTCTCCATGTTTTGAACCTTTCCATCCAAAGGGTTGATGGGATATGGTGTTCCCAACCACAGTACCTTACTATGCGGCTATTCACCACTGACTTCATCTTGGATGATAATTTGAGCCATTCCTGGTCTCTTTACTGACTTATAAAAGCTATGGCCCTTATAATCAATGCTTCTAACCTTTGACTCTTGAATTTGAAAATGAGCCATCCTGACTTTTATTTTTCAATGTTCCATATTCATCTTCATCCACAATCATCCGTTCAACAAATCATTCCTAACATTCAGATTCATCTTCATCCAAATCATTCTCTCAACAAACGATTCTTAGGATGGGTCCTATAACCATCCCTCCCAATCTCTCTCCCTTCTCCCTCTACTCTCCTCTCTCCAAGCACGTCCCATACTCCTGGTCATCATAATTTGATTTTTTTGGCTTATGTGGACACCATCTACCATTAACTTGGAGACTCAGTTTAAAAGTTTAGGAAGGGAGGTTCAACTCCTCTAAAAAGGGTTGAAAATTACACCAAGGGGCTGCCGAGTTAGGTTCTAATTTGGGAAGGTTGACACTCATACATGCTGCATACATATATATAACCACCAATAACCTTGGTTAGTGTTTTTTAAGCTCATTTGGAAAGTAGTGTTTCAAGATATGTTTGGCAGTCAACAATCATCACTTGGTTTGTATAAAAACAAGTTTTCACATCACCTTCTCAATCTACTAATGTCTCAAGCATAATAGAAAAAAAAAGTAACAGGATACACTCAAAACCGATTCAACTCCCAGATGGGGAGGACATTGATCATGTGGAAATTTAGCCATTCAATTAGGAACGAAAATTGCAATCGCAATCATCGAAAATGCACGAAACACTCCATAGCATGATCTGATTTTGGTTTTAGGTGACATGGAGAACTAGTCTGTGCAGTCTAGACATTCGAACACGAGAACAATAATCAAGGCCCACCAGATCTTCGCTGAAGAAGCTGAAAAGAAGATATTATCAATAAGATATAACTGATGATATTATCAATAAGATATAACTATTTTTGTGAGAAGAGCGCCTTCTCTTCTTTCTTGTTGGTTTGGAAAATGGAATCCAACCCATCATGCCTTGCATTTCAAGTCATGGATTCTAACTATTACCTACAAATAACAATGACATAATGGCAGACTTCTACTCAAGAATAGCAACATCTATGAGTTCTGATCCCCTTCAAGGGTAGATCAGCCTCCTGGTGCAATGGAAAATTCTCTATAGGATAATATTATTCATACATTCTTTAGCCCTCTAATACGCAGACTCCCACAATATTTGGCAGCCAGAAAAACCAAAAACAACCATAATAGGAATAACTAATCTACCCACAATCACACCCAATCCTAACAACTCATATGCCAATTCTCTGTATCCTACCACAATAAGATGCATTCAAAATCATAACATCTTATCCCTATCTAACTAGGTTGCTGTTCTTGGATCCTATCACATAAGACAACCAACAAAAGCATACCATCGTTACCTTGAAATATGTAGCTCAAGAACCACAGAACAAGAATAAAATCTCAGCAATGCACAGAACCGAATGCAAAATTAAGTTACTCGGTTATTTTTACATCTTCATGTTATTCCTCTACTTTTAACGGGTTGTTCGGTGTGAGAGAACCAAGTTCTACTATTCCAAAAAAAAAAAAAACTGTGTACTTAAATAACTCTGCTAGCTATCTATTCTTTAATGGAAAATCCAATTGTAAAAACTGAAAAAGTCCAACATTCACCAAAATTGTTGAAGTTGTATGTACTTATTAACTGATAAATTAATCTATCCACTTATTGCGGATGCTTTGAAACCTCCTTCACTGATGGATGTGTGTGAAAGTTTCAAACTGAGGGCCTCAAGTTCAACATCTTGCATTTCCTCCGTTGCTAGACAAGAAGATAGGCATTGGTTGATGACATCTTGCCCATAGCTTGAGGTTGTGTCTGCTACATTAGGGATTTTGATCTTCACAAACCTCATGATTTTCTCTAGGTTTGAATCAGATGGTTCTTTAGCAAAATTTTGTAGGATATCCTTCATGGCATTGCACCAAATTGGCCTAGCCATGTTGAGGAACTCATGCACAACTAAAATTGGAAGATTGACACTTCCCAAGGCTGATTCTTCACGACCCCCTTTACCATGATAATCTGATCCTCCAAGCTTCACAAGCTCGTAAGCATCGGCTAAGTCACTGAATCCTGTAGATCAGAGAGACAAGAAATTTTTAAAAAATAATAAAAATAAAAATAAAAATAAAAAAACCTACAAGAAATGGGTAACCACATTTCAGAAAAAGGTGGTGAACCATTTTTGTAGTCTAAGGTCTGGGTCCATTTTAGTGTGACAAAAATCAGACCCATTTAAGAACTGGGTCTGTGTCGGGTCAGGCTGAGTTGATTTTGAGAGGACACAAACTTGATCATTTGTAATCTGGGTCAAACTTTTGGACCCAGATCCACCCTATGAGTCTAAAATTTAGACCCAGACCCACTAATTGCCGGGTTGAGCTCATTAAAGAACTGGGTCTGTGTTGGGCTGGGCCAAGTTAATTTTGAGAGGACCCAGACCCACTAATTGTCAGGTTGAGTCCAATGATCCCCTGTGGTTGACCCAACCCATTTGCACCACTAGGCAGAACAGAAAAAAGAAACTGCATTACATGCACACGTTATCTGGACGGTTTCAAGTCTGACCTGAAACAATCCGAGAACCGATATGGCAGGTAAAGGCACTAAACTTGCCTGAGTTATTCAGGAGTCAGGGCATCCAATACCCTATTCATTCCCAAAACATAACACTGTACCTGCCAATTTTCCATCACTCCGATATACCTCCATAGCATGCAGTCCAGCAGCCTTCAAACCCTTGACAACCGCAATTGGGTTCTTCAATGCCCATGGATGAGCCAAAGCCGCCACACCCCCAGTTCGACATATCAATTGCACTGCTTCCTCTGCAAGAGGTTCTCTTCCCCTATTGTAAAAGCAACACTATGTTAAAACTTAAAAACAAATCATTGCATCACTATTTATCCCAGCATGGCCAGACAGAAAGCACTTTCCATATTAGAAGAGCTTCAGGTTTGTAATTATTACTTAGCATAAGCAGGTCCACCGTCATATAGGTACCGAGCAAAAGCTTGCTTCAGATTCTCTACATGGCCAGCCTCAACCATGGCGCGAGCCACATGCAACCGCCCTGGAGCCACTCCATTCCCTGCTATCTTAGTGATGTGTTCCCATTTAAGAGGCATCTTGAGGTTGTTTAGCTTTGATATCATGTCCTTTGCACGGAGGTAGCGCCCCTCCCTTATATTGGCCAGGCAATTCTCTAGTTCCTCAAATCTTGCCGGCCCAAAGCTACCGTAATATGCAAGGATATGAACAGGTTCCACAGTTCCAGACCCTCCCCTGGCCAATATCAAGATTGAAGATATAAATATGAAATGACGTGACTTAGAAAAGAATATAACAAGACAACTGCAGAATTAGTCACTCCATACACATTAGAGACTTGCAAGCTAAACAACCTCATAGAGACTCCGAAGCAAAAGAAGCTTGTAGAAGGATGCTAATAGAATAGCTGTAAATACAGTTTGAAAAGCTCGGAGATGGTTGCCTGAGATAGAAAAGATTACCCTGGAGAAAATATCGTACTTATTTCAACACCTGGGATTATCCTCATGCCAAGCGCATTAGCAGCTTTCAAGGCCTCAGGTATTCCAGCCATGGTGTCGTGGTCAGTAAGAGCTAGTACTTTCACCTGTTCTGAACACATGGTAATTGAATCATGCCCCATTGTCCATTTTAACTTAACTAGCAAGTGAATCAAGGCTAGGATCAGATATAATGTAACCAAGATACTCCAATAAGAATTATCTTGTTGTAAGACAAGCCAGTTTTAGGAATGGGAAGAATGGAATATTTGAGCTTATTTTGACATTAGTACATTACTACCCCGATATAGAAGAATAGAAGAAGGTTTAAATTGATCAGTGATGATGATGATGGGCCAACACAAGTCTTATCATAAATCCGAAGTGCGAAGATGGCTAGCAGCAAAGGAGCAGCATGTTCAGATGAGACAGGTATGCATGACAGTATCCATACTACATATCCATTGAAAATACATTAACTGAAATACCAATAGTTTGGAAGCCCAATCTCAATTTCCTTTCAAATTATGACAAGATTTATTCCAGAAGTACTTCATTTCAGAAGACTGATGTGTTGGGTTGGTAACATGGTTTGCCATACATGTCAAGCATACTAGTTGATGCAGCAAGCAAGAGAATCACCATTTTTGCAAACTCTTTGTTCATTATCGTAATCATCATCATTTAAACCTTATCCCAACTAATTGGGATCGGCTACATGAATCTTGTCCGCCATTCCACTATCAATGGCAATAAATTTAAGTAGACCATAGGTCATCAAGTTTTTTCTTAGTACGTTTGCTCTGTCCTTTCGGGCCTACCCACTGCTCTTTTAGAGCCTTCAACTTGCACCAAACCACTCATACTGTTGTGGTTCTTGGTTTCTGTTGTACATGACCAGACCATCTAAATCCACTTTTCATCATCTTGTTAACTCTTCGTGCTACTCCTAAGTTCCTTCAAATGCATTCATTTCTAATTCCATCCTTGTCTTGCCACTCATCCATCTCAACATCCCCATTTCAGCTACACTAATCCTATGAACATGTTGTTCCTAAACTACCCAACGTTCTGACCAACATTTTTGCAAACTCTTTATCACCATTCATATAATTTTGACATATCGTAATGCATGCTAACAATATTTGTAGTTCCATATGATATGTTTATGGAAGTATCCAATGCATGCATTTGCACATTATTCAAGACAATGGAGACGTGCAAACCACTTAAAAGACAAATCTATCAGGGCGGTATTCAAATTCTGTCCAGAATAGCAAATTCATGAACCAAAAGCAAGAAACCAGAGTCTACTCAAGCCTCAGAAGGGTGAAGCAAAGCAAGTAAGGAAATATAAACATACAAGAAACACGGAAACACTAGGAAACTAGTAGGGGGCAAAAAAAAATACTCATTTTGAATTCGTGTCCAAGTCACCAAAAGAATGCATAGTTTAACTAGGGCTCTCTCAGTGACTGGCGATTTCAAGATAGAGGCCAGTCTGGAAGGAAGGGAGGTAGAGACTCGTCCAAAATAGCCTCATAAGAGTTCAATTTATTTACAACAGACTTTCTAGACTGACCCTTCACTTGGAACCATAGCCAGAAAGGCAGAATGAGGGCCTTTGCAAGGCGGGATATCAGTCATCGCAGTTCTAACTGGAGGATCTGCCTCCTAGAGTGCCAAATCATGCACCTTCCTAAAGTTCGCTCAAAACACAGCCCTTTCTTCCTTGATGTTCTGGAGCAAACTGGAGGCTGTAGCCTCCTGCCAATTTAGAAATGTCCACAAAATATTGACAACAGGTGAGAGGTAATCTGCATGAATTGAACTTCTTGTAAAAGATGATTCTGGAAAATGAATGTGAATCAAAGTCCGATACCAGTTTGGAAATATCTAGACTTGAGATGAGAGGTTCTCGGCACAAAAATCAAGGATTAAATGGGTTTTTTTTTGGAAGGGGTGGAGACTCTTAACCATAGAGCCAAAAATCAAATCTTCTTTTGCTTTCCTTTTTGGATGGATAAAGAATATTTATTGAAAATGAAGAAAATTTAGTACATCATATTAGTGGAAAGCATTCATAATGCATAGAGAAGATTGTTCCACACCCTCTTTAACTAGCAAGCTGGCCATCTTAATTACCTCCCTTCTGCAATAGCAAAGGAAATGTCTGGCCTATTGACTAAATCATGAGAAATGCTTGGCGAGTTTTCACTCGCCGTGTCAATTAATCCCAAGAATCTCCTTGTACAAATGGGTCACCACCAGACATTGATGAACCAGGCATTCGCAAAGAATCATTGCCTCTGCTTCCTTCAAATCGCTCCAACTTTCCATACAAGAAAGAGTAACTTTATCACCTCAATCTCATCTCTAAGCACATCACCCGCCCTAGATGGATCTGGATTACCATCTGAAGTTCCATCTATGATCAACTTCCACCACCTGAATGGTGGCTTTCTCTCCCTCTCTCCATCATAACTCACGAAGTTCCTTTATTACGAGTGCCCATTTTACAACTCAGGGATTTATCATCTCCACTAGTTTCTATATACCTAAATAGTACATACCCTGGAATATGCGCTTCCCCACTCTTTCCAAACACTCCACAGAAAACAAAGGAAGAATCTGCCATAAAAAAAACATATCTCTTTCTTGAAGGTCTTCACCTCCTCAACAATCCAATCATGGAGATCAGGGACATTTAAGGGAAGCCTTTTACAAGGAAGAAGGTGGTTCAAGATATCATAATTAAGCCTTTCAAACAAATATAACAAGAGAATTGTTTTTTTGAAAGGTAAATATAGCAAGGGTTTTATTGTACATGAAAAGAATAAACGAAGGTTGGTCTATTAGGCGGAAAATCAATGACTCGTGAAGGTGGCAATTGAAGAGAAAAACACAAGGGGCAGTGTTTTCTTTCCCATGGGAAGGGTCCCAAGGTCAGATAGATCATTAACTTCTTTTCACAGAGAACTTCGAATATCCCTAAGATTTTGAAGCATATTGACCACATTTCAATTTCCTTCATACCAAAAGTGTAATGGGCAATAACCATGGATCACTACAGTCCTATTGGCATGTGCAGTGTCATATATAAACCCGTAGCTCTGATTATCATTCACAGACTGCAGACAATCCTCCCTTGAGTGGAGGAGAACTGTGAGGGGCTTTTAATAAAATGGGGGAATATTCAGTAAAACGTCTGCCCTGACACCGAATGCCTATTCGATCGGAAGATGAATGATACTTACAGACACGTGTCTTCAGTCGCCAACCTTGGACGCCTTGCATCTGCCATGCATGGCATGCAAGTGCAGGATTCAACCTGTTCATCAGGTGGGCCCACTGTTAGTGTGCTCTGGTTCCCCACAAAATAGGCCGATCAGTGGTCATCGGTCATTTGCTTTTTTTTACTGTCCACTTTCTGTGAATGTGGACCCATCTAACATGTAGACCAGCCTGATACTTGGGCTTGAGCACATTCACGGCGGTGCCCAACTGATGAACAGCCCTGATCTTGCAGATGTGTACCACATTGGTACATGCAGAGCATCCCATTTTGGTGATCGCGCAAATGCATGTTTGCAAGCAGCAATCCTCCAGCCTATGTGGATATTGGTGAAGAGAATGTTGGTCCTATGATCGCTTTCAGACATGCGCCATCTGATTTCAACGCAAAATCCTTAGCCTTCAATACACAAAATACAAAATCTATTTCAAGCAGGCCCAACTTCAACCCCATTGATGAAAATGGCAAAATAATTGCCACATCAACAGCGATCCTGAACCCCCAATTCCAGCATTTTTACACACAATCAACAAAACCCGAAAATTTCCTGACCCCAAATTTCAGCATTTTTACATGCAATTCTATTACATGCAATCGACAAAACTCAAAAATTTCCTGACCCCAAATTTCACCATTTTTACATGTAATTCAGTTACATGCAATCGACGAAACCCAAAAATTTCCTGACCCCCAATTTCACCATTTTTACCATTTTGGTACAGAATAAATCATTGTACTCCTCTCCCTTGCCACAAAACATGCATAATATCGTGCTTTCCAACATATGCATGCAACGATCAATCCATCAAATTAAGAAAAACTACAATCATAGTGACTAAATTGAACCAAAATCTCTACAATCATCTCTTGCTAAGAGCATTTAACCAGATATAACCATCAACTTAATGAATACTAATGATAGGAAACAAACAGAGAGCATGAAAATCCAACAGAGCTCAAAATAGCTAAAAACCCAAATACCAAATTCAACAAAATATTTTAAAGAAAGAAAGATAGAAACAAACACCATCATCAAAGCTAGAAAGAATACGACTCAGATAGCAAAGAAAAAAAAAAAAAACAAACCCAGAAACGGAAAATCAAAAGACTCACCCCATTCCTATGTGCTCTCTCCACAACAATAGAAGGCGGCAGGAACCCGTCACTGAAGATGGAATGAGAATGCAGCTCGAAAACAAGAGAGTCATCCGAGAATCGATTTCTTTTGGGTTCTACTTCACAATCATTCACAGAAGGAGAAAAAGAAGAAGAATCTGGAAAGACCCAATCGTAGACAGACTGAGCAGCCATGCATTGCTCAACACTAGCATTATTCATCATTTCATTGTTGCTGCTGCTTTTGCAGCAGCAACTATTGTTGTCGCTGTTGTTGTTGCTGCTGCTGCTGCCGTTTGGGTTGCGGTCTTTCTTTTTGTTTTTCTTCTTCTTCTTCTTCTTCTTGGTCGTGTTTTTACTGTTGCTGTTGTTGATGCGGTCGTCGTTGTTAGTGTTGTCGTAACCGTCAACCATTTTTCTTTTCTTTTTACTTTTCTTTTCTTTTCTTTTCTTTTCTTTTCTTTCTTTTCTCGAAGGGGATCTGATGATGATGTTTTTCTCTTTTACTCTGTTCTGCCCTTTTTTTTTCTTTTTTTTTTTCTTTTCTTTTCTTTTCTCACTTCAATCGGTGGCTGCAGACGGGGGAAGAGAAGGAGCGTTTGCAGTTATTAGGGTAGGAGCCGCTTTTGAAAAACCAGACCAGTTTCTCGACAAACAACCCCATTTTCTCGTTTCATTGTTAGTACCGGTAGTGGGGCCCACATTGTTTAGATATCCAAACAGGTCGTTTGGTGGGACCCGGCCGCTTTGATTCGATCGATGAAGAAATTAGGCGGGTCTGATTGTTTAATCTGGATGGACGCACGGGCACAAAAGAAATCAACGGCTAGAAATGTTCCTGTGTGGCCCAGGCCACCCACTAGATGAGGGGTCCAGGTCCAACTGGCGGGGCATGTGTCTTGCGATCTGCACGTGGCAGGGAGTGAGTATGCCAGACCTGAATCGTCTACAATACCTGTTTTCCGTAGCGCGTACAGCACTCAAGTTCTTTGGGGCCCACTATGTTGTACATATAAAATCTACTCGGTCCATCAGGTACTTTTTTCATGATGGACCGCAGGACTAAAAATCATCCAGATCTACGACTCACGTGGAGTACACGACATGAAACAATGGAGATAGACGCGAACCATAGGTTTGTACTTGGTGCTAAAATGGTATAAATCTTTCATCATAGCCATTCATAAGCTTTGAATCTCCGGGATAAATGGAAAACACAAAAAACAATTCTGATCAAAAACTCCGGTGAGCCACAACGTGTGAACATAAAGGCTTTAGCCACAGTTTTATATTTTCCCATCGTTGTTGCATATTTGGATCTTTTATCGACTGATAATTTGCATGTACGGTGGAGGTAAGTTTTATCAACTGATAGAAGGAGTAGATTTCACATATATGATATGATAATTGCGAAAGATCTTAGTGGCGTTTCACGCGCTGTAAAATAGGTGTTGGAGACGATTCTGATCTGCATGATAGTGAGTGTACTCTGCAAATGCACTTCTTTTTTGAGTTTCTTCTGCAAGTGCAGTTTGCCATTCTCATCCTTCAAGACCGCGTGCGTGATATGGTATATTTTTCACCGCTAGATTGGGTGCGACGTTGGGTGAAGAATCGCAGCGGATTGGTTGGTGACCCTCCACCACCAGCCAGGTTGCTTGTGTAAAAGCTCCGTGAGCCCCACCATGATTATTTTTATCATGCTATCAATTGATTTTACCATCTCATTTTTACCGCATGGGCCCAGAAAAAAGGGACGAGTATTAGCTACTATGGCTTCAGTAGCTATCTCGCCATTGAACGTCACCAACTTTTGTAAGCTACGCCATGATATATGTGTTGTATCCATACTCTCTATTCATGTGGAGAGAACATTTGAAGGCATGATCCAAATACGAGTTGAAAGGGAAGCTTAAGTGGACTCCACCACAACAAACAATGGGACAATGAAGCCCACCATTGGAAACGTGATGTATATTTGAAATCCAGCATGTTTATAAGTTTACACAAACTTGGACAAAGAGAAAACATAAATATATTAGCTTGATTGAAAACTTCTTTGTAGTTAATAAGTTTTTAATAGTAGGCCTTCAATGCCCACTGTTTTATGCAATGGGGCCTATTTGAGCTTTGAATTTGACTTATTCTTTTTACTCATGACCTAAATGATCTCTTCAAATGGAGGGACCGTGTAAATACAACACATCATCACAGGGCTATAGAATTTGGTGATATCACTTTTGGGGAGCCAATTAATCTTGCTATTGAAGCCGTCACTCAGTAACTAATCCACGTACAAAAAATAAATAAAATCAAAGCTTGAGTGGAACATAAGAAACGGTGAGGATTGGCCGCCAACGTTTTTAAAAAGTCATGCAGCCCTTGATGAAGGAAAAACATAAATATCAGTTTTATCTAAAACTTCTAGCCTAATCTGAAACTTTTGTAGCGCCCGGGAAGTTTCCAAAAATAGGCATTCAATCCCCATTGTTCCATGTAGTGTAATTCATTAAAACTTTAGAACTATCTCATTTTTTGGCTCCTACTAAGAAATAAACTAGCAAAAATAAATGGACAACATGGATAAAACACATAGATCATGATGGAATCCACAGGGCTTTTACACCGGCTACTTAATTGGTGTAGGGGTCCCCGGCTAATACACATCCCAGAGGAATTCCCTGTATCCCTGAACTCTGAACATGCCACCTCTGTCCATCCATTCAGCCAGCTCTGTACCAAAAAATGAAGCCGATCAAAACTTAAAATAGGCCAGCTCTGTACCACCATTGAAAACTCATTAACCACACGTTGATGTTTATATGCCACCCAAATGGTTTATATGCCCCACCTTAGGCCCCACCATGATGAAGGGAATATACAAATATCAGTCACATTGAAAACTATGTCCTCAAGAAAGTATTAATGATGTGAATTCAATCCTCACTATTTTCCAATGGTGTAGCCCACTTGAGCTTTCAGTCTATCTAATTTGTGAGATTAATACCTAACATAGTTTGACCATATTGATGGACAGAGCTGATAGAAGAAAAACACCACGAGTCCAGCAATCTTGGGTTCGAGAAACCGTCATTGACCTCAATGTGCCACCCGATGTATGGACTTTGGTGGACCCCATGTATTCTTATGTGGGGACCAAGAATGTGCCATTGACCTTGATGTTAATACATCTAGGGGTGTACATCAAATCGAACCAAGTCGAGCTGGCCTCACCTCTACTTGGCTCGGCCACTAGCTGACCTCAGCTCAAACTCGGCTCAGATCGGTCCTCGAACCTGACTGGCCAGCTTGGCTCGGTTCGGTCAGCAGCTTGGGCCAGTTCGAGCCAAGATCAAGCCAATTTCGTGTGTGCAACATTTTCACAAATACTTGGACTGTACCTTCAAAATCTCACTGCATTTATGATAGCAACAATGGTTTTATAGGTATTTTATCAAACACTTTCTAAGAAATATAAAAATCAAGAAAAAAAAAATGCATTAGTTTCATATACATACCTTCCTTGCGACCAGCCACACTTCATTGGGTCATTTCATCAAACACTTGATAAGCAACATCAAAATCAAAGTAATTGAGTCACCAAATTTCGATCCAAGTTCAATTCGAGCTGGGTTTGATCCGAGTCGAGTCGATCTAGGGCCAACTCGAACTCATTTCGAGCTTAAAAAACAGCTCGACTTGGATCGAACTCAACTTTAAACTGAGTCGAATCGAGTTTTTTTGAGTCTGAGTTGAGCGAGCTAACCGAGCTCGGTTCATGTACACCTCTACAAACATCCCTATTTGTGGACTGATATGATGCTTGTCTCAAGGAGTACCAAACTGTGATTTGGCGTGATGTCATTGGGGAACGATGGACCAAAATAGATAAATAGACAATTTTAAATCCCAGGTTATTTGGTTTTTGTTCATGCTATCGCTAAAACACTAAGGTGAAAAAGGATATTGGATACTTTATCAAAGATTTGGCAGGATTATTGGAGCCTTTTAGAGTTCTTTCAATGTGAAAAGTAATTTTCTTTTGTAAATTTGCTTATTTATATTTAAACACGCTTATTGTATGCAATATGTATATTAATAAAAAGCCATTGTAGCCTAAATTCTTCTCAAAACTCGATTTTCTTGATGTATCTTATCATGTCAAAGGAATCATCCTTAGAAGATCTCTTAAGTTGTTTGATGCTTTATTAGTAGCAACCTAGATCTGGTGAAGAAGCTGATGAGAAGAAATGTTTTAGGAGAGATTTAACTCGATCCGTAAGTGTTCTTGCAGATGTGAGAGATGGCCACAATTTCTTGGTCTTTCAAGTATCATTTTCCTTTTTCTATTAGCGTGACAGATTATGTCTTTATTAAGTTGAAACCTTTGAACTGCCTCTTATAGAAGACTTAATTGATATCTTTATTCATCGTAGATGAGGAATACCTATGTTAGAAAAAATGATCCTCTCTTAAGACGAAGGGCTGAGGATTCAAATTCAGCCTATATAGCATGAAAGGAATTAGATCACAAGGTGAAACCGTGGCTTACAAGCACCTAGGAATATTGCAGCCGTTGGCTTTGTGGGCTAGCAAATGCAAATGTCCCGGAGCAAAAATCATAGTGACTGGAAGTTTTTAAATCATCCATTTGCAGCCCATGGGTGGAACAGCAAAGGGAGTTCAATCTGATTCTTGGAATATGAGCAGTGGCATGCTACGAATTTAATGAAAAAATTGGATTCAATTGTCAACTACTCATATTGGAAATAGGATTGACAATAGATTCGAGCCATAGCACATGTTTCATAAAATCCGTATGATTTTTTCTATCTAAATTGAGTAGGTTTTATAGGAAGATTTTGTTTAGCATGTTCTATGTGATAATGGTAGGAGAAGAACCTGACTCGAGCCGCTATTGACCAATGCTTTCTAGCCTCACTATGTTGCATGTGTTTTATTCACGTTGTCCATTCATTTTTTTCTGATTATTTTATGGCATGAGCTCAAAATTGAGACAAATCCAAATTTAAGGTAGACCACACCACAGGTAAAGTGGTAATTGAGCGGCCACTATTAAAAATTTCTTGGGGCCACAAAGGTTTTGGATCAAGCTAAATGTTTTCTTTTTTTTCTTTTTTCTCTATCTTTGTGACCCTATCACCAGTTGGATGGCAAATAAACACTACAGTAGGCACTAAAAAGTTTTTAATACTAGCATTCAATTATCACGGTTTTCGTGTGGTGTGGTCCACTTGAGATTTGGATCCACCTCATTTTTGGGCTCATGCCCTAAAATGATCTTGAAAAATAGATGGACGGCATGGCTAAAACAAAAACACCATGGTGGGGCCGACAAACACCGATCAGTGGCCACTTTGCTACCAGCAAGGTCAATGGGCAATTCCTGTCCACCTGAAGTAGAGATGTTAAGATGGGCCAGGACCATCTCTAATTCTGAGAGCAAAAGAAATGTGTTGATACTAGCAGAGTGTAACAAATGATACACTGACAGCTGCACATTCTTTAGAAGTTGCATGGGGCTTACAATTAATTCAAACTAGCCATCTAAAATATGGACAAAGGTTTAAATGTATCATGAGCAGAATTTTACTATTATCATGTTATCTAATTATTAGATTGTTGGACATTTATTCAGCAATTAAAAATGAAAAATATCCAAATAGTCTTATTTCAAATAACAGCATCCATATATGGTAGGTTAGGATGGTCCAATCAATCTAATTTTTAAATTGTAACTAAGCGCAAGTGGATTTGGTTTAATTTGAGTTAATATAAGTCATACTGATCATTTTCATGTGCTTGCTCTCTTGAGAAATGCTGCAAGAAATCCTTACAAAAATGCCAACTCTCAGAGGTCATTTGGCACATTGGATTTATTGGTAAATGGGTGTATTTCAAATTCAAGTATTTAATTTTTTTTTTGCTTTTGACACCGCCGATTTGACAGTAAATGGAATTAGAGAGGTATTTTAAATATTGCTTTTCGGCATATATTGAAATCTAAATAAAATACTACCATTCTAGTATAATTCAAAGGAAACGTTTTTTTTCTTTTTTTTATAAAGTAAAAGGGTATCACTTATAATAAAGTTATACTAGGCTGCTAATCCAATATATTGGTGGTACATCGATATACTCCAAAATAATTTAATTATCATGTGCAATACTAAAATCATATTAATTAAATGATCTGAACCATCCAAACACTTGACATCTAAATAGATGGTTAAAATTTTCTACTGGGTTACTTGTCTATGATCCTTACATTTGTGGCATACTTAAAGTAGGAAATTTTCTCTTTATTATTATTATATATATATATATATATATATATATATATATATATATATATATTTGAAGTATATATTTCAATAAATTTATTATAATCATTCGAGCAAATATCACACACATAAATACTAATTTAGAATATAAAAGTTAACTTAATTAATCAAATCTAGGCGTCCTGACTATACTAAAGGATTTTAATGCATTGCAATTACAAATTTACGCCCATAGTAAAATTGGATTCCAATGCATTTCAACGAAACACAAATGAGGATTTGGAATTACCAAATGGGCTAAATGTACAGTAATGAAGAAATCAAATCTTGGTAGACAAGGGACATGTACATGAGATCCGGGCCGTTCACTCGTTGGCCCTAACATGGGTAATTCATCTAACAGGATTGATGATTCGGGTTAAAATCCTCAAAAACCGTCCAGTTAGCTGTCAATATCACCACATTCACCAGACTCGTGTGAATTCATGGTGTACTCCCATTCCACTGTGGCGGGCAACAGATGATCGGTCCGGATCTCAGGCAGCTGCTGTATGTAGACCGCGATTAACTGCTGGATAAGTACACTTGCGGGAGTGCACTTGCAAAGTACTCATGGATCACACGTACTAATATAGTATGCATGTGAGATCCAACACGCTCATCAGGTGGGCCCGGTCGTTTTATCCGACGACTGAAAATTCAACTGCTCTACTCATCTGGTGGACCACACAAATATTGAACAAAGAGTTTGAGACGTGTGAGTGAGAGTCCAGGGAAAGTTCACTCAGCAGGCCCAAAAGAACGCGAGATGATAAGGCCGTATCATAAAAATATCGACACGAGAAATTGCGAACATGTCGAAGATACGGCCGCTCGATAATAGTACTTCTATACCTATGCGGCGAAGACGTAGTGTTCCCTAGCAACCCTTCACTTATTTCGCGTCACCAGGTGTTTTACAGGGAGCGGATTAGGTGCGGATCCGGCCTCACCCAAAACGTTACAGACCTTACCGTGGGGCCCACCCTAATATATGTATACTATATCTACGTCGTCCATCAGTTTTCCTAGATTATTTTATGGCATGAATCCAAAAAAGGAAGTAGATTGAAATCTCATGAGGACCATACGATAGGAAAAAGTGGTGATTGAACATCTCACCATTAAAAAAAATCTTGGGGAATCATCATAATTTTTATTGCACATCCAACTTTTTGATAAGGACAAAAAAATCTGGATGAAAGGGAAAAAAATATTTAGAAGCTTTATGTAAAACTGTTGTGGCCCACGATGAGTTTTTAATTGCAAGTCAACACTTTTTCAATTGGGATGGCCCATTTGAGATGTATATGCTTCAATTTTAGTCTAATTCCTTAAAATGAGCTGAAAGAAAATGATGGACGGCATAGATATAGAATACATATATCAAGGTGGGCTCCATATTAAGGGTCGTACTGTCTTGAGCACGGTCGAGGCCGAACCTAATCCGCTCCCGTATTCCCAAGGCCAAAACGAAGGTGATCCGCGAGACTACCAAAAACCGTAGTACACATGGTCCCTATCCATCCATTGATCCCATCCTCCATGATCAGAGCCGTTACACCGTGAGAACAGCAATGATGGCCCCTGGTGAAAATATTTTCCAGATCGTATGATCCAGATGAAACGTAAATTAGCCAACAACAGCTTCTTAATTCCATCAAATTAAACCCCCAGCCCTGCATCCACACCGTGTCCACCATATGATCGCTTCCGATCACCATGTTCAGATTATTACTGGGCCAGGCCCAGCCGAAGAAAAATCCAACTTCAGTGTGTGCCCAACCAAACCAAATCAAAATTTAGGATCAAACCAATGGTAGCCCTACAACATGAGTGGCCCCCTTTTAGGTAGACTCCCAATGCTTGAAGTGAAGAACACCACAAGGGTCGGCTCAGATGCACAGTGAAGAACCAGGCGGACTACATTTTAACCTAGTCCGGTGGAGTAAGGACATAACCCTGAGACACGATTCCCATCTTGCGATTCGTGTATTTTACGTGGGTTGAGACACAGAGCCCGATGTGGGGCTGTGATAAATGCGGTCCTGCTCTCGTTTCACCGTCTGTTTGGTCTATGGTGCAGAAGAATCGCTTTGTTAGGGTTAGTGATGTGAGAGAACGGTATGGTACTTCGTGAGTGTTTGGTCAAAGAAAGACGGCCCTAAATCCAGTCTCAATCACTTTCCAAATAAATGATCGTACACAAGTAGCAAATTTACAGACTATCAATTTATTTGCTACTCTGGTTGCGTTTGGTCATTCATACGTGTATGCTCAGAAACTGTACTCTTAATATGTATGTTACTCAAAATAGACCGTCCATTTCCTGTGACTTACTGTAGATAAGTCGCCATCTACTATAGATAAGTCGCCATCCTAAGATAAGATAGATTGAACGGCACTGTCGTCCGATTAATGAGCATTTATTCGTCGAGTGGACTGTTAGATAAGTTCCAATTTTAGCCCTCCATTAAGCGTCAACCTATCTGATGGTTAGAACATTTTCTTGGTGTATTTTATGTCAGTTGATCCATGTAGATTGGATCACATAATCTGGGCCGTTTAGTTCTTAGGTTCATTTATGAAACATGCACTGTATCTTGAGTGCACGAGTACGAGGGAGGATTCGCTGGCAGAGTATCAGGTTATTAATTTTTTGTTTTTCGTCTTTAAAGTGACCCACAACCACCGGGGATACGGAAACGGATTGGTTACTCGCCTGACACCAGCCACCGGCTGGTGGTCGGTGCTCTGTGGGCCCAAACATGATGCATGTGTTTCATCCATTCTGGTCATCCATTTTTACGTATTATTTTAGATATAACACAGAAAATGAGAGGGATATAAATCTCAGGTGGACCACACCACAGGAAAATAATGGTGATTGGATATCCATCATTAAAATCCTCCTAAGGCCTATTGTATTATTTATTTGACATCCAATCTGCTTATTAGGTCATACAGACCTAGATGAAGAGAAAAAACAAAGATAAGCCTGATCCAAAACTTTTATGACCCTAAAAAGTTTTTAATGGTTGACGTTCATTCAACTCAAAGCTGTTTCGTGTAATGTGTTCCACTTGAGATTGGAATGTATCTCGTTTATTGTCTCATAACATAAAATGATCTAGAAAAATAGATAGACGGCATGGATGAAACACATACATCATGGTATGGCCCACAAAGCACTGACGAGTAGCCAATCCATTTTTGGTAATACGGTGGGGAGGGGCTCCGTGGGGCTTACGGTGGTGTGTTCTATCCATTTTTATAAGATCATTTTAAGGCCACCATGCTTACCATTAAAAACTTCTCAAGCGGTGCAGATATTTTGATCAAGCTGATATTTGTGTTTTACATTCAACCACTCCATGTGACTTTACGAAAAGGTTGGACAGCGGGACCTAAGAAGCTTTCCATGGTGGGCGTTGTTATCATGCTTTTCGTGTGGTGTGTTCGACTAACCTTTGGATCAGATTATTTTTGGACTCATTCTCTAAAGGTGTTTAATTTACATTATTAAGGTAAATGGCTGAAAACGACAGTAATTGTGTGGTGAGATCACCCACGTATGTAATTTTGATCATAAAATTGATACTTTTAATTATAATGTGAAAATGTAATGATTATTATTTTATTTAACTACAACTTTACCTATTTATTTATCTTAATTTATGAGCTAGAATTCCCATTTAAACTTCGAACTCTCATTTAAACAAATAATTTGAACGAATGACAATGGCGTATTTACTTTTCATTATCATTATAATTGGACAACTAAATAAGGCTTAAAATTATTTATTTATAAAAATATATAGACAAATAGTATGAATAAAACTCATACATTATGGCCATCCAAGCAGCTGGATGCAAATCACTTTGATCTAGAAGGGTGATGCATCCTGCTAGTTCGGATGGACTTGACCTAGGCAAGGGCTTTGTAGGGCCCACCATGACATACGGTCTCTATCTATGTTGTCCACTGAAATTTTAATATCATTTAAAAAAATGCCTAAAAATAAAATACACATCCAAAGGTTGGGATTTTTTTTAATACACGCTCACACTATAATAGATTTTCACTATAACTAATACATGAATAATGAACTCGTGTTGAAACTCTTGTGAATTTACCATTCAGGCATGAGTAATGTTGTGGGTAAAAATGAACTGACCACACGATAACTCGGGACGGGGGGACGACTTCCATCAAAAAGCCTGCTAAGCGACGACTCACTTGACCTCAAAGTCGAACTAGGTCCAACTAGCATTAACTACAACCTCAATTCAACACCAACCACCCGACCTTGAGCTCAATCTGATCGACATTGAGCTTAGTCTGTTCGACCTCAAGCTTGAGATCAACTTCAGTCTGCCTAAGTTAGGGAAGGAGCTCGGCCCAAGCATAAGGTCGAGCTCAACCTTACATCTCGGCTTGGTTGGTCGCCCACCGCCTACAATCCATCCGAAAATCCTCATCTAGATTTTCTCCAGGAATCTTAGAGGAATAACTGCGCTTCCTCAAAATCAACTTCCTAGTACGATACAATATAGATGGCAGATTCATTGTCATATCCAACGCCGCCTCCAAGGAAACTGTATATACATACTCATTTCGTAGAGATAGGTACGTAGAATCTCTCACCCAAAATCCTTCGATACTAATACACTTAAATTATTAGTCTGACTTTGACATGGGTGGAACCCTCATTTTAGCCCTTCTCGTTGGTCTTTTTATTGTGTAGAAGATTGGACCAGATTTTTACATTAACAAGTAAGATCCGCATGACCTTATCATGAGGTCGTGTACTAGTTGGACGGCAAATAAACCTCAAGTAGGCCATGTGAAGAGAAAAGCATTGATGCACCGGCTGGTATGATGCATGATATGCATGCACATACTATTGTACACCTGGCATTCATGGAAGAGCTGATACTGGTTAGTTGCCATCTAATGGCTAATGGACGGTTGAAATGAGGAAAGGCTCATTTTCTGCTATCAAATTTCTAGTGATCCGAGGCTAGGATCGTTTAATCAAACTGGTTTTCAGGTATTAAAAAAAAAAAAAAAAAAAAAAAAAACTGGTTTTCAGGTTATGACCTATCTACAGGGGGTTCCACGATTTTGACAGTAACGCATATGTTACACGTAGGATTGTCAAGTGCATGAGTATGGATACCAACTTCTACATTCAGAATTGTCTGAAGATGGCGTCACCATCCATCTCGTCTTCTTGTGTCTCATACAGCGTCTGCATGCACATGTAAATATCACATAGCACATTTGACAAATGGGATGATACTGACGTCAAGGTGCACGTGTGAGCGAAGATCCCCGTCGATGGGACAGGTGGGCCTCACTATCAACATGCACATGCTTAAAAGTGAGGCCAATGCGCCTATTACGTGAGCAAAAATGTACATTGTCTTAGGACTCGGGTCAATTCATTTCAACCGTCCATTCTTGGGACTGGGGTCAATTTATTTTCACTGTCTATTTCTAGGGTTCACCGTTTTCCCACCTTGCAAGGGGCCACCTGATCTTTGGGCAGGGGCATGCTGCCTGGACCTCCTGATGAACGAACGACCCAGATGGCATGCATGTGTTAAGGGGAGAACACTAGTTCCTATGGGTACAAGTACGAAAAACTTAACACTGTAGACGCTTACTTATAAGGTTTTTTTTTGTTTTTAAAATTTTTTGACGGCCGCAAACTTTGAATACTAAATTAGATTCCTGGGGTACGGAAATAGGGATTCGAACAAAAATACCCCTCGTATTAAGGTATAAGCAGGTGAAAAAGTTAGGGTTATTTTCATCCGAAATGGTTTTTCCGTACATGAGAGGTCCACTTTGGGAACGGATTGGCTACTCCCCTGACACCGGCCATTGGTTGGTAGTCGGTGCTCTGTGGGGCCCACCATGATGTATGTGTGTCATCCATGCCGTCCATATATTTTTATATATCATTTTATAACATGATAAAAAAATGAAGTATATCTCTATCTCACGTAGACCACATTACAGAAACAGTGTTAAATGAATTTTGACCATTAAAAACGTTTTGGGAGCCATAAAAATTTTAGATCAAGCTGATATTTATTTTTTCCCTTCATCTGGGTCATTATGACCAAATCAACAGATTAGATGTCAAATAAGCAGTACAGTGAGCCTTGGGAAGATTTTAATTGTGAATATCCATTCATTATTTTTATCCTATAGTGTGGCCCACCTAAGTTTAATATCCCTATCCTTTTTTGTATCAAACCCTAAAATGATCCGTAAAAATGAATGAACGGAATGGATGAAACACATACATTATGGTGGGGCCCACAGAGCACCGACCATCAGCCACGGGGCTGGTTTCGGGGGAGTGGCCAATCCGTTCCCTTCTACTTTAGTATGTTAAGGTTTCGGGTAAGATGCGTGAAATGTCGTGTCTATATTAAAAAATTACCCTACAAGTACTCTTCGACACTTGCACATGCATGCATGTCACGTGCATCTCCATGCACTCGCACAGATTTTTATGAACTCCCACGCCCATGATTTATTTAGACGAGGACCCTCTCTAATAAGGATTATATGGAACAACCAACTTGGCAGGGGGGTGACAAAAAACTTTTAAAAATAAAATTAATATGGGTCGTTTCTCTTGGTCCGGTTGTAGACTCCTGGGAGTTTTACACCTGTTCAAGGGTTTGAGACTACTCATAGGTGGTGAAATCCCACTACGGCCTATGCGCGTGGGTGTGTGTGTGGGCGCATGTCAAAAAAATTATAAAAAATTAATATTAAATTTACAGACTTAAGTATTTATATTTAAATATTCTTATGTTTCTATATATATATATATATATATATATATATATATATATATATATATATATATCCTATAGTTAAGGTTATTTTGATCACTGCCTTGAAAAATTATATATCATTTTTGTGGTTGTTGTTCTTTGAAGGATCTATTCTGAATGAAAGAGATGTGAGAGTCACATGGCATCCTTTGGATTAAGATCAAGGGAGACGTGCAGAGCCGTTGATGCAAGTGAACCCTACAAATTACATGTGTGATGTGAAGGAGGGAGGAGGGAATGATTCTCTCTCTCTCTCTCTCTCTCTCTCTCTCTCTCCCCTACCTTCTCTCTCTCTCCTTCTGCATGGTGGTGGGGACGTCCAAAGCTCCCTCAGTGCTTGTGCTCCTCTTCTTTAGGATAACATCTACGTACAAGGAATAAGAGTTTCAAGGAGACTATTTAAAATACTCTAACATTATATAGTATTTCATATGCCATACTACATTGAAATTTTGTGATCATGTCTTAACCTATATACTTACATTGATCCAATCCTTATATTTCCATTGCCATCCACTATTAATAAAATACTTATGCAAATTAAGTGGTAGCTGACACCACCTATAATATCTATATATATGCTAATTGATCTATTTGGATCATGTGAGCTTCAGCTGGATTTTGATGCATGCACCCAATTACACCTACTTTTTAAGTCATGGGATGATTTTATAAAATAAGCCAAAGCATATGTAATCAAGATCTTGAACTTTTAAAACGTCCTTAAGTTGAAGAATTAATTATAGTTAGCATATCCTCAAGTTGATCATAGTACAACATGATAAAGTTTAATAAGTCTAAAATTAGGAGCCTGTTTTCATAATACACTCACACTCCTGTATGGAGTTCAGCAGACTTGCTATCATTTTTTATGGTACCTTCCATCTTAACTCATTATAAGTTCGTTCCCACATGATGATTATATAATAATGATGGTGAACGTAGGTCTGTCCTATACCTTCTAGGGTGGACATGATGCACCAAGATCTATGATACTCAGAATTATTCATTGGTTAGTGATTATTATGTCTAACCACAAGTTCCGAAAGACAATTAGAAAAATTCATCTCCTTTTACACACGCGCACATACACCCTCACACACAGACGCTGTAGTGGTACCCGAACACTTGATCAGGTGTTTAAACTCCTGAAAGGCTACCACTGGAGTAAGAGTAAGGACCCAATATTGTTTCTAATCTATTAGTTAATTAAGTGGGCTACATATAATTTACAAAGAAATAGATATTTTAGAAGAATGAAACTAATGGTTTACATTTAAGTAGAATGATTGCTTGAATGAGGGTTGCAATGACATATTTATGGGGAACACATGTATAAAGTCAAGTTGGACCAAATTAGGTTGAGCTAGGTTAGGAATATTGCACATATTAACCATGACTTAAGCCTACGACCAATCAAAAAATTGATCGGGCCGTGTACGCTATAGGCTCAAGGAACCCCACCCAAAGTCGGGTTAAGCTTGCTGGGATATAGGCCCATTACTACTTAGGGCTTATTTGATTTTCCAAATCCATTGTAAATGCCTTGTAAATGGGTAATGATTATTTCTCCAAGTGTATGCTTGGTAATGGTTGATTTGATGGACTTACTTTGAACATGGGAAAGGAGGACGTGCGAATGTTGAGTCATCGTGATATATATGACTTATATATCCACACCATCTATCCATTATGCCACCTGAGTTTAGGACGAGTAAAAAACTGATGCAGATCTAAAGCTTAAGTGGACCACACCACAAGAATAAGGGAATTGGAAACTTATGGTTAAAAACTTCTTGAAGCTACTGTTTCCTTTAGTGTGGGCCACTTGCTTGTGTGTTGGGTCTACCTCATGTTTTGGCTCATGCCTCAAAATGTTTTCACAAAACGGATGTATAGTAAGGATATGTCATATATATTAAGGTGGGACCCACAAATTTAAATCAATCCTTTTGAATCGGTTTTCGAAGTGAAAATAAGGTGTATATTTCAAACAGACTAAAAATATATGTATTACTTATTTACTATATATTTACTATGGATTTAGAAAATCAAACAGGCTTAGGATATGACAAAAATATCTCTATCAGAAAATGACTAATACGACCATGGAGATTGAAAATTGTAATCCAAACCATCTGTACCATCAATATTATGGTCCATATTGTAAGGGATGTGAAATTCACTAATAAGAATAAAAGATTTTTTTTTAAAAAAATCTTATCTTTATTTTATATTTAATTTAAATCTATCTTATCTCCGCATCTCTTAAGAATAAAAGAGTTCTAGGTAAATTTAAATATTCCTCTCTGCATCTCTTAAGAATAAAAGAGTTAAAATCAAATTTAAATATCCCTCTCCGCATCTCTCAAGAATAAAAGACTTCTAGTCAAATTTAAATATTAAAAAAAAGGTTACATGCGACAACAGAGAAAGGAAGAAAGAGAATTTTGGAGTGCTTAGATCGGGTATGTATATTATCCTAATTTTAATATTTTTTTATATTTAATATAATTTGATTCGGTGAATGAAATGAACAGTGTGGATTGGTCACACGTTCATTATATTGAATTATGGGTGGATGTCCTTTAAAGGTGAGGCTAATATAAAATTATGTAATTGTAGTTGGTGTGCATCTGATCAAATTAGATTAGATCTGTACGGATCATATGATTCATGAGGCCAAAATATACAAGGGCCCTAATATTCAGATCAATCTAACCATCAGATGAGCCACATTAGTTAGATCTAGAAGTGTTTGATAAAAAAATCTTAGATATTTTGTGCAAGTGTTGGTATCACTTGGCATAGAAGGTTGAGATGAACCATTGGTGAATGTATGGCTAGATCCACAGTACTCCTCCAATGTATCGAAGTAAAACATAACAAGACCTCAAGAATCTGGATAATCTGACCATCCGATGGGCCACCCCGATCAAGTAATTTCCATTCAATTTTATAATTTTAAAAAGAAAAAAAAATAGAATAAAAATTTTAATTATTTGATTATTTTGGATCTGGTCACTTAGGATATTAATCAAAGGTGGGCCCCACCATGTAATAAAAATAAATGAATAATAATATCGCTGATAAAATTGATAGAATCTCAGAATTCAAATCAACCTAATCACATTGCAGAGTCAATATTACCAAACTAAGGTGAGTGACCCAACTTGTCTCATAATTCATTAAAATTAAAATAAATAATTGTGATTATTTGATTGATTTACTAGTTTGAATATTTTGATATGATAGATGTACAAACAAATTTATATGTGAATATCTAATGGAGACAACTATGCCTAATATAAAAAATATGCATTTAGATATCATCCATCATTCATTACATTACATAATGCACGGTCGATCCTAGGGGCTCTCCTTGGAAGAAATGTCGATCCTGGTAGAGCGTTACTAGATGCGGGCTATGCCCAAGCCTATCGAAAGGTGGAAGTCTACCCAATGGGTGGATGCAGGTTGACGATCTCCAACCTAAGAAGATAGATGATTATCCAATCTGATGCATTCATACATCATTTTACATTCATATCATTGTACATGTTTTTATGTATTATTTTAATTGCTGCGATTATGAACCATGCTGAGTTATATCACTAAGCCTAGCCAACTTACATTTTTATTGATGGAAAAACTGTACAGAGGAGCCATTAACAGATAACGTGGCGCAAGAACCGGAAAGATCTATCGTACCTGAACATTACCTACCTGAAACATGACCATATTTATCTGAAGATGAAGTGGTGGTATTAGAAAATTTTTAATTATATGTTTTATTTTGTTAGTATAATTTGATTATCGTATAATGCATTAGTATTTATTTTGAGACTTTAAGAAATTATTTAGCTTTATTTCTTTGGAACAATGTTAGCATGGAATAAACACCATTATAATATAATGGCATAATAAATAAATGATTTTAAGGTTTATTTTATTTTCAGGGTTGTCAAGATTTGTATATGCTTAGTTGATTGTGTTAAGTATGATGCATGTGAGATTGAGATTATGGTGGACTTTATATTGAGCGTAAATATCACATGCGATCAAACCGATTAAAGAATTAAGTTAGTACACCTTGTACTTGAGTTACGAACCGAAACTCGGGTCTGAGGGTGTATACTAAGTACCCAGATTTTGGGGCGTGACATATACCATCCAAACAATTGATATTATGATCTAGACCATTTGTTGTACAACTATCCAGACTATCTAATGTACGATGATCTAGGCAATCTAATATTATGATATTGACCATTAAACCTATCGATATTATGATTTAAACCATCTGTACTATTAATATTGTGATCCGGATCATTTAGACTGTTGATACTATGATCCAGACCATCCAGATCATCAATACTATGATCCAAACCATTCAGACCATCGATATTATGATGCAGACCATCCAAACAGTTGATATTATGATTCAAACCATCGAGATCATGAATATTATGATTTAGACCATGCAGAACATCTAGACCATTGATATTATGAACCAGACTATCCACATCATCGATAACATGTATAGACCATCTAGACCATTGATAATATGATCCAAACAATCTAGACCACCAATCTTATGTTTCAGACCATCTAGACTGTGTGGCCTGATTTATGAATAGACTTACCGCATTTTTGGGACAAGGTATGTTCATGGTGTGGGAGCCACCTGATGAATAGCGATATTGCACACCTGTCTCACTTGTGCCTTAAGCGGGGCTTTTACTTAAACGGCTATCATGCCGAAGTAACTCAACTAGATCTGATCATGCACCAAGCACACTGATAGTGCAATAATCAAGCCAGTCCACTTATCAGGTGGGCCTTCCATGTGGTGGATGTCGACCACAGGTTAGTCTTTTAACCGTCATTTTTGTATGCCGCCCTCATGACTGGTAGTTCAGCCTGGTTTTTGAGCTTAATTATGTCACAATATTCATAATAGGGCCACCTGATGAACGTCCCAAATATCACACAAAACGGTGCTCCAGTCCACGTGGCAATGTTACTATAAATCCCATCCTTCCGTCTGGTGTCCAACCATAATTGGCCGCCGCTGAAAAGTAGCCTGAATATAAATCATATAAATTCTTGCCAACTTGATGGTTAGAGAACTAAGGCCCCGTTTGTTAAATCTGAAGTCTAAAGCCTGAATCTAAAATCTGAAGCTGCATCTGAAATCTGAAGCCTGAATCTGAAATTTGAAGTTAGAAAACTTGTTTGGTAATTATGGCTGAAGTCTGAAAATTAAGTATTGAATTTGAAACAATCTGTTTGTTAAAAAACATATGAATTGTTTGAAATATGTTGATTTGATACATTTGCCCCTATTTTCTTTTTGAAAATATTTTACATTGTAAAGAAATTATTTTTTATTAAATGAAAATAAAATTATTCTATTTAATTCAAATGAACTATAAAATACTTAATAGAAAATTAAAATATCATTATTCATAAATACAAATTGCAAATTAATGATTTGTATGTATAAGTGTGGTGGAAAATTTTGAGATAGAGATATATAATGACATGTAAAAAATGAATGAATTGAATGGATGAAACACATACATGATGGGGTCTCACAACATTGACCATCACCCACCAGGCTGGTGTCTGGGGGAGTAGCCACACCGTCATTTTTACAGTTTATTTGACATCCATTCCGTTCATCCATTTTTACACCATCATTTTTACTGTTTATTTGACATCTAATTTTTTTATTAGGTCATACAAGCCAGATGAAGGGAAAAAACAAAAATCAACTTGATACAAAACTTTCAGGGCCTGTTTGGCCGGCTGGATTAGATGGGCTTAGGTGGGATGGAATTGCATTTGGTCCTGTGCCAATTCCGCTCCATATTTGGGAAGAGTGGAAAATCTTGGAAGTGGGTTAGATGGAATCGTATTGGGTCCCGTGCCAATTTCATTAATGTTAGCAAGTTGTGTAGGTCCCACCGTGATGTGTGGGGTATATCCACACCGTCCACCCATTTTTCGAGATCATTTTAGAGCATAGGCCAAAAAATCAGGTAGATCTAAAGCTCAAGTGGTCCCCACCATAGAAAATAATAGGGATTGAATACTTACTGCTGAAAACTTCTTTGGGGCCACATAAGTTTTAGATCTGTCTCATTTTTAGGCCCATGCCATAAAATGAGGTTACAAAACAAATGAACGGTTTAGATATAACACATGTATGTTATTCTCAATAATTTCAAATGTTGGTGGGTACATCCTTTCAATGTACTACCGTATTACAAACAAAGCAGGGAATTAAGCTTATCCCATGGTAATAGGGACAATCCTTGCCATGGGTAATAATTTTGTTTTTTGAATCCCATCCCACCTAATCCTTGCTAATGCAACTGGCCAAACTGGCCCTTATGGCCTCCAAAAGGTTTTTAATGGTCGACGTTCATTCAACACTATTTCCTATAATGTGGCCCACTTGAGATTTTGATATACCTAATTTTTTGTCCCATATCATGAAATGATCTGAAAAAATAGATGGATAGCATGGATGAAAAATATACATCATTGTAGGGCCACAGAGCATCATTGGTCGGTGGCAGTGGGAGTAGCCAATCCGTTCCCGTCTTGTGACGCGGATTGGATACAGAAAGTTGAGCAGCCAGACCGACTACTGAAGTGACGTCCTTAAGTTTTGTGGGCTCCACCATGATGTATACAGTGTATCCACGCCGTGCATATATTTGGAGAGATCATTTTAGAAAATGGGCCTAAGAATGAGGCAGATCTAAGGCTGGGGTGGACCCCACCACAGAAAACAGTGGGGAGAGTGAATCCCACGGTTCAAACCTTTCCAAGGTCAATTGTTATGTTTATTCGAGATCTAACCTATTCATGCGTTGCTGCAGACATGAAAGAAGGGAAAACACAAATATTAGTTTGATGGAAAACTTCTGTGGCCCTTAGAACTTTTTAATGGTGGGCGTCACTCTCCCCCACTCTTTTCTATGGTGTTGTCGCTTAAGCTTTGAATCTGACTCATTCTTTGTACCACCCCCTAATATGATCTCTCCAAATGGATGGACGGTGTGGACACACATCATGGTAGGGCCCACAAGTTCACGTCACTTCAATAGCTAGTCCGGCTACTCAACCTGTCTGTAGCTAATCCGCGTCCCCTGTGTCCTGGGCGAGTGAGGATTGCGTACTACCCCCGCCCATCCCTAGCTCCAAACGGGCAGTTCTGTGGGCGGGCCCATCATGATGTATCTGTACATCCAAACCGTCAATCCTTTTTCTCATATTATTTTAAGGCATGAACATAAAAATGAGGCAGATCCAATGCTCAAATGGACCACACCAAAAATAGCAGCGGGATAATGATTTTCACCATTAAAAAAATTCACAGGTCCACTGTGATATTTTTTTACCATCCAACCTATTCATTAGGTCATGTGAACGTGGATGAAGTGAAAACACAAATTTCAGCTAAATCTAAAACTTCTCGAGCTCTCAAGAGGTTTTTAACGGTGGACATTCAATCCCCACCTTATGGTCCAATTAATCATTAGACTTACTTCTTTTATTGGATCACAACTTAAATTATCTGAAAAGGTTGATGGACGGTGTGGATCAAATACATAAATCGTGGTGGGGTACAAAGAAGTTTCACAGATTAAAGGTTTATTTTGTATCGCGCAAACAATTTAAAAGAAAAATATTCCATATTAACTTAGGGTACTTTTGGAAGCAAAAAAATTTTGTTTAATGAAAAATCACGGAGCGCATTCCGCGTTCACTATTAAGCCAGACTCCTATCACGGAAAGAATTTAGTGAAAAACCATTTAGCGCTTTCCGTCTTCCGCGTTAACAACGCATTAACAAACACCACTAAACACGAAAAATTTTTCTCATTCCGCGTTAAGTGCAAAAATTTAGCGTTAACAAACACGGCCTAAATGAGTCTGAACTTTTCTTTCATAATACATGCAAATTAGGACCCATAATATTGATGCTTCAATTTGATCAAGTTATATTCCACAAATGCAATCTCTTAAGTAATTGCCTGTGTATTATCTGTCTCTCCCTACCAGAGTATTAAAGTTTTGTTTTTTCTAAAAAAGAAATGACCAAATATGAGGCCGCCGTACAATTGTCCATCTCCAAAAAAGTCTCTAGCTTGCTTTTATAATGGATATATATATATATATATAGGCAAATGCCAAGGTATACGTGGCATGAGTAGGGAAGGATTGCCAACCTACCACACTTCTGCGAGACAGGAGCCAGTCAGTAGGTGGGGTTGGGGTCCCTCATAAATGTACCACCCAAAAATCTGACCAGTCTCAGGTGAGCTAGACTTGCTAGTTGAATTTAGAACATTGGTTGTTTTCTTGGACCACCTAATGAGTAGACTGGCCGTATTTTTGTACCAATGTATGCTCGACTGGGACCCAACTGACAGTTGGCACATGGGCTAACTGTATAATGTCCTCTGCCACTAGCCTTGTCATTTGATCCTTCCACCAAAGCATGATAGTTGTTGGATGAGATTCTATTGTGGAATTTAATGACATGGAGGCCTAGCGAGATTGGAATATCCTTCATATCTGTGAACCTGGCCGCTTCTTCTAGATTTTCATCCTTTCCTTGCCGCCAGGACTGAAAGCCATCATCCACACATCGTCACTGGCTGTGTGGTGTGAAATGGCATTTGTGCTGAGTACAGGAGGGACCACAAACTCAACATTGATCACCTCTGATGTAGAGCAGGTCACGGACACTTTCATGGCAAAGATGGAGTAGAGAAGGCCACATTAGAGGCAGAAATGATTGGGACTGTCAGGACCTTAAATTAGTCTCGCAAACCAAAATGGGTTTTTCAACATATTATATATGATTTTGAGTAGGAGAAGCTACTTAAGCTGACCAACCCTGCTATGCCGGGTTATCCACCCCAGATTTGCAAGATTCCATCAAATCGATGATTAAAGGTTTCATTTAATTTTATTTTTATTATAAATAATAAATTTTAGTTCAAATGTAACTTTTGATCATTTGTGTTGTAGGAGTCGTGTCCAATATGAAAGGGCTTAGAAAAGTTAGGAGAATAGAGTGGTTGGGTCAAATTGAATATTATTTTTAGCTGAAAACCATGAAATTTAGGAACGAAGGCTGTTTATAAATAGTAAGTTTACTATTTATAGTAAGTCACATTTTTAGGGTGTTTGTATTAGAGTCTAAATTTAAAACTCTGTCCTAGGTTTGAGCTCATTATTTAAAGGGCTGTAATTTTATCTTTTTAATCATCAATCAAATTATTTTGAATTTATTATTATCTCTTATGTATTTGAGAAAGCTTTGGAGGAGTCTAGAGAGCTCCATGAATTTGGAGTAACTATTCCTTGAGGAAGATGGTAATCGACCTCATCACATCCCTCCCTGCACCAACCATTCTACCATTGGACAAGGCATTGCAGCAAATTCTTTAGCAGCTCAACGCAGCGATCATCGTTTTAGTCTTGAAGCACAAACTGCAGCCATGTTTGTGTTTTAATTTTCCAGTGTTAATAGTATAAATATAGTGGACAGCCTAAACACACAACTAAGCTTGTATGGCAAATCTTAGGGTTTCAAAAGGGTGCGTCTGGTCTGGGCCACAACCAGATCTCTCAATGGCCGGCTGAGCTCTGTCCAACCCCAGCCCACCAAGTAAAACCAGGTGTGGCCATGCCAGGGATGACGTGGATCTGATCCTGAACCATGATTATAACGATGGTCCAGATCTGAATCCAGCCCGAGCCAGGACCTGGCCACCCTGTGTGTAAGATCTAGCCTGTTTGTTAGGCATGATTTTGACAAAACTGTCCTTGACCCATTAAATGGGCTAGGCCACATCGGGTTCGGGCCCAGTTGGTAGGCCCTAGAAGCAATCTGAGCCCAGCGTTACTAATAAAAGGGGTCTGATATTTCAACCCAAGCGGCAAAGACCAACGGGCTGGCCCAGCCCTAGAAAAAGTGTTGTTGTCGAGCTCATGAGCCAGTACAAGAACGAAGGCCCAGCCCAGACCCTAATCTAAGGAATCGGCCTTGGTGATGGGTCAGGCCAATCCACATTGCCCAAGGCGCTTTGCTCTGCGCATACTACATCATACACATGTGCCTGCGCTCGTGTGAGGGTATGTGCTAGGTTAGTGACCTGGAGGAGTGTTCCCACAAGAGTTTCCATTGATTATCCAAATCTCCCTTCTGCTCCCTTCGAAGGATACATGGGCAGACACGACTGTCACAAACAGGGGAGCGGATTAGGTGTTTCCCAGGTACACTACAGTGAGTGTTCCGATTACTGTATGGGGTCCATGTTGATGAATTTTTTATATATCCATTCCGTCCATTCATTGTTTCATATCATTTTAGGATGTTATTACAAACATTAAGTAGATAAAAATCTTTGGTAGACCACATAACTGGAAAAAGTATTGAATGACAATTATAAACATTTTGTAAGCTACAAAAGTTTTTGATCAAGTTGATATTTCTATTTTCACTTCATCCATGTCTGGTTGGCCTTATCAACGAGTTGGATGGCAAATAAGTTTTATAGATCTATTTATAGTAGGCTATGAGAAATCTTTTATATATCTGCTTAACTTTTTGGGACCACTTCCTGAAAAATAGATGGACGGCATGGATATACAACATATCATCAATTATCAGTGGGCCACGGTAAGGGTAACACCCACTAATGTGTTAGCCGGGTGACACCTAACAGATGCGGGTGACACCTAACAGATGCGTTAACCCGTACAAACATGCCTTTTATCTAGAGATTTGACCACACAAAGAGGATTGGCTCTTACTCTTGCTCTAAATTTCCTGGAATGCAGTGACATGGCAAAGATCCGTGGCCCCACCATGACGTGTGTTATATCAAGAAATCATTTTTCAGGGCATGAGGCCGAAATGAGGGCGGTCCAAACCTAAGTTCTTTAGACACAGCATGCAATCCGCACTCACATTTAATTTGGGCACCTTGGTAGGTAGTGCAAATGGGCTTAGGTGGAATGGAATTGCATTTGTTCGCTTGCAGGATTTTTGGTGAATTTGAAAATCCACAGCATCTACGGGCCCTACATCGATGCATGCGTTTTATTTATGTGGTCCATTCATATGCTTCCTTTACACGTAACATTCGAGTTATGTGTAAGTGAACAACAACAGTTGTGCATCTGATCCATTGATTAAATGGTCCACCAAATAGGGGTTTTGCTGAATACATGTTTTTGCTTGAGGAAGAAGCTAACCCCAAACATGGGGATTAGATGGTCTAAGGGCTAGTTTGGTGTAATGTATTACATGGTTTTAAATGGGATTGAATAAGAAAAATCAATGGTTCAAACTTTGTACATGTTTGGTTATTAACTTTGGTGGTATTGGTTCAAGACTTTAGAAACTGAACCTATAGAAATTTGAATTCTCCCCAACACGTTGGATTTACAACTTTGGTGGTATTGGTTTAAGACTACGGAAACTATGCCGCATAGATTTAAGGAAAAAAAATCGGTATGATTGCACAGTGGTGTATGGACGTCACCAAGTTTCATGAAGCCCACTATCATATATGCATTATATCCATACCATCTATTTATTATGAGAGATTATATTAATCCATAAACCCAAAAATAAGATAAATCCAAAGACCAAGTGGACCATACCATAGAAAGTAGTGAGGATAATGATTCCCATCATTGAAACCTTCCTAAGGCCCATCATGATGCTTATTTGTCATCTAAGATGTTCATAAGGTCACACAGACCTGGGTGAAGGTAAAAAACAAATATCAGATTGATTCAAAACTTCCGTGGCCCACTAGAAGTTTTCAATGGTAGATGTTAAATCTTACTACTTTATGTGGTGAGGTCCCTTAAGACTCTAATATGCGTCATTTTTGGGTCCATGCCCTAAAATGATCTCATAAAATGCATAAATGGTGTGGATGTAATACATACATCATTGTGGTCTCACAGAATGTGGTGACATAAACACAATCACAGCTGGTGCTTCTTCGTCAGAATCCATGGTATCTCCTCCACCGCTGGTGGGTTTTCACCATTGCTAGCCTAACACCATAACTAATTCAATAATGATATACATGAAAAGATTTTTAAATTCCAAATGTGGAATAAGATGGGATGAACTTCTTGAATTCCACTACGACCTTCTTGAATTCCACAACAATCCTTGACTGACCGTAATGATTATTTTCAGTCAATTCCATCCCACCTAATCTTACCTAATTCCATGCGCTAAACAGGCCTTAAATACCATAGTATGTCTGGACATAACAGTCATTGTGCAATAATGGTGTTAATCTCATCTAATGCAATTCCATACTATTTAAGTCCACGGACCAAACAGGTCCAGCCCTAGGAGATTTTCAGGTCATGAATCCTTCTTCCGTGGAGGGTTGAATGGTACATATATGTGAACCATAAGCCCCACTTACACAAATACAATTAAGAAGTTAAATTCAAGTCCATATATGCTCAGTCCACCAAAGGATCAAATAGTTCCTCGGAAAAACAAAAAACAAAAACATTTAACCTACATAAAAATGGTTACTGCACTTGGTACACCCTAAAACATATTTCCTCCCACATGCTTCACGCCTTCAAAACCAGGTAAAAGAACTTAAGTGGATAAGACAGATCTATCCAAACACATGCACCAATATAGATGTGCATGTATGCATGCATACAACAAATTACATCCGGTGTACATATTCTCACATGGGAAAACGTGCAAATATGAAAAATATGTATGAGTTTCGAGCTTTTCATAAAATGCACTTGCAGCAAATCGAAATTTACACGGGGAGAGAGAGAGAGAGAGAGAGAGAGAGAGAGAGAGAGAGAGAGAGATCTACCTAAGTAATAAGGTGCACTTGCAATTACGTCGCAAATTGAAATTCACGCCATGTATGTGACGTAGTGAAAAGCTTGCAAAACAGTGGAGGAAGATCATGTGTTCCTTAAGTGATTAAGGCCTTAAGTCCACAAGAAATTAAGATAGAAAATTTGGTTATTTATTGAATAATGTATATAATTTCTCAATTACACCACTAATAAAAATAAAATCTTAATTTAAAATCATACAAAATAGCAAAAAATTTATTTTGAAGTATAAATTTGTCAAAAATAAAAATATCGAATAAATTTTATCAAAGTATTACCAGCATTATTGCAAGCAATTTAAAAATAAGGAGACGTCAAAAATCAAAATTATTAAAAGTAGTAAATTTTTATTTTTATTTCTGAAAGTAAAGTTTTGAACAGAAAACGTGCATGTTCTTGTAAATGGATAGACATGATTGACCATATGGGTTGGTTGACCCCATATGGCCCGTTACATAAAGATTGATAAATCATGCTTCTCATAACGATACCTACATTAAAAAAAAATAAATTATGATGGATTTATAGTTCATACTTCGAACGACAATTTCTCATTATTCGAAATGAATTTCATTGAACTGAACATGCGTGGGGTCAGTTACATCATACCTTATGTAAGACCAGGCCTAGATCTAATGGTCTACTCCTTCCGTTTGGCATTCTTTTGGTCCAACCATGCTAAAAATGTATGTGTCACGTCTTACATCAATACTATGGAAAGTGAGAGATTATGCAAGAAATGCAAGTGACGGTCCCTCACTTACATCCATCACTTATTTCACTTAATTGAAGACTTTATACACCTTAAATATCTATTTCAAAGCAATGATCGAGCAAGTGCTCATGGCCTCAAGGAACTCATTAAACCTAGGCTTCTTTGAATCCATTACACCAAAATCGCAAATTTGGGACGGACTATATCCGTCTCAAAATGCAATTAAAGAATGCCTTTGTTGCTGTTTGCTTCGTCACAAAAAGTAAATGACGGATGGGATCCGTCGCAAATAAACGACTGATCTGCTCCATCGCATAAAAAAAATAATCAGTCAACCTGAATCATTCATCATTATCAAAATTGGCTATGCATATGATCCGTGGCTATTTTAGGAGAAGCGGCCGATATGGCCCGTCGCTGAATTTCATTTTGATGAATTAATAATTCGAGTCGACCGATTTTCTTAGGGTACAATACGTAGTTTATTTGCGACGGACTAAAACTGTCGCATATTAGCAACAGATCACATCATTAACCTTTTGCGACACAAACAGGGATGGACTGTCCATCGCAAATTTTCAATTTTGGTCTCATGAGTTCAACAATGGGTGTTTAATTCCCAATGTTTTTTTATGGTGTTGTACACCTGAACTTTGGATCGACATCAATTTTAGATTCAAGACTGAATAGAACCAGTAAAACGGATAGGTGTAGATAAAATACATACATCATGGTGGGCCCATAGAGGTTGGGCCACATTGTGCTGCAAGGGTATTCCTATGACACCCGGTGACCCTCTTCTTTAACTTGGAGGGAGCGGATTAGGTGTGGCCTAGCCTCAGCCGAGATGGTCCAGCCCTTACTGTGGAGCCCACCTTGATGTATGTATTTTATATCCATGCCATCCTGGTTCATTTCAGGGCATGAGCCCACAAACGAAGCTAATCCAAATCTTAGGTGGACCATAGCTTAGGAAACAATGCTAATTGACCATTAAAAACTTCTTGTGGGTCAATGGATCTTCTTCTTTTTTTAATTATTTAATTATTTAATTATGTTATTTTTTTTTTTTTAAAGCTTGTGTGACCTTATTAACAAGTTGGATGGCAATTAAACATTATGGTGGGCCCTATGAAGTTTTTGATGGTGTGATATTCAATCAAATAGTAGTGAGTGGCACACAAATTCTGCCATGTTGGGTCACCCAGAATATCCCTAGCAATTAGTCATTGAGATTTGATTGGATCACATGCTGCTTTCATATACATGCTTTGTGTGAGCTCTATTTTTGAGAAAAGAGATTGACAACGTTGAGGAATAATTTTATAATATCCAAGGTGAAAATGCTCAAAGATCTCCCAGGAGTCCCAACCTTGCCCTTTATGGCCCACAAACATATGGTTAAGAGACGAGGTACAACAATGATCCACATCTAGTAAAATAAGAAAGGCCAAATATTGAAGGACTATAATCTTTCAAGAAGGAAAATTTCAAGAGCATTATCAATTTGCAGTTGGTCCACTTGATTGACGGTTGGATCATCTAACCATGGTCAAGCAATCCCCTTCATTAGTGAACTGTAGGTTTGGTGATGAACATGACCTGGTAAATATATATATATTTTTTTCTTTTAAAATTTGTATATATACCCATGTCTTTCTAGCATTTGTTTGATATCTCGTTTTTTTTTTTTTTTTTTTATAAAATTAAAAAAAAAAAACAATTATTCTTGAAATTTGTAGCATACCAAGCTCATGACAATTTATAAATATCTCCTTGATGTGCTCTTATCACCCACTGCTTCCAAATGGTATGCTATATCTTTAAGAATGCAATGACCAAAATGCCCTTACCACCTGCTTTAAATCATGAAACTATGTACTTTTTGGCATTGAATACATGATTTCAATCAGGCCCTCGGTTATAAAAAATACTCTCACGAGCCATTACAAAAATCATGCCTACCAGTAAGTTCAGCTTGCCTGGCCCACCTGAATTTTGGATCAGGTTGGTTTTTGGAATGTCACTCATCTTAATGAGTTGCAACTGATGAATGGATTGGATGGAATATAAAATACTATTGTTTGCCACATGCACAATCTATGGTTGGTGTTCCCTCCCTCTCCATTGTTCCCTGTAGTGTGGCCAACCTCAGTTTCTTTATGAGGATGAATTTTGGCTGCTAGGCCTAAAACCAAGGGAAGCACCCGATATCCCGTGAGGAGTGGGCCCAGCTCGATTGTTGTTGGCACTACGTACAACAGCTGTAGGGGATTCGGGTCCAATATAAGCGGGCAACTCCCTGCTTAAAGAGCTTGATGAAAGATACAATAGTCGCCCCACACGCAAACCTATGGTGGGTATCCCATCCCCATTGTTCCCTATGGTGTGGCCCACCTGAGAACAAAACTTGATGGAGAATGGATTTTACATATTCAACATGGTGGGCTCACACAGCTTGTTTATTTTATGTCCTGCTTAAAACATGTGTTGTAGGGGATTTCGGTCCCATTTGAAAGGCAGGTGCTACAAATGTGCTTCCATGGTCCATCTGATTTGGTTTGAAAAGCAAATGTTAATGGTCCACATTCAATGGAAAACTGATCGTGGGTATCCTCTGTTCCGGGTGTTCTATGTGAATTCCGGTTCATGATCTGCCAAAGTAGTGCACACAAATACTCGGGTGTTCCATGTGTCAGGCAGGATTATTGCTTTAATTCGCTGCATATTGATGTACTCATACATAAATTAATCCAGACCACACAACCACTTTGTGCAATGGGGAGTAATAACAAGGACTTCGGGCTCATAATTCTAGTAGTAGATATATTAAAACTGAGAGGAACCAAAAAAGAAGAAAAAAAGACACTGGTCTAGCTTTCCTTTTCCATAGGCTATTAGAAATATCTGTAAATGAGAAATGCAAAGCCACGTAGCAGTTGGAGAGACTAAGAGGTGTTCCATCCTGAGCCATTCATTAGGTGTGGTCTATCATGAATGTACCCTGACCCAACAATCCAACTAGTCTCAGTTGGGCCAAACATATGTTGTTGAATTTATGGGTATATTCAACTGGGACCCAGCTGACGATTGGTTCGGATCTCACACACACGTGCCACATTGGCACATGTGCAACCTCTTTAACCTCCCCTCTATCAAAATAGCCTTGTCATTTGCTCACTTCCACTAGCATTCTAGTTCTTGAGCGAAATCCTCTTGTAGAATTCAATCACATGAATGCCCAGCGAGATTGGAATATCCTTTGTTTCCGCAAATCCGGCTGCTTTTGCGAGATTGTCATACTCAGCCGCCGTCCGTTCCTTACCGCTGGGACTGAAGGCCATCATCAATAGATCTTCAATGGCCGTCTGGCGTGAAACGGCATCCTTGCCGAGTACGGAAGGGACCACGTGCTCAACATTGATCACCTTTTCACCGTCAGGCAATGCATTCCAGCAGTTCTTTAGCAGCTTTATACAACGATCATCGTCCCAGTTGTGAAGCACCCACTGCACGCAGCCGTGTTTGTGTTTTAAATTTTCTATGTTAATAGCATAAATACACAATGGACAGCTTAAAGACACATAACCAAGCTTGTATGGCTAATCTTAGGGTTTCAAATGGGCTAGTCTGGTTTGTTCTGCAACTAGGGCTCTCAATTGGCTGGCTGAGTTCTGTCCAAGCACAGCCGACAAAGTAAAATCAAGCTTGAATCCTGCTGGGCCCATGTGGGAAAAATTAAATAGGCCTGAGCCCGGTGTGTCTAATAAAGGGTTTCTAATATTTCAGCCCAAGCATGAAAGGCCAACAGGCCATCTCAACTCACATACAACCCTAGACACAACGTGTTAATGTCAAGCTCATGAGCCCAGTGCATGAAATAGGGTCGACCTCAGACCCTGATCTAAGGAATAGAGCTTCTGGGTGGATATGGCCATTCCACATTGTGCATTGCGATTTGCTCTGCGCATACTACATCATACACATGGGCCTGTGCTTGTGCGAGGGCATGTGCCAGGTAGTGGGCTGGAGGGGTATTCTGGCACTTTTGACGCCCTTTGCACTTCGCATTCTCCATAAGAGTTTCCATTAATTACCAAAATGCCGCTTTTGCACCCTTCTAAGGATGCATGTTTAGACACGACTGCTCACAAACAGATACGTTGATATGTACGAACATGCATCTAGAGATTTAACCACATCAAGAGAATTCTCTCTTGCTCTCACTCTACATTTCATTTGGGCACTTTGAATCAGGTTCGGAACAATATTCAATGCGTTGATTTTTTTCCACTGTTTTGGACAGGTCTGTAGAGATATGCTCACATACGTCAACTGGCCAAGATATTGATATTGTATCAAAAGATATTAATATTGTATACAATTGTAAGGATTGTAATCGTTCTTTTTATATTGATTAAGAAAATCTCTCAAAATATTCTTCTGAGAAAGAGAGTCACGATACTTTCAGGTTGGGTCCTATTTTCTCTTTAAGGTCATCTAGGTTATGTTGCCTAGGACTTGATATTCTATCAGCTATTTGTCAAATCTTTTGAAATTAGGAGTAAAAATCAACCGCGGCACCCATGGCCCATGCGGGGAGACGTACAGGGCATTAAAAGATTGATAGTGACACGAGTAGATAAAAATAAATAAATAAACATATAACTAACCTTCATAAAAACTGGTCTCTGCACTTGGTACACCCTCAAACATATTTCCTCCCACGTGCTCCACGCCTTCGAAACCAGGTAAAAGAAATTAGGCCCATAGATACATCCATCCAAACACGTACCACTATAAATAAGCATGTATGAATACATACACCTAATTACACTCCGGTTACAATCCTCGCATCGGTAAATGTGCAAATGAGCTTTTAATGACTAGGAAATAATGCTTAGATCTTCTGTCTAAAAAAATCAGATACGAAAGTGGCCGTTAAAAGAAATTTTTAGCCTTCCATTTGTTTTAATATTCTGCGGCTCATGGGAAGTATGCAGTGGCCGGATTTTTATGACAAAAGATATAAACGGTGGAGCTCTCTGGTTGCATAACTCACACACATGTCACTCGATGACATACACCGACAATGGGTGTGGCTCCAATACACGTGTGCAATTAGCAAACCTAGAGAGAGAGAGATCTACCTGGGCAATGAGGTGCACTTTCAATTACATGAGGCAAATCGAAATTCGAACCACGCATGTGTGGAAAGTGGGAGACAATGGAAGAAATGCAGGTGCCCGTGCCCCCACCCACATCCATCAGTTGTTTCACTTCATTGAAACCTTTATACACTTTAAATATCTCTTTCATAGCAAAAACAGAGCTATTGCTCATACCCTCTTGGAGCACATTGTTGTACCTTGGATCCTTCGAACCAAACCCAAAGATATCCAAACCATGGGCCATCTCAAAAGGGGTACGCCCGCCTTCAATCACGGCATCCTTAAGAAAAAACAAGCCCTCCACCGTTACTCGATCGAGGAAGAGTCATGCTATTGGAGCTGCCGTGACACCATCCTTGTCAGGCACCAGGAAACGAGATCGGTCAGTTAGACCGTACAAGTGTTCCGGCACCCCAACCTTACCGTCTGATCTTACCGACATGGTGAGGATCATATCCATTACATATGGGAATAAATCTGTATGCGGAGTGGGCCCACGGATTTGTCTATGCATAGAACATGGTGATCAAGGGGTTGGATGACTTACCTGTCTGAGACGCCGTATCTGAAGATAGAATACCAGAAATTTCAGTAGAGCTGGGATCTTTCTCTCCTACCACCCTTTCTGCAAAACTATAGATGGGACTAAACTTCTGCCCTGTGATGTAGGATCGGGGACCCAGCTCTCTTTTATAGAGACTGTGGAGGGGAGTTTGAAATCCATCAAAACTTCCCCTCCCACGCTCCACATTGTTGTATTTTAGTTCAACTCAAACTGTCTTACGTAAGGCCATAGCATTCCAACCCAAACACGCAGTGCTGTGCAGATAGATTGCGCAACGTATCACCTTAAGCGGGGCCCACTGATTAACTCAATCAAACAGTCTAACTAGAATACAATCCAAATTGTTGATCAGTAAGGCCCACTACATAGAGTTCTTACATTCTCTCACTTGGGCCTCATTGAGCAACGTCAATGATTGTCATAAAATTTTAAAAACAAGTTTTGATATTAAGAAAACATCTGAATGGCTAACCAATGAAATAGTTGGACAATATGAGTAATGCTATTCTATCTGGTCTATTAAGACTGTCAGTATCGAAACGCGGTAGTCATCACAACATTTAATTTAGGCAAAGTGAGTCTAAGCGCGATTACAAATACTTTCAATCTTAACGACATAGATCACGAACTAGAAAATGTGGTATAAGGATTACACATTTTAGTATGATGATATGTGCCTATCCTTAAGAGGTCTTGAAGCTTTTACATGTCTTTAACGAAACACGACTGTAGTTCTACTTACTCAAAATTTGCGCATATATATAGAGAAGCAGAAATAAATCTTTATATCAAAATCATCCAAACAAACTATATAAAACGAAATCTCTAAATGTCTGTGAAAATCAAAATACGCTCAACTCCCACTAACTGAAAACATCTGTGGGATCAATAACTCCCATGGATGTTACATGCCCCTGAAATGGCGTTATAGGGAGCCCTTTAGTGAGCGGATCTGCAATCATCTGCTTAGTACCGATGAATTCCACTGACACTTGATGATTCTGAACCCTTTCCTTTACAACAAGGTACTTGATGTCGATATGCCTCGACCTTGACGAATGCTTGTTGTTACTAGAGAAGGAAATAACAGCCGAATTATCGTAAAATATTCTCAATGGTTTCGGGATATGCTCCAGTACCCACAATCCTGAGAAGAAACTCTGTAACCATAGTGCCTGATTAGATGCCTCATGGCAAACAATAAATTCACCTTCCATAGTGGATGAGGTTGTGGTAGACTATTTCACGCTTTTCCACGACATAGCTCCTCCCACCATCATGAAGATGTATCCTGAAGTAGACTTCTTAGTATCAACGCAGCCTACAAAATCTGCGTTTGAATACTCAACCAACTCCAACTGATCAGATCTTCTATATGTGAGTCTGAAGTCTTTTATTCTCTGAAGATACCGTAACAATTTCTTCGCATCTATCTAATATTACAGTCCTGGATTAAATAGATATCTTCCCAACATTCCAGTGACAAAGGCAATGTCCGGTCGCGTACAGACTTGAGCATACATGATGCTCCCTACTACTGATGCGTACGAAAATTCCTTCATTCGATTCTTTTCTAAATCATTCTTTGGACACTGAAATAAACCAAATTTGTCGCCCTTCACAATGAGTAACTTTCCTGAAGCACAATTTTGCATGCCATATCTTTCGAGTACCCTAGTAATATAGGCCCTCTGTGACAGGCTGAGCAGTCCAAGTGTTCTGTACGGCGAATCTCAATGCTGATGATGTAAGAAGCTTCACCAAGGTCTTTCATTTCAAACCTTTGAGATAAGAATTTCTTGGTGTCACTCAACATCCTGGTATCACTGCTAGTCAACAGAATGTCATCAACATACAAAATCATTATAACGAACTTACTCCCACTGGTTTTAATGTAGATGCATTCATCGGAAGTGTTTTCTATAAATCCATATGAGGAAATTACTTCACGAAACTTAAGGTAACACTGTCGCGATGCCTGTTTCAACCCATAAATGGACTTCTTAAGTTTGCAAACTAAATGTTCTGAGCCAGTAGCTACAAAACCTTCGAGTTGCAACATGTATACATTCTCATTCAGATCTCCATTTAGAAATGCAGTCTTTACATCCATCTGATGTAACTCTAAATCCATATGAGCTACAAGAGTCATTATGATTCTGAATGAGTCTTTCTTGGATACTGGAGAGAAAGTCTCCTTAAAGCCAATGCCCTCACGTTGGTTAAAACCCTTGGCAACAAGTCGAGCTTTATACCTTTCGACATTACCCTTGGAGTCCCTTTTAGTTTTAAATATTCATTTAGAACCAATCAGCCTTATTTCAGTAGGTAACTCTACAAGATCCCATACTTTATTATCCTGCATGGATATTAACTCATCTTTCATGGCATCAAACCAATGAGAAGGTTCAACACTTTGTTTGACTTGTGTAAGGGATTCAAGATCCTTTTCCTCCCCTATGTCAAAGTCGTGATCCTATAAGTATACGATGTAATCGTCTTGATTTACAGGCCTTCTCTCTCTTTCAGATCTTCTCAATGGTTCAGCTTGTTGGGTCTGATCTTGATTTTCCTCATCAGTGGTTTGTATATGATGTTCTATGTGACACTCTACAGTGACTGCAGAATCAACTGCATCATTAATGTTCACGTAATTTGGATTGACTATGACAAGAGTCACAGTCCTTTGTTCCTCAAATACAAAATTTCTTATGGTCGTGCTCTCACTGTTTTCAGTGTCCTCAATGAATCTGACATTCTCAGTCTCAACAATCCTAATAGAGTGAGAAGGACAGTAGAAACGATACCCTTTTGATCTTTCTGGGTATCCAATGAAGAAACAACTTATGGTTCTAAGATCAAGCTTCTTTTCATGCGGGTTATAAACTTTGGCCTCAGCAGGACAACCCCAAACATGTAGATATCGGAGACTCGATTTTCTTCCATTCCACAACTCAAAAGGAGTTTTGCTTACTGCTTTGTTGGGAACCCTGTTTAGTATATGAACTGCAGTTTTGATCGCATTACCCCACAGAGATTCTGGCAACGTCGAATTGCTGACCATGCTTCGCACCATATCCATAAGGGTGCGATTGCGTCTCTCAGCCACTCCATTCTGCTCTGGAGTACCAGGCATAGTGTATTGAGCTACAATGCTACAATCCTGTAGGTATTTAGCGAATGACCCTGGATTACGTCATGATTTGTCATATCTTTCATAGTATTCACCACCACGGTCAGATCTGACAACTTTAATTCTCTTATCGAGTTGATTTTCAACTTCGGCCTTATAGATTTTAAAAGCATCCAGGGCATCTGATTTCTCACTGATAAGGTATAGGTACCCGAAGCGAGAGTAGTCATCTATAAAGGTAATGAGATATTTGTGGCTATTCCATGAGGCTGTAGGGAATGGTCCATAGATATCCGTATGTATAACCTCTAATAGACCTACACTCCTAATTGCACCTTTCTTTCTAGTTCTAGTCTGTTTTCCTTTTATGCAATCAATGCATACTTTATAGTCAGAGAAGTCTAGAGAATGTAAAATTTTCTCTCGCACAAGCCTGTCTAATCTCTCACGAGATAAATGGTATAACCGCCTATGCCACAATATGGAGGAATTCTCATAGTCTAGTCTTCGCTTGGATCCTACTTTATTTTCATGCAAGGAATTAATATTGTAAACGTGAGAGGCAATCAAGTCTAATTGGTATAAGTTGTTTACTATAGAGCCGATTCCAACTTTAATCGAATTAAAGTAAATACTTAAACTTTTATTTCCAAAGTGGAACGAATATCCCAACTTGTCTAAACAGGAAATTGAAACTAAATTGCCCCTAATAGACGGCACACAAAATGTATTTACTAAATTCAAAAAATGACTAGACTTCAACTTAAGCCTATAGACTCCTATTGCCTCCACATCAACCTTGACACTATTGCCTATGTATACTGAGCGCTCCGCATCAGTTGGTGGCCTGGCCTGTAGTAATTCCTGCATAGAAGTGCATATGTGAATAGTAGTTCCTGAATCTATCCACCAGGAATCCGCTGACACATCAGTTAGATTAGATTCAAAACAGACAAAAACATAATGATTACCTTTCTTTATGAGCCAATTCTTAAAACCTTCGCAGTCTTTCTTGAATGACCCGCCTTATTGCAAAAGAAGCAAGGTTTACCTGTCACGCCCCAAACCTGAAAATTGGATTCACATGAATCCCGATTGTCAAATCTGGTACTAACAGCCTCCGTAGTGTCCCATTCTCGGCCCCTGACAATCAAATGCCAGATTCCGATCCTATGATCCTATAAGGAGGATTTTCAAAATGAAAATTTTTTTTTGTAATGGAGCATAACCACAAGCATAACCAAGTCACAACACAACATCACCACATATCCACTATATAAAAAATTTTAAGTACAATGCGGAAAGAAAAATACAAGGTGATCAAAAAGCTCCAAAAGGTCCTGGTACGCGTTCCTGCCTCAGCGCTGCTGCTGTCCAACGCTACCTGCACGCAACTATCGTGCATAAGCTTACAAAAGCTTAGAGGATGGTGTAAGTAGGTGCGTAAGGCAAACGCCGAGTGTACAATATCAGGGTAATGCGGAAGCATGCCATAAGTCCATGAATAAAACCAACCATACCAATGTTATATGATGCAAGTCATGAATGTTATCGGCCATACCGATGCAATGCGAGGCCTACATAGCCGAATGTCATATGCGAAATGCAATCCAAGCAAGTCGGTAATCATCCAGTACACATATCAGTACAGTTCCTTTCTGGATATCACCGGGGTCTAATACACTTCGCAGTGACTGCCACCTCCCTAGCTGCACAATCAAGCAAGCGAAATAGACTTCACTATCCACCTGACCAGTAGTCTGTCAATATCTACCTGGCTCGTCGATAGCAGACTCATTTGCGAGCTGGTCAAACTCAGCCTAGCTTATAGCTCCCTCACTCAGGCGAATAAGGCCACACCCCCTTCCAACCGACCACGACACAGTGGGAGACACGACCTACTGGTATTCGACACTCGGGCGCTCATGTATCCACTCGGTCTAGACGTTGGAGCATCTCCTGGTACCAAAAAGGTTTTGAGACTTTCACCCAAGGACATCATAAGTGCCCACAGTGATAGAACCAAATATTTTCAGTATCCGATACGGCCATCCACGATATACCTGTGGAGCCACGGCCCTGATGTCGCTAGGGTGTGCAGTGATCAAGTCACACGTATGCAAGATGTATGAATCACGCCGTCAAATCATGCAGAAATCCAGCGCGATCATGTGGGGCACTCCGTCTCATAACGGGTCCCATAAGTGGTCTGCCCAATGGCATATGCTATGATCAGTCACTACTCAAATCAAGCATACATATCATGCATATGGGCATGAGTCATGGGATTATACTAAGCATGTTATAAAGCGACGAATAGTAACGAGTATGGGCCTATCAATGGGCCCTAAGGAGAGTTACAATACGGACATTTAACTAACATTGTACGTACAATGTGGACATCAAACCATCATTGTTCCCTAGGCACGACCCGCCATAAATGTTATTACATGAACCATGGGAATTCATACATTGCAATGGACTCTAAGGACATCCCGTTGGGCTTCGACCCATGGACCTTAGATACATCAAATGGGTCGTGTCACATGGCCTTACATTCATCTAATGAGTTGCATTAATGGGCCTCACCAATGAGCCTTATGTACATTGTAATGGTCCATGACTCATGGGCCATGAAATACATCAAAAGTGGGCCTACAAACATGAGCTTTAAGTATATCAAATGGGTTACTCTATTTGCGCCCCATGCACATCAAATGGGCTTGATCCCATGGGCTTTAATATAGAATAAATGGGCCGGATCCCATGGGCATTGCATATGTCAAATGGGCCCAAACCCATGGGTTTTACATATGCCAAATGGGCTTAATCCCATGGCCTTAGATGTGCACCAAGGTGGTCCTAATCATTTGGGCTTTAGATTTATACCAAGGTGGCCTCAATGGATGGCCACGATTACGTCAATCGTGGGCCCTAAACACATACCAAGGTGGGCCCATTTGCACCATAGATCTACCTTATTTTATCTGTTAAAATGGATGGACGGTTAGGATACAACTTATGCACCATGGTGGGTCCCACCATCCACACCTGGATGGTGTGAATAAAACACATACACCACGGTGGGCATCCACACCGTCCACTGGACAGTGTGAGGAGAGCACATGCAGCAAGGTGGGCTCCATCGTCCACAGGGCTCCACCGTCCACGGCTGTGGGCAGTGTTGTAAAACACATACATCAATGGTGGGATCCACGTGTGTGGCCCACCATCAGGTTTGCATGCCATCCAAACCGTTGGTAAGGTCACGTAGACCTGAATGAAGAGTAAAAATAAATTTCAGCTTGATTCAAAACTTCTGTGGGCCTATAAAATTTTCAATGGTAAAGTTCAATTCACACTTTTTCGTGTGGTGTGGGCCACCTGAGATCTGGATTGAGCTGATACTTGGAGGGGGCCCACTTCAGAAAGTGGCTCACCTTATGAATGGGTTAGATGACATATATACACCATGGTGGGGCCCACGGCTGGAGCCATGGGTCCTGCCCAACCGTCCGCCAGCCACTGACGCGGCCAGCATCTGACACAACAGCAGTTGCTGCTGTGTAGTTTTTTTTTTTTTTTAAAAACCCATTTTCTGGGGTTTTTCTTGTGTGGGGACCACGTCTGAAGAATCCACTCCTGTCATTGGATTCTACAACCCACAACGAATCCAACGAGTCCAATATCGGGCCTCTTTCATCGTGTAAAAAGAAATCTGGAAGGATTTCAATGGTATTGATGCTATTTTCAACACCATAACCTACTAGAAAGTTGGATCAGCTTCATATTTTGGCTCAACGCCTAAAATAATATGAGGAAAGGGATGGATGACATGGATTGAATACATACATCAAGGTGGGGCCTATATGGGTAGCCCACCCCATGAACTTAAGAATCCAAGCTCATATTTGTGTTTTCTCCCAACAATGTCTAGACGCTGGACGTTTTTGGGCATCACAATGCATTCAAGGTGGGCCCTATTTAGGTGGGCCACCATATGATGGATGGTGTGAGTACAATGCTTATAAGATGGGCCCCACTTTTAGATGGCTTAGGTCAATACATACCTAGTGGTGGGGTCCATCCAAGTGGGCCATACGGCCATTACATCACACACACAACAAAATAAATAATAAATGATAGAGAGGGAGAGAGAGATAGAGAAATAGAGTGGGACACGTGTGATGGAGGGACCCGGCACTATGGGCCCTCCCTTGTATTCTATTGTACATCGAGTGGGCCCTAATACAAGTGGACTCACCAATTCGAAGATCTACGGTGGAGATCTTTCTCCACTAAAAATGGACGGTCTAGATGACCTCTTTAATGCAAGGAAAGTAAACATCATGATGGGGTCCATGGAAAATGGTCCCATCATGGAATGATTTGATGATTAAGATGGGCCATCGGCCACATCTTAGGGTCCCAAGTGAGATCCAAACCATTGATCGGTTGGCCTCACTTGGCCCTTCTTAAAAATATGAAAATTAGACTATGGAGGCACCCACCACTTGATCTTCTTGTTCCGTCGGGATGCCGGTCTCCTAGAGCTTCACTTTGATGGTGGAGATGGGAAATTGATGGCTAGGATGAAAGCTTTTGGGGATGGGAAGGTGGGCCTCACAAATGCATTTTTCTCTCATGGGAAGGCTTGGACGTGGGAGCCTCTTTCTCTTGCTTGGAGTTGTGTTGAGAAATGAGATAGAGAGGTGAGATGTAAGAGGGATGTGAGTGATGTGGTACTTGGCAAGTATGGGTGCTGTAAGAGAGAGGGTGAGAAAGAGTTGACTTTAGGGGTTGCTTGGGAATGGGGTGAATGGTGATGTGTACTTGACATAAAGTGATTGATGGGTGATTGATTGATGTGATTGATAGGACACATTGTAGAGATTCTCTTGGAAATGTAAACGCGCGGTGTTTTCTCGAAATAAACGCCGACCCACATCTCTTAATCAGGGTATCGGATCGGTACATGAGTTACGGCGTTGGAACCGCGGCGACTGTGCGGTCGCAATGATACAAGTCTTGGATTAAGCTGATTCAAATATATAGGATACGTCTTACGGTCGTGCGCAACATCGACTACAGGTCACAGATTGTCGAAATTTGACGAGAAGGATCGCGGAAAGTGACGAAACAGTACGGATTGAGATACGGGTCTTATATTACCCTTAACCTGTTTACGTTTAGATCCATTTCTAGATTGATTATCAGGTTTTCTAGATGGAGGACCAGAGAATCCATTGTTAGAACCTTGTTTCCTTTTCCTTTTACCTTTATTCCCTTGCCCTTGCCCGTGACCTGAGGTCACCATATTAACATTTTGAACTTTAACCGTCTACCTGATTCTGTTTTCTTCTTGAACACATTGAGTGATAAGTTCATCCAATATCCACATGTCCTTCAGGGTGTTATAGTTAACTAGGAACGTGCTAAATTGGGGAGGTAGGTTATTCATGATCAAATGAACCAGCTGATCATCAGTGAGTACAAGCCCTAGAGCACGAATCTTAAAAAAAACCTCGATCTGCTCTACAATGTATTCACGGATGTTGCCTTTTCTATCGTAGGACGAGCGAGTCAACTTATTCAGAAGAATGCACACCTCAGACTTATCAGATTTCTTGAACCTTTTTCCCATTTCAGTAAGAAAAGTTTTCGCATTGTCTGTATCAAGCATGGCGCCCTTCATAGATTCAGAAATCGAATACTTAATTACTTTTAGGCAAGTATCATTTGATCTAAACCATGCAACCCATCAATTATATTCAGCTTTAGTGGCATCATCAGATGGTTCTGATAGTTCTGGTGTTATTAGGGCAAGATCTAATTGAAGACACCTTAGTACAAGTTCAATGGCGTTCTTCCATTGAGCATAGTTAGACCCATTTAGGGCAAGGACTTGATGTGTATTTGTGGAAATTAAGACTGAAATATAAGAGAACATATACTCACATTAGTTCATTATTTCACAAAACAATTTCGTGATTATAAACAAAGAATATCAGGCAAATTAAATCAATCCAGTTGTTAAGAGAGGCATTAACTGAATCATCCAGGATGAAGATGAGCCCAACCATCGCATCCTGGTGAGAATCTGTTATATCATCATCATTCCTCCTGTGGGTGGTAATAATAACATGCTAGTGATCCTCCTGAACATGAAGTTAAGTGATGTCAGTTATGTAAATCTGAGACACTCAACACCTGTGGGTGAGATGAGTCTTTCAGCTTTACATTACCAGCACCATTTACTTCACCCGTTCACTTGACTGCCAAATGGTAATCGTCTGTGTTTTCGTTACCGTACGCATGAAAAAATGAACGCAACTTTATGCAATCCTCTTTATCCCAATGTTACAAGTCTGTACTTGTAAAGTTTTTCATCGATTGAGGTCACTATGGTGGCTAGAACAATCGAATCTAAAACTACAAATATAAACTTAGGATTGCAATAATAATCCTGCCTCAATGAATTATACTTAAATTAGTTTGATACGACCCACAAGATGGTCAATATTGATCATTGGAGGATAGAACTTTTGATAGAAACGGACGGATATGATTCGTTCTCTATAATCCAATGGTCGATATAAGACCTTTAAGGATGGGTAGTGGGCCTATAGATGGGCCGTGTCAAAGCTCCATTAAATAGATGTGGGATATGAATTTAACGTGAAGCAAACGGTTCAAGCAAATTGGGCCCAATCAACATCTATCCTAAAGCAACTTGATGAAGCCCAATGGTGACAAAGGAGGCTTGATCAACTGTCTCAGAGTACATGCAATGGGCCTAAGACAGGTGTTAGGCCCATCATAGAAAATAAATGGACCCTTAATTAGAAGTGGGCCCAAAAAAATGTGCGTCAGGCCCGGTGGGTAAATCCAGAATACAATTAAATTGATCTATAATTTGAAGTGGGCCCAGAAAATGGCGTCAGGCCCAGTTCGAATATCCAGAATATGGGTCCATAAATAGGATCCGTTTAATTAAAATTGGGTCCGAGTGACCGTTATCACATAAGGTCGTCTACGACCTAATATCCAAAAAAATCACAGTCGCCTTCGACTGTCTGAGAGCAGCCGCTGAAGGGAGATGGATTGTCCCAGCAATCACACCGATCCAATCGCATAGTTGCAGAGCTCCGCCGCTAGCATCCGCCAGAAGAACCTCTCCAATCGATGATGGCGACTGCCGCAGGGAGAGATCTTCTCCGCCGCGGATGAATCTGCGGCCAGACGAAAAGACCAGTCGTCTCCATCAAGGACGACGCCGATCCGATGTCGGCAACGCCATCCCTGACGATGGGTTACTAGTCTAATGACATGGCTGAAAGGGAGCGGTGTTGCCAGTCAATGGGAGATCCATGACCGCTACTATCAAAGACACAGGTAGGTTTGAGCAATTTATCTCCAATCCAAGCTTTGGAGAAGAAGGCCTTATCAATTGGATTGGGAATCAAAGAACCCTTACTCCATGTCTAGATTTGGGGATAATCTGAATCGTAGTCCCCAATGATAGCAGATTTGGGATTTGGGTTTAAATCTCTGGATTGAGGATTTAGACAATCCCTAATAATTAGATTTGGGGATTGAAATCCGAAATCCCTAATTTCAAAAACTGAAATCCCCAAATTCCTGATTTGGGGATTCAAATCCGAAATCCCTAATTGGGATCAGTAAACCCTAATTTCGGAACCTAGATATGGGGATTCGAATTCAAATCCCAAATTTATAGCTGGATCAGGGGTATTAATCCAAAAAATCTCTCATTAATACCGGATTTTGGGGTTTTTAGATCCGAAGTCCCTAATATGGGATTTGGGATTCGAAATCCCTAATTTTAGATTTGGGATTAAAATCCCTAATATAAACCCTGATTTCTTACATGGGTTTTGAATTCAAAAAACCTAATTCGAATTTGAACATGAAATAGATGAATCTGATCATCCATACCTATGCACAGTTTGCTCTGATACCAACTGTGGGAATAAATCTGTATGTGGAATGGGCCCACGGATTTGTCTGTGCATAGAACATGGTGATCAAGGGGCCAGATGGCTAACCTGTCTGAGACGTCATATCTGAAGATAGAATACCGGAAATTCCGGTAGAGCTGGGATCTTCCTCTCCTTCCACCCTTTTTGCAAAACTATAGATGAGACTAGACTTCTACCGTGTGGTGTAGGATTGGGGACCCAGCTCTCTTTTATAGAGACTGTGGAGGGGAGTTTGAAACCCATCAAAACTCCCTCTCCCACGCTCCACATTGCTTTATCCTAGTTTAACTCAAACTGCCTTGCATAAGGCCATAGCATTCTACCTCAAACACGTAGTGCTGCGTAGATAGATTGCGCAGCGTATCACCTTAAGCGGGGCCCACTGATTAACTCAATCAAACAGTCCAAGTAGAATACAATCCAGATCGTTGATCAGTAAGGCCCACTACATAGAGTTCTTACATTACAAGGACTCGGAGTATACGCTCCAAGGAGGTTGCAGCATGTGGATTAGATGTGGGCATTTTGGCAACCATCTCTGACGGGGAGAGCATAGCTTCAGGTCCAGCATCGGCAATGATCTCGAAGACCTTTAGATCGATCGCAGCTCGCACGACCCTCGGGAGGCGGATGATGTCTCCCAGGATGATAGGCATTAGACCGTTTGCATGATCGTAGACGTCCATCTTATGTTTGTGAGTCTGGAATCTTAGCAAAGTTGATACCTGCACTTCATTGATTTATAGGTGTTGGATGCTACAAGTAATACAATAGAGGTCAGGAAACGGCAACTTGAAGGGAATCGATTGGACTCTTATACGGCGGAGCGTGACTAAGCATTAACGACTGACCAAGTGTAGTGATCTAGAAGGCCCATCAAGTGTAGTGATCTAGAAGGCCCATCACGTGAAATGAAATTGTACTTTCTTTTTTAGAAAAAGGACAAAAAAAATATTTATATCTAGAAGGGCCATGTCATATTAGTCCAAGTTAGTGACCCATCTATAGCTCGACTTCGTCTAATTTAATTGATGGTGTAGGCCGGATTATATTTTCACTGTGAGTCCTACTTAATGACCCATCAATAAAGGATGTACCATTTGAACACTTTGGATCAATATACAAGTCGGCTATAGGGCCTACTGTGATGTATGTGTCTTATCCATACCATCTATCCATTTTAGCATCTCATTTTAGATCATAAGCCCAAAATTGAAACATATACAAAGCTCAAGTGGACCACATCACAGGAAATAGTGTATATGGAACACCTACCGTTGAAGATTCTTGGGGACACAAATTTTGAATCAAGCTGATATTTGTTTGTTGTTTTTTTTTCTTCTTCCATCCATGTCAGTGACCTTATGAACGGTTTGGATGACAAATAAACATCATTGTGGGGTCCAGAAAGGTTTCAATGGTGGACATCATCATCCACACCTTTTCCCTTGGTGTTGTCTAATTTATCTTTAAATATGATTCAATTTTGGAGTCATGCACTAAAATGATAGGGTAAAACAGATGAACGGAGTGGATAAGACACATATATTATCTTTAACCCTTTTTTTTTTTTTGGGAGTTGGTAAGGAACCTTCTGATGGTCACTCGCCTACGAGCAGAAGAGTCCTCAATCCATTGGGAATACCTATTACTTTTTCGAGAAATGCTCCATTGCGGTCCGATCACTGTAAGTTATAATGGTCCTGGTTGCATTGGGACACTATGGCAATCCAATCCCTTGATTCGGATTGCATCTTCGATCCAACGAAGATTTTATTGACTACCACGTACATATTCCATCGTAAATGCCTTGTAAATGGGTAATGATTATTTCCTTGTGTAAGTGCATGCATGCTTGGTAATGACTGATTTGATGGCCTTACTTTGAATAAGGGAAAAGGAGCACGTGTGAAATATATGTGGGGTCACCGTGATGTATGTGACTTATCCACACCGTCCATCCATTATGCCATCTGAGTTTAGGACATGAGTAAAAAACTGAGGCAGATCCAAAGCTCAAGTGGACCAGACCACAAGAAAAAGGGAACTGAACACTTGTCGTTAAAAACTTCCTGGGGCTACTGCTTCCTTGAGTGTGGGCTACTTGTTTGTTGGGTCTACCTCATTTTTCAGCTCCTGCTCAAAATGTTTTCGTAAAATGGATATACAGTGAGGATATGTCATATATATATATATATATATATATATATATATATATATATATATATATGGGAAAAGGTACTATGCGCTTGACCTCACGATAAGCTCCTGTGAGGTTGAGCTATGTGGGTCTCACCGTGATGCGTGTTGACCATCAACACTGTGCATTTGATGGATCCCCTTTAAATTATGGGATATCCCAAAAATCAACTGTATACGGAACTCAGGTGGGCCATACCATCTAAAATGATGTGAAGACACCATTAAAATATATAAAAGCACTTGGTGGGGCCCACCTGAAATTTGCATGCGTCTAAAACTTGGTCTGAACCCTCATCCAAGTGGGACACACATAATGGATGGGTTGGATTTGCAAACCACATCTCGGTGGGCCCAAAAAATGATTATGAATGTTTTAATGATGCACGACCCCTCTCCACTTTTGTATGTGGTGTGGCCCACACAAGTCACGGATTGACTTGATTTTTGAGACCTAGGCCCACGATGGAATGGTGCATCTGATTGATGGGGTAGATTTTCGAAACGCATCACGGTGGGGCCCACGTAGCTCGATCTCATGGGACGGACTCGTGAGGTCGAGCGCATAGTGCCTTTTCCCTATATATATATATATATATATATATATATATATATATATATATATATATATATATATATATATATATATATATGAGCCATATATATATATAGGTGAGCCCACAAATTTAAATCAATCATTTTGAAAGGGTTTCGAAGTGAAAGTAGGGTGTATATTTCAAACAGAGTGAAAGTGTAAGTATTACTTATTTACCATATATTTACCATGGATTTAGAAAATCAAACCTGCCTTAGGATATGACAAAAATGTCTCTATTCGAAAATGACTAAAGTGCCCATATGGAGATTGAAAATTGTAATCCAAACCATCTGTACCATCAATATGATTTTGGGGTAGAACGAGCTACTTTAGCCACTCAACCCTGCTATGCTGAGTTACGCAAGCTGGATTTGTGAGATACTGCCAGATCAACGATCCTTCTCCTATTTTAATTCCATTTTTACTATAAATAGTAAATTTTAGTTAGATTATAACTCTTTATCCACTTGGCTTTAGGAGTTGCGCCCAACGTGAAAGGAGCTTAGAAAAATTAGGAGAACAGATTGGTGGAGCCAAATAGGACTTACTATTTTTGGCTGAAAACCTTGCGCACTGGTAGACATCACGACCGTTTATAAATAGTAAGTTTACTATTTATAGTAAGTCACGAATTCTAAGAGTTTTAGTCGTAGTTTGATTCTAATTTCTCTCCCGTTGCTTGGTATCCCTATTTAAAGGGTTGTGAACTCAATTTTTTCATTCATTAATCAATTTCGAATTTATTAGAATTTATTTCAATTTTCTTGCTTTCTTTCCTCGTGGATTCAAGAAGTCTCTGTGAGGAGTCTAGAGAAGTTCCGCATATTCAGAATAATTATCCTGTCGAGGAAGAGGGTTGTGAGACCCGATCCGAGTTTGCATGTGTGCATGTGTGTGTGAATATGCATTCCGTCCATCTTGGTCCCGCGGCCCTACCGATCGAATCTCGGTGACCCGTGACCTTTGGATAGTGTTTGCGGTCATCCGTAAGTCCAGTCATAAAGACCCGATTCAGATCGATTTGAGACGTATGTCATTGCGACCGCATCGTCGCCACGGTTCCAACGTCACATCTCATGCGTAAATTCGACGTGTCCATCAAAAGATGTAGGATGAGCAATTTTTGACCCTTGATCATGGTCATGTGGTCCATCTAGGGATAGTGTGCATGGATTTCTAGGTAAGTTCCATCTCTTAGCACTATTTTCAACACACACTACACACATTACGTAAGCCTTATTCCTACACCACCTACCTCTAAACACTACCCACAAGCCTAGAAAACCTACCAACCTTATAACTTTGGTTGTATCTCCCTATAGCAATCATCATTCTTCTCTAACTAAGGCAAGCATGCCTTCATCTTTCTAGAAATTTATCATTACTCTCATGCTACATCTCTCTCCCTTCCCTCTTTTTCTTTTCATTTTCTCTTCTTCCATTGCTAGAACCTCCAAAACATCCTACCTTGCTGAAAATTTCAGCCACATTTCTTCCCTCTCCTTCCTCATCTAACCCTCAAAAACTCATCTCAACCATTGATCCATCTTCCTTGGAGCTATAAAACCCAAGTGTGGAAGAAGAAGGATAAACTTTGAGGTGGGTGTATCGTAGGATTTAGGATTTATATTTTCATGTTCTTAGACCTCTTTTCTTTTTATATGAGATGTTTAAGACCCACCAATCAATGGTGAAGATCTTACATCATCCATTAATTGTGGCCAAATGACCTATTTGATGCATGCATGCCCATGCATGGGGTTTTCCCTCTATGGGCCCCCATCATGGAGGATTACTTGGATTCCATGGCATGATAGGTCATCTAGACCTTAGAATCATGGGTGAGATGACATCGAAACTATTGATCTTGAATCTAGGACATGCATGTGGTGGATCTTTATTGTAGCATATGAATAGAAGGAATGTATGGTGTGATTGATGAAGGGGAGTGTAAAACCCGTATCCTAATTCGTACTGTCCCTGAAGCTTTCACGGTCATTCCGATCAATTTTTGGCGACTCGCGATCTGCAACCGGCGTTGTGCGCAATCCTGAGTCAGATCCTGTCGGTCTGAGTCAGTTTGACCCGAGACTTGTACCAGTGCGACCGCGCTGTCGCCGCGGTTCCGATGCCGCGTCTCACGCGCCGAGGCGATACCCAGGCCAGGAGATGTGGGCCTGCGTTCAGTTCAAGAAAAATACCGCGCGTTGCTAATCCCAAGAAAATCCATCACATCAATCAAATCATTTGTCACAAGTACACCCATCCCTAAGTACAACTACCCATCCCCAAAAGTCAACTTTCCCATCACCTCACCCATCTCTCTCCCCATCACTCCATCACTCTCTTATCCATCCCTCTCTCTCTCTCTTCACATCACATCTTTCATTTCTCTCTCTTTCATTCTCTCTCACATTTTTCCTCCCAAGCCACCCACGTCCAAGCTCCCCATGAGAGAGCTAGTGTGGCCCACCTTCCTACCATCTAATCCCACCCTCTAAAATCGATCTCCACCGTTGGAATTGTACCTTTGGAGCTCTATCATGCATTGGCGAAAGAAGGAAGGGAAGATCAAAGGTGGGTGCATCTATAGGTTAGATTTCTACATTTTTATAGAGTGGGTATTCCTTTCTTTCTCTCTTTCTCTCTTTTTTTTTTTTTTATGTTGAAGTTGAGGTGTGATGGCCCACCTGGATGGATGATCCACATGTTGTCCAAATGGTGGGATCCACCGTGATGGACACATTGTATTCATGCTGTCCAGGCACCTTGTTGCCGTGTGAGAGACCTGGATGAAGGGAACTGCAAATATCAACTTATCCTAAAGTCCAATGGGCCACCACGTGGACCCACCTTGTTGTGTGTGCTGGACGCACAGTGATGTGTGTGTGCCACATCCACCACACCCGTCCATTTTGGCCAGCTCCACGTCCCACCTTGATGTGTTTATTAGATCTGTACCGTCCAGAAGATCTGGACGGTGGCCACGTGATTTGTGTGTTTAATGCAGACCGGCCATCCACCAGCTTTACAGCTGCTGGATTGACGTCAGCAAAGTTCTGTGGGCCACCACATTTTATGTAAAATATAGGCCACTTACGTGGACCCACCTAATGTATAGATCCCAAACCGTCCATCTGTTCACTAACCAGATTGTCTGTTGAACGGTGGGCCAGTCCCATGTAGAAGGGACGTCAGCAAGGTTTGTGGGTCCCACCACTGCTGTAGTTACGTCAGCAAGTTTGGTGGGAACCACCTCCGTGTATGTGTTGTAAATCTACTCATCCATCTGGACGGTGGGTATGAGGCCACCTTGATGTATATGTCACATCCAAACCGTCCATCCAATGACGTGCTACGTGCACCCCACCATGATGGATGTACATCCAGGCCGTCTATTCATGTGGAGCCTACCATCTGACCATCCGTCCAGCGTCTCTGGACGCTGGGCGCTGACGCTCCCACTCTCCCACACACTTACACGTATATAGATATAAATATATATGACATATTATTATATAATATAATATTTTATATTAATAAAAGATGTGGTGGGCCACTCCCACGTGGGACCCACCTTACTTCAACACCTATCTATCAGCAATGACGTCGGCTGTTGCTGACGTGAGGTGAGAACCTAACCCTACAGAGGTCTGGACGGTGAGATTTCCTGTTGACGGTGGATCTCATCTAGCTGTCCATCTACTATTTGTAGCAGACATGTGGGCCCACCCCACACGTGCTACACGTGTGGGATGGGACCCACCTTGCTGTACGTGCTATGCACCCTGCACCGTCTTTCCATGGACGGTGCTGTGAAGGGCCAACCGTGATGTAGCCGTGATGTATTTGCCACCCAATCTATCCGTCCGTCCAGGACGTAGGATCCACTCCACACGTGTTGCACGTGTGGAGGTGGGACCCAATCTGATGTATTTATTCTCTGTCTGCATCGTCCATCCCTCTCTGGACGGTGGGTGGACACCTTGATATATATGTAATCTGCACCGTCCATCTGGACGGTGCTGTGTGCGCAGGCCGCCGTGATGTTTGCACCATGAGATGTGTATTCTGCATCCACACCGTCCGTTTGTGATCCCCACCAGCGGCAGCAGCTGCTGCATACGTCAATGAGTTCTATGGGTCCCATCTGGACCGTGGACCACATCATTATATATGTATTTCATTCCAAACGTCCATCTGGATGATGAGGACCCCACCTAGTAGCTGTATTGATGCCACCATGTCCTGTGGGCCTGATCATTAGGCGTGTGTTATATCTGACCATCCATTTGCAGTGGGGCGACCGTGATGTATGTGTGCTCCACGCCATCCACTCGTTTACAATTCAGACCGTCCGTCAGACCCAAGTCTCTAATGGCCACATGCGTGGAATCCACTGTGATGTAAGTGTTTTGTCCATGCTGCACGTGGGAACTTCTTTTGATGTATGTGATTACCCGTGCCAGTCACCCATTTGTCTTGACAAGGGGCTCTGCCCACACGTGTGGGCAGGTGGGACCCACCTCACTGCTTGTACTATGTATCCACAACTGTCCACTTGTGGACGGTGCCTTATGGGTCGCACCATGATGTATGAGTGTATCCCCACCGCCTGTCCATTTTGATGGACTTATGGCCCACCTTAACACACGTATTTTAGCCACACTGTCTATCTATTTCATCTACGTTGTACCCAGCCTCGTGGGATACCATGATATGTGTTTTATTCCAAGTTGTCCATCTAATCCTCTTTCTTTTGGACATGGCCCACCATGATCTGGACGGTGGGCCCTATCATGATGCATGCGTCCACCCATGCAGCCCACCATCCAGGTATGGAAGGTGGGATACATGTAATGTATGTGCTTCTCCAACCGTTCAAATCATGGGGCCTACCCTGGTGTACGTTTTCTATATTCACAACATCACCTTTGGACGGTGCCACGTGGGGCTTACCATTGATGCATGTATTGTATATTTGTGTCGTTCATTTGTGCAACCTACCATGATGCATGTGTTGCATCCAAACCGTCCTACCATTTTTTTTAAAAGATTACAGACCTAGGATCAGGTGGACCACATTATAGGAACCAGTAGGTTTGAATGTCCACCATTATAACTCTTGGGGCTACTAAGTTTGGGCCAAATGATTTTTGTTCTTCCTCTTGATCTAGGCCTTTATGACCTTATGATTAGATTTGATGGGAATATAAGTGTTATGGCGAGCCTTGGTAATTTTAGTAGTGGAAATCCTTATCGCCACTTATAATTGGGTGTGACCCATTTGATATACATGTGGCCCATGTGATGTAGCCCACTTACCACATTTATGGCCCATTGTTGAGGCCCACCTTAATAGATATAAGGCCCATGTTATGCGGCCCATTTATTGTATCTAAGGCCCATGGGTCGAGGCCCAATACGATTTATATGTGGCCTATTCAGCAAGGCCCACCTGTGATGTATATTTGTGGCCATGGTGTTGTATATTAGGCCCTGTGTAAGGCCATGGGTCTACTTTATGTTTGGCCATATGAAGGCCACTCCTTGGGAGCAATGTTGGTTAGATGTCCACATTGATGGGCAATGATGGTTGGATGTTCACATTGTGACCTTCCCTTAGGCCTTGTTAGGCCCATTCTCATCATACCCTTAGTGGGTTAACCCAAATAAGTGGGCCCCATTCGTCGTAGATGGATGACTCCATGCTATCGGATTAAATATAACCATGGCCGAGTGCCGATCTTTATACTATGGTTGATGGGCCGATCATTTATGGACCCCGCTTATTTATCTATTAATTATCGGTGCCATTGCCGCGACCGATTGGTCGATTTCGATTATCAACCGATTCTGTTCATCATGGCCGATTGACCGATTCTGATTATCGAGGCCGATTATCCTGACCGATTGTCGATTAGCGATCGAGGCCGTTTATCATGACCGATTACCGATTAGCGATCGAGGCCGATTATTCTGATCGATTACCGATTAGCGATCGAGGCCGATTATCCTGATCGATTGCCGATTAGTGATCGAGGCCGTTTATCATGACCGATTACCAATTATGATGGCCGATTGCTGATTTCGATTGTAGGGGCCCAATGTGATGTACATGCGACCCATATTTGAGGCCTGACGTGATGTGTATTCAGCCGTGTCTAAGGCCCAATGTGATGTATATTGAGGCCTAGGTGATGAGGCCCATTGTGATGCATTTGAGGGCCGGGTGAAAAAGCCCATTGTGATGTATGTTAGGCCCATGAACAGGGCCCACCTGTTGTGTACATATAACCCTTGAGTAAGTCCCATTGTGTTGTATATTAGGCCGTTGTGTAAGGTCGTGGGCCCATTATATGTTTGGATTTATGTGGGTCATTCCTTAGGGCAATATTGGTTAAATGTCCACATTATCGAGGCCGATTGTTGATACTGATTATGAGTATGTGTCAGCATAGCATCATGATACATGCCCATACGCATCATCTGCATGTTTGTTATGAGATGTGATTGACCATTGCATATGTCATTGGGTAGGATGATATGAGACTCCCTGATAGGCGGAGATTGTCTCGCATGAGTGCACGGTATGCGTAGGACTGATGCATGACTGGATTGTATGACTCATGCATCTTGCATTGTGTGTTGTGATTACTGTATGCCCTAGCGACATCAGGGCCGTAGCCTCCACAGGCATATCGTGGATGGCCAGATGAGACACCGGAAATCTGTTTTACATGGGGTGCTATAGATATCCCTGGGTGAAAGTCCCTAAACCCTCTTGGTTCCAGAGGTTGCTCCAATGTCTAGACCGAGTGGGTAAATGAGCGTCGTGTGCCGATTACCAGATGGCTGCGCTCTCCACTGTTTCGTGGTCGGTTGGAAGGGGGTGCGGCCTTACCTGCCCGAGAGGAGGGGGCAATGCTAGGCTGAGTCTGACCAGCTCGAGGAATGGGTCCGCTATCGACGAGTCGAGCCCGATATTGGCAGAGGGATAGTGAGGTCTCTTCCACTTACCTTATTGCGTGCGATGTGGCGACGATCTGGTTTAGAGTGTACTAGACCCCGGTGATTTCTCAGAGAGGAACCGTACTGACATGTGGACTTATTGAGTAGGGGATGCATGCTCATTCATTCATTCACTATCCACTCGGGCTGGTGGTGCGCAACTAATTGTTGTGTACCTTCGTTATGGCAAGGATTTCGGTTGGGCGCGCGACTAGCCTGAGATCAGGAGTTTATCACAATGAGTCTGACTATCCAAATTTAGGTATGGGACTGGTTTGGATAGAAGTCCCTTGTGGTGGACCCCATAGCCTGCGATACTACGTATTATCATCCCGACTTCACACTCCAGCATGGTTATTTCATTCGCATCGCATATTACATTACGTCCGCAGGCATATGGCATCTTGGGTTGTTATTTCTGCACTTATATGGCCTGGATAGATTTAGCAGGATTTGTACATTGCATTGCATTCTCGACATCTGCTATTTAGCTCTTTATGACTCCTTATCGCATAGTTGTTTTATATTCCGTATTCTGATATTGATTAACTTATAGACTTGTCCATACTTCCACTTACCCTGTTATCGTATGACTTACATCTTGTCAGTATTTCCGCTTACTCTGATAATTTCTGCTCTTGTTAGTGTTTCTGCTTATTTAGACATTGTATGGTTTATGGATTACCAATTTTTTTGGTATCGTATGATTATAGCATTGTATTGAATACTTGGCACTTACCTTGTGCACACACTTACACCACCCTCTGAGCTTTCTATAAGCTTATGCACGATAGATGCGTGCAGGTGATGTTAGGCTGCAGCAGTGTTGAGCTTGGAGCGTGCGGTGGTCTTCTGAAGCTTGATTATCTATTTATGTATTTCCCTTTTTGTATTGTATTCAAATGATTATATTAGTGAATATGTGATGACAATGTTGCTGTTGTGAATTGGGTAATCTTGTGGTTATGCTTATTACTAGTTATATGTACAAAGAAAAATCCTCCTTGTAGGATCCCAGATCGGAACCTGGCATATGAATGCTAGGAGCCGAGAATGGGGTACTACGGAGGCTGTCGGCACCGGATTCGGCGATCGGGATTCCTATGAATCCGATTTTCGGGTTTGGGGCGTGACAGAGAGGGCTTCAATGTGACGGAGCCCCTCCTCTTGTGGCCGATTCTTTATTTTTATTTATGATAGAATTCTGATCTTGCATGTGTGGCCCACCTTGTAGGCCAATAAAAATCCAGACCAACCATGGAACTTGGATGCCCATAGCGGTCCATCCTTAGACATGTGGCCCCAAAATCTACCTAAATGGGGCACATGCAAGGGGTATTTGATGATGGGGAAGGTCTGGACATCTGTGGGTCCCACTGGGGTGGTCCACCATTCAAATTCCTGGGGTTAAATCCTATGAAAAATAATGTTTATATTTTAATTCTTTCTATTACATGCTGTTGTCCAAATTGCTGGAATTGTTTCTTTTATGTTATAATGTATGGGTTGTACGCATTGTTTATGGCTTCTTTTTCCTTGATTTCTTAGACTTTTCTTTGAGGTGTGGATCTCACCTAAGAGTATGTTAAACCTCACCCTCAACCGTCCCTGTTTGATCACCCAAAGGGGTGGGCCAAGGAGGTTGGACGGTCCAGATTTTTTGGACTGTCCAGCCACTCTGCTTGCTGGAAAAAAATATAAATGTCAGCAGGTTTTTAAAAGGGTGGGCCACCTTTGTGGACCCCACCTTATTGTATACTTGTACAGGGATGTTGGCCTTGCATTTCTCCAAATTTTGGCAGACCTAGGCCCACTCTAATGGGGTACACAAGTCAGGGACAGCAGCATTGCTGCAGCAGGAAAATAAAATCTGGACCTTGCTGTCCATAATTTGTATGAAATAAATAAAATATTTATACTACCTCAAAAATACTAAAATTTTGCAGTGAAGTGGCCCACCCATGGTAGGACCTACCTGAAAAATTTTAGGGTTAACAAACCTCATTTGGGTATCCAAATAGGTGGGCCAACATAATGGACTGCCAGAAAAATTCTGCAGTGCAGTCCAGCAGTATAGTTCCATAAACACAAAGTTTTAAAAATATTTTTCTCAGAAGGTGAGCCATTTTTATGGGTCCCATATTGATGTAGGCTTGATGAGGGACCTTGGGTCCAAATTTCATGAATTTAGGAGGCTCAGTACCCACCCATTAGATGGCCCAAATTTAGGACAATTACATTCCAACAATAGTTCACCCTGTACAGATTATATTTTTAAAATTTATTAAAACACTTATCAGTGTCTAAAAATTGTAAAAATTTATATAGATGTGTTACACTCATGTTAGGACGTATCTGCAAAATTTTGGAGCCATTGGACATCTGTACACACCATAGTGGTGGCTGGACCTACCCACTATAATATGGTGTCCAGATCAGTCTGAGTTTCAGAACAGATTATTTTATTTGAATTAATTAAAATATTTTTAGATGTCCAAAAATTATAAAATTTTATGAGGGTGTGACCCACCCATGGAAGGACCACCTTATAAATTTTCAGGGCCATCGGGCCTCTGTACCGACCGTGGTGTGGCCTGCAAATTGGATTAGTTTTGGATCAAATACCCAGGCACACCCTTATCTTGGATTGTTGGGCCTGCATTCTAATAGCATGACCCACTTGAAGTAAGTGTTGTATATCTCCCTTCTTATCTGGTGGAGCCCACTATGATATATGTATATCACCATGGGTCAGTAACCCATCTAAATTAAATAAAATTTTGAACTCCAGCAGGCCCAGGAAATGGGTGGGCTGGAATTCCAGCAAGGGGCCCAAAATTTGCTACATGGTTGATTGTTTAGGAACTATTGTGGTAAACCAGATTTGAGAGAGTGTTGCACACACTCCTTGCTTTCCTTCCTTAGATATTTTGAGCTTAATGAGTGCCCCCTTGAGGCCCACCTTTGTGGTGGTTTTGTGGGCTAGCCTTAACCAGAAATTTTAATAGTTTTATAGGCTCAATGGGCTGGAAACTTCTTTCTTGAGCCCAAGATTGTGCAAGGGCTAACCTTATTGATTCACGAGCCCAATGGGCTATCTATAAGCTGATCATGTGTATTAATGGACCTTGATGCCCTCATGAAGTGTTTAATTGTGGGTTGACTTGCAAAGCCCATATAAATGCATATTGTGAAGGGCCTTATTAAGTCTTTGTCTGATGAGGCAAGGCCCACCCTGTCGGTATAGGTCTCGCCCTTGTGTATTCTTAGACTTATGGGCTGCCTTTAAATCCACCATAATGTATGAATATGATGACTTTTATTTTGGGCCATTTCCTTAAGGCCCATTATGTAATAAAGTATATGCATGACCACCCCTTTTGTGGTAGTGATTAGGTCTGTCAGACTCACTTCTTTTGGATAGGCCCATTGATCTTGGGGCTATACTCTCCCATTTATTGTGATGGACTTAAGGGCAATAATATGCAAGAAGTTGGGCTCTTGGCTGCCCACTAAATTGACCCTGTACTTGGGCCAAAAGTGAGGCCCAACTCACTTGTGTTAAATGTAAAACTTGCCCATGTAAATGAATTACTGGGCTGCCCATGAAGCCCACCACAATATGTAAAATTATGACCTTTATGGTTGGGCCCAAACCTTACTTGAGGGTCCACTATTTGGCCCATAAGTTGGGCTTGGTGTATGGCCCATTAGGCCATGCATTGCGTGGGCTTTAGACCTTATACTATATGAGTAGTGGCGGGCTACCTCTTGGAAGCCAGTTGAGGTTGAACGTCCTCCTGGGTGATCCTAAGGTAGGCTCATGGGTTTCTTTATGGATGGTTAAAGGCCCGCCATAGACCCTAGGCCATTTATTTAGGGCTTAATGTGTATGTATGTGGAACCTACCATAACGCATGTTTGGTCCAGGCCTCCAAGCCTTGGATCGTTCGATTATGGATGTATTCTCTGCCTTGGGTTACTACTGGACTCACAATCTAGTAACAGGCCCACTTGATCTTTTCATGATACATACGCACTCTCCATCTGGTTGGGTCCCTCAGCAAATATAGTTGGCTTTTATGAGATTATCTCCACATAGTTAACTGATTTCTGGACCTTAGCAGGTCTAGGAAGTTAAACTGGCCAAAAGTTTACCAAAGGGCCTTAAACGTAAAATTTTATGGTTAAAACTTTATTTGGCTGTGGGGCCCACCATATTGAGTCACTTGTGTACCTGTTACATGCTTATATTTTCTTATAATCTTTAGGCTTAATCAGTGCATTCTTTTAGGTCACCTTTAGTGATCAGATGAGGACCCCATCTTAGATCAGATTTTTTGGGGCATCCTATGGGCCCAGAGTGGACAGGGTCGTCCCAGCTTGGCCCAACCATATATTGGGCCAACTTCCACCATTTTGATGGACTTGTGATCTAGGACAATGATAGTATTGGGCCCTTGGTTACCCACTTAAATTGTTAAGCTATTGGGCTGATGTAGTTGGGCCCATTTCATCCAAACTTAAACTTATTTAGTCATATATTGTGTAAACGGGCTACCCAACAAGTCTGACTCAATGCATGGATTCTATAGCCATTGAGAAATTGAGCCTTGGGCCTTAATTCTCCTCTTGGGGCCCATGTTGTTAAAAGTGGTATTTTATCTTTTTATGGCCTATTATGAGGAATATATATGTATATGGTTGGTTACATTTATTTTTATCTTTAATGTACGCCTTGGGCCTTCTATCCACATCATTCATGGTTGATATGCCTTTTAGAAACTGGTGGTTAAATGTCCCTATTATGGACCACTCTAGGCCTGGTTGTATTTAAGAGTGATTGGATGATCATCTTAAACTCTTGTTAGGCTCATTTCTATATCACTTAAACCCGTAGTTTGTATACTTAGTCTCGTGGGTTACCCCAGGTAAATGGGCCCCCACTAGAGCTGAGATTCCTTATGAATATTGTCTAAATACCTAGTCTTGGTCCCTTCTTGGATAGGAGGAGTGTACTACTTTGTATATCACCGCATAATGCGTCTAGACCCATCTTCATGGCCCATGTACATCATTGTATGCTTGGTTGATACTATGTATGTGTGGTCATATTGTGCCGTTGGGCATTGCATGATACTTTTTCAGAGGGACGTAGTATCCCCTCTTGAGCACGTTGGATGCTTGAGATTGATGCATGGTTGATTTTGTGTGATTCATGCATCTGACAATGCATAGCATATGAGTATTATTGCCCTTGCTTCATCAGGGCTATAGCCTCCACAGATACATCGTGGATGACCATGTTTGGACATCGAAAATGTTACTTGAGCATACTGGGTGCATAGGATGCCCATGGGTGAAATTTCTAAAACTTCCATGGTACCAAGGATCTGCTCCAGCGCCGTGACTGGGTGGAATATATGAGCGCACGAGGGCCTTATACCGTTAGGCCCCGACTCCCACTGTCGTGTAGTCGGTTGGATAGGGGTGTGGCCTTACTCGCCTGATGTAAGAGGGCATTGCTAGGCTGAGTCTGACCAGCTCATGAATGGGTCCGCTACCTTCAGGCCTTGCTTGTGATTGGCTGTCCACAGGCGGGTAGTGAGGTCTCTTACGCTCGTTTGACTGTGCGGGGTCTGTAGAGCGGCAGTCATCTAGCAGTGTAATGGACCTCGATGATTTCCTTATGATGAAAATGTACATGAAATGTGGATTGAATTTGAGCACTGGCATTACTTCGCATTGCATTTGCATCGGCTGTGTAAGCCTTATAATGCATCGCCTTGGCATGACGCCCAATACTCATTGCATTACATTACTCATTGCACTATATAGCCTTGGTATGGATTCCTACATTATCATACTGCCTTGGTATATCTTCTTATGTTCATGATAGCCTTGATAAGGCTAGTGGTATTGGTATTGATCATGACCCCCTTCTGCATTCTTTATCTTCTTCTGAGCACCATTGTCACACACTTTCACTACCCTCTAAGCTTTCTATAAGTTTATGCGCGATTGATGCGTGCATGAGATCGTAAGTTGGCGTCTTAGCAGCGGAGCTTGGATATGTGTGCGATCTGAGGATCTAGTGTTGCAGATTCTCTTCCTTCTTTCTTCTGTTATCTTATGTATGTCCTTTTGGACCTGATGTAAGCTTGCAAAAGTTCAAATTCATAGTGGATTTTGTTATGTGTGCCTTTGTTATTCTCAGATTTACTTGCTGTGATCTTGGGTATGCTCATATTGGAAATGATTATATTGTTATGAAAATCCTCCTTGTAGGATCCCATGATTGGAACCTGCCTTAGGAGCCGAGAATGGGGAACTACGGAGGCTGTTGCGGACAGAACCGGCTATCAGGTTCCTTGTGAGTTCGGTTACCGAGTCTGGGGCGTGACAAGGGTGCTCGACCTCACCTCCTCCCCTGCATCAATTTAGACTGTTGATACTATGATTCAAACCATTCATACTAGATATAATGATGCGGACCATCTAAATAGTGTATATTATGATTCAAACCATCCAGATCATAAATATTATGATTTAAACCATGCAAAACATCTAGACCATTAATATTAGGAACCAGACTATCCACATCGTCGATAACATGTATAGACCATGTAGACCATCCACTACAATATTGACGATCTAGACCATCCAGACCATTGATAATATAATCCAAATGATCTAGACCACCAATCTTATGTTTCAGACCATCCAGATTGTGTGGCCTGATTTATGAATGGACTTACCCTATTTTTGGGACAAGGTATGTTCATGGTGTGGGAGCCACTTGATAAATGGTGATATTGCTCACATGTCACACTTGTGCCTTAACCAGGGCTTTTCCTTAGAGAACAACTATCATGCCAAAGTATCTTAGCAAGATCTGGATCATGCACCAAGCACACTGATAGTGCAATAATCAAGCCGGTCCACTTATCAGGGGGCCTTCCATGTGATGGATGTCGACCACATGTCATTTTTGTATGCTGCCCTCATGACTGGTACTTCAACCTGGTTTTTGAGCTTAATTATGTCACATTCAAAATAGGGCCACCTGATGAATGGCCTGAATATCGTACAAAACGGTGCTCCTATCCATGCGGCAATGTTACTGTGAATCCCGTCCTTCCGTCTGGTGTCCTAACATAATTGGCTGCCGCTAAAAAGTAGCCCCAATATAAATCATAAATTCTTGCCAACCTGATGGTTAGAGAACTAAATGAGTTTGAACTTTTGTTTCATAATACATCCAAATTGGGACCCATAATATTGATGCTTCAATTTGATTAAGTTATATTCCACATGTAAGGTCACCAAAAACGTCATTTAGGAACGGTTTTAAACCGTTCCTATGGGTGCAAATGGTCAATAAGGACAAAATTTTAGGAACAGTTTTAAACCGTTCTTTATGTTGCCAACGGTTAAGACTAAATTTTAGGAACGGTATTTTTTATTATTTCTGAATGGAAAATAAAAGCTGTACATTTGTTTTTATATTTAAAACTCAAGTGGGGAGACACCAACAAAAACAGTGCGAAGAGCAATTTCAACGTCAGAATTTCTGAAACGGTTCAAAACCCTCCCAAAATAGAAACGGCTGGAAACCGTTTTTAAACCAAAGCCTGACCCATTTCAAATTCATGATTTTGGTGTAGTGTCTTAAGTAATTTGTAACTATTTGTGTATCATCTGTCACTCTCTACCAAAGTATCAAAGTTTTTTCTCAAAATATAAAAGAAATGACCAAATATGAGGCCGCCGTACAATTGTCCTTGTCCAAAAAAGTCTCTAGCTTTCTTTTATAATGGATTATTATACACATCTTTATTAGAAAATGCTAAAGTATATGTGGCATGAGCAGGGAAGGATTGCCAACCTACCACACTTATGTGAGACATGAGCCAACCGGTCATTAGGTAGGGTTAGGGTCCATCATAAATGTACCATGACCCAAAAATCTGACCAGTCTCAGGTGAGCTAGACTTGCTACTTGAATTTAGAACATTGGTCGTTTTCTTCGACCACCTGATGAGTGGACTGGCTGTATTTTTGTACCAATGTATGCTCAACTGGGACCCAACTGGCAATTGGCACATGGGCTAACTGTATAATCCCCTCTGCCAATAGCCTTGTCATTTGATCCTTCCACCAAAGCATGACAGTTGTTGGATGAGATTCTATCATGGAATTTAATGACATGGAGGCCTAGCGAGATTGGAATTTCCTTTGTTTCTGTGACCCTGGCCTCTTCTGCTAGATTTTCATACACAACTGTTGTCCTTTCCTTACTGCCGGGACTGAAATCCATCATCCACACATCCTCACTGGCTGTGTGGCCTGAAACGGAATTTGTGTTGAGTACAGAAGGGACCACAAACTCAACATTGATAACCTCTAATGTAGAGCGGGTCACAGACACTTTCATGGCAAAGATGGAGTAGAGAAGGCCACATTGGAGATGGAAACAATCGGGACCATCAGGACCTTAAATTAGTCGTATCTCGCAAACCAATATGACTTTTTTGACATATTATATATGATTTTGGGTAGGCGAAGATACTTAAGCTAACTAACCCTGCAATGTCGGGTTGCCCACACCAAATTTGAAAGATTCCATCAGATCGATGGTCAAAAGTTTCATTTAATTTCATTTTTACTATAAATAGGAAATTTTAGTTTAAATATGACTTTCGATCATTTGAGTTGTAGGAGTCGTGTCCAATATGAAAAGAGCTTAGAAAAGTTAGGAGAATAATATGTTGGGCCAAATTGGACATTATTTTTAGCCAAAAACCATGAAATCTAAGAATGGAGGCTGTTTATAAATAATAAGTTTACTATTTATAGTAAGTCACATTTTTAGGGTGTTTGAGTTGGGAGTTTAAATTTAAAACTCGGTCCTAGGTTCGAGCTCATTATTTAAAGGGTTGTAATTTCATTTTTTAATCACCAATCAAGTTATTTCAAATTTATTAAGAATTATTCTTGCTTTTATCCCTTACGTATTCGAGAAAGCTTTGGAGGAGTCTAGAGAGCTCCGTGAAGTTGGAGGAACTATTCCTTGAGGAAGACAGTAATCGACCTCATCACGTCCCTCCTTGCGCCAACCTTTCTACCGTTGGGCAAGGCATTCCAGCAAATTCTTTAGCAGCTCTATGCAACGATCATCATCCTAGTCGTGAAGCACAAACTGCAACCATGTTTTTGTTTTAATTTTTCAGTGTTAATAGCGTAAATATAGTGGACAGCCTAAACACACAACCAAGCTTGTATGGCAAATCTTAGGGTTTCAATAGGGTGTGTCTGGTCTAGGCCACAACCAGAGCTCTCAATGGGCCAGCTAAGCTCTGTCCAACCCTAACCCACCAAGTAAAACCAGGTGTGGCCATGCTGGAGACTACGTGGGTCTAATCCTGGACCATGATTATAATGTTGATGTTGAGCTCATGAGCTAAGTACATGGAATTGTTAAGGATTAGGTGGGATGGGATTCAAAAAAAATATATAATTATTACATATGACAGGAATTATCCCCTTTTATCATGGGACAAACCTAACTTAATGCTATGTTTGTGTCCTAGTAGCATTCACTCTTTGGTTTATTGTCCATTGAATAGATATACCCACCATCATTTGAAACTATTGAGAATAACATATATGTATTATATCCACACCATTCATCTGTTTTGCAATCTCATTTTATGGCATGGGGCCCAAAAATCAGGTAGATCCAACACTCAAGTGGCCCATACCAAATGATATATCTACGTCGTCCATATATTTTAGTGTAACATTTTGGGGCATGAGCCAAAAAATGAGTTTGATCCAACACTCAAGTGGCCCACACCAAATGAAACAGTGGCACTGATAAATTTTTAATGGTAAAAATTTGATTCCCTAAATCCTGTAGTGTGGTCCACTTGAGCTTTGTATCAGCCTCATTTTTCTGGTCAAGCCCTAAATTCAGCTGGCATAAAGGATGGACAGTGTGGATAAGCCACAAACATTATGGTGAGCCCCACATATATTTGGTAGTGTCCTTGATTTTAGAGCTAAAAAAGCGTCAAATCAAGCATTGGTTAACAAGTGAAATAATTATTACCCAATTACACTGCATTTACCAAAGGTTTTAAAAATCAAACACACCCTAAGCTTTTTTGTTTTCCCCCAAACATTAGGTGGAATTGGTGCTAGACCAAATGCAATTCCATCTCACCTAATCTCATCTAATAACCTGCGCCAAACGCCCCATGATCTAAGGAATTGGGCTTGGCGGTGGGTCAGGTCAGTCCACATTGTGCAAGGCGCTTTGCTCTAAGCATACTACATCATACACATGTGCCTGCTCGTGTGAGGGCGCATGCCAGGTTAGTGAGCTGGAGGGGTGTTCCGGCAAGAGTTTCCATTGATTATCCAAAACGCCCTTCTGTGGATACATGGGCAGACACGTCTGTCACAAGTAGGGGAGCAGATTAGGTGTTTCCCGAGTACACTTTAGTGGTTCTGGTTACTTTGTGGGGAGAAATTTCCAACTGTACGACCAGTATATGGCCCATTCCTGGGACGAAGCCCACCCCATTTTACTTCCCAAGAATACTCCCCAGGTGTACGGATGCCTTCCCAAAGGTCGAAAATGCCCCTCCTTTTCCTTCAAGCGGATCGGCCGCTGCTCGAAGACGAGCGCTAACGCTCCTCGGACTCTGAGTTATACGAACGGTTCAAAAGAGATCAACGTTACATGGGCCCCACAGTTATGTATTTATTATATCCACAACGTTCATCCAAATTTCAAGATCATTTCGGAGCATTATCCCAAAAAAAAAAAAAATCATATCTAAAGATCAACTGGACTACACCACAAAGAGTAGCAGAAAATTGATTTTCACCGTTGAAACTTTTTTAGGGCCCACCATAACATTTATTTTCCGTCCAATCCATTCATGAGGTCACAAAGACCTGGATGAATAGGAAATTTTTTTTTTTTAATGATCCAAAACTTCCGTGACCCCTAAAAGGGTTTCAACGGTAGACATTCAAAGTAGAATGGCATTACCATTTGCTACAGTCAGACCTATGGCTACGGATTATAACCGTAGCCATAGATACCATAATCCGTAGCAATAGGGTCTGTCCGGGGGGAGCGCGCCGAACTAGCGGCCCCCCGCGCCACTTGCTGGCCTGTCCGGTGCGGCCATGCCGATCTGGCGGGGCCGCGCCCATAAAGTGGGCCCTATGGCTACGGATAATAACCGTAGTTAAAATCCATAGCAACAGGTTTTTTTTTTGTGGTTTTTTTAAAAAATTTTTTTTTTTATGGAGAACTTTATTCTACCTATAATTTTCTTTAACACATATCTATATAAATATGTATATATAAGCATATAAAATTTTTTTTCTTTTTTTTTTTTTCTATTTCTTTCTTTATTCATTTAACAAGAATATATTCTAAACTAAAATTAGTTACTTGATGTACCCTATATGATTTTGGGGTAGGAGAAGCTACTTTAACCAACCAACTTGGTTATTTTCCAAGATTTCATCAGCTCGATGATCGAAAATCCATTTCATTCACTTAGCGATCAATTTCATTCATTTCATTTGCATGCATTTCACGGTCATTTCGCTTCAATTCATCATCACTTCCATGCATTTCACGGTCATCCGAAACATTTTCGTGTTGATTCACGGTCATTTCGAGGCATTTCACGGTCAAACTCCTTCACTTTACGGTCATTTACATGCATTTCACGGTTATTTCGCTTTAATTCATGATCACTTCCATGCATTTCAAGGTCATCCAAAATAATTATGTGTTGATTGACGGTCATTTTGAGGCATTTCACGGTCAAACTCCTTCACTTCACGGTCATTTGCATGCATTTCACGGTCATTTCGCTTCAATTCATCATCACTTCCATGCATTTCACGGTCATCTGAAATAATTTCGTGTTGATTCACGGTCATTTCGAGGCATTTCACGGTCAAACTCCTTCACTTCATGGTCATTTGCATGCATTTCAGGGTTATTTCACTTCAATTTATTATCACTTCCATGCATTTCACGGTCATCCGAAACAATTCCGTGTTGATTCACGGTCATTTCGAGGCATTTCACGGTCAAACTCCTTCACTTCACGATCATTTGCATGCATTTCACGGTCATTTCGCTTCAATTCATCATCACTTCCATACATTTCACGGTCATTCGAAACAATTCCGTGTTAATTCACGGTCATTTCGAGGCATTTCACGGTCAAACTCCTTCACTTCACGGTCATTTGCATGCATTTCATGGTCATTTCGCTTCAATTCATGATCACTTCCATGCATTTCACGGTCATCCAAAACAGTTCCGTGTTGATTCACGGTCATTTCGAGGCATTTCACGGTCAAACTCCTTCACTTCACGGTCATTTGCTTGCATTTCACGGTCATTTCGCTTCAATTTATCATCACTTCCATGCATTTCACAGTCATCCGAAACAATTCCGTGTTGATTCACGGTCATTTGGAGGCATTTCACGGTCAAACTCCTTCACTTCATGGTCATTTGCACGCATTTCACGGTCATCCAAAACAATTCCGTGTTGATTCATGGTCAATTCGAGGCATTTCATGGTCAAACTCCACTTCATGGTCATTTACATGCATTTCACGGTCATTTCGCTTCAATTCATCATCACTTCCATGCATTTCACGGTCATCCAAAACAATTCCGTGTTGATTCACGGTCATTTCGAGGCATTTCACGGTCAAACTCCTTCACTTCACGGTCATTTGCATGCATTTCACGGTCATTTCGCTTCAATTCATGATCACTTCCATGCATTTCACGGTCGTCCGAAACAATTCCATGTTGATTCATGGTCATTTCGAGGCATTTCACGGTCAAACTCCTTCAATTCAGAGTCATTTGCATGCATTTCACGGTCATTTTGCTTCAATTCATGATCACTTCCATGCATTTCACGGTCGTCCGAAACAATTCCGTGTTGATTCACGGTCATTTCGAGGCATTTCACGGTTAAACTCCACTTCACGGTCATTTGCATGCTTTTCACGGTCATTTCGCTTCAATTCATGATCACTCATTCCAAACATTTTCGTGTTGATTCACGGTCATTTCGAGGCATTTCACGGTCAAACTCCTTCACTTCACGGTCATTTGCATGCATTTCATGGTCATTTCCACGCATTTCGTGATCCAATCGCTTCACTTCACGGTCATTTTCATACATTTCACGATCATTCCCGGCAATTTCGTGTGATTCATGGTCATTTTCCTAAAAATTAACCTATACCCTAACCTAAATCTATACTTATAACCTAAACCTATTCTCAAATCCCAAAACTTATAACTTAAACCTAAACCTTAACGTAAACTTATAACCTATAGCAAATGACCTTAACCTACACCCTAACCTTAACCTATAACCTATAACCTAAACCTATTCTCAAATCCCAAAGGTTATAGGTTTTGGTTTAGGTTATAGGTTATAGGTTTAGGTTTAGGTTTTGGGATTTGAGAATGGGTTCGGGTTTAGGTTATAAGTTTTGGTTTCAGTTTAGGTTATAGGTTAGGGTTTAGGTTTAGGTTATAGGTTTTTGGATTTGAGAATGGGTTCGGGTTTAGGCTATAGGTTTTGGTTTTAGTTTAAGTTATAGGTTTTGGTTTAGGTTATAGGTTTTAGGATTTGAGAATGGGTTCGGGTTTAGTCTATAGGTTTGGGTTTTGGTTTAGGTTATAGGTTTTGGTTTAGGTTATAGCTTTTTGGGATTTGGGAATGGGTTCGGGTTTAGATTATAGGTTTTGGTTTTGGTTTAGGTTACAGGTTTTGGTTTTGGTTTAGGTTATAGGTTTATGTTAAGGTTTAGGTTTAGGTTTTGGGATTTGAGAATGGGTTCGGGTTTAGGTTATAGGTTTTGGTTTTGGTTTAGGTTATAGGTTATAGGTTTAAGTTAAGGTTTTGGTTTAGCTTTAGGTTATAGGTTTTGAGATTTGAGAATGGGTTCGGGTTTAGGTTATAGGTTTTGGTTTTGGTTTTGGTTATAGGTTTTGGTTTAGGTTAAGGTTTAGGTTTAGGTTATAGGTTTTTGGATTTGAGAATGGGTTCGGGTTTAGGTTATAGGTTTTGGTTTTGGTTTAGGTTATAGGTTTTGGGATTTGAGAATGGGTTCGGGTTTAGGTTATAGGTTTTGGATTTGGTTTTGGTTTTGGTTTAGGTTATAGGTTTTTGGATTTAAGAATGGGTTATGGTTTAGGTTTAGGAAATCGGGTTCAGGTTTGGTATTGAGTTTAAGTTTGGGTTTTCAAGTTTAGGTTTAGGTTAGGGAGTTGAGATTAGGATTAGGTGTAGGTTTAGCTTTAGGGAATTGAGTTTAGGTTATAGGTTTAGGGAAAGGTTAGGCTTAGGTTATAGGTTTTGGGATTTGGGAATAGTTTTAGGTTATAAGTATAGGTTTAGGTTAGGTTATAGGTTAAGGTTTAGGGATTTGAGTTTAGGTTTAGGCTAAGGTTTAGGTTTAGGGAATTGAGTTTAGGTTATAGGTTTAGGGAAAGGTTAGGTTTAAGTTATAGGTTTTGAGATTTGAAAATAGTTTTAGGTTATAAGTATAGGTTTAGGTTAGGTTATATGTTAAGGTTTAGGGATTTGAGTATAGGTTATAGGATTAGGTTTAGGTTTAGGTTTAGGGATTTGAGTTTAGGTTATAGGCTTAGGTTTAGGTTTTAGGTTTTACGTTTAGGTTTAGGTTTGGGTTTGGGTTTTGGGATTTGATAATGGGTTCGAGTTTAGGTTATAGGTTATAGGTTTAGGTTAAGGTTTTGGTTTTGGTTTAGGTTATATGTTTTGAGATTTGAGAATGGGTTCGGGTTTAGGTTATAGGTTTTGGTTTTGGTTTAGGTTAAAGGTTTTGGTTTAGGTTAAGGTTTAAGTTTAAGTTATAGGTTTTGGTTTAGGTTATAGGTTATAGGTTTAGGTTAAGGTTTTGGTTTAGGTTTAGTTTATAGGTTTTGGGATTTGAGAATGAGTTCGGGTTTAGGTTATAGGTTTAGGTTTTGGTTTATGTTATAGGTTATAGGTTTAGGTTAAGGTTTTGGTTTAGGTTTAGGTTATAGGTTTTGAGATTTGAGAATGGGATCGGGTTAGGTTATAGGTTTTGGTTTTGGTTTTGGTTATAGGTTTTGGTTTAGGTTAAGGTTAGAGGTTTTGGGATTTGAGAATGGGTTTGGGTTTAGGTTATAGGTTTTGGTTTTTCTTTAGGTTATAGGTTTTAGGATTTGATAATGGGTTCGGGTTTAGGTTATAGGTTTTAGTTTTAGTTTAGGTTTAGGTTATAGGTTTTCGGATTTAAGAATGGGTTATGGTTTAGGTTAAAGGTTTTGGTTTAGGTTAAGGTTTAGGTTATAGGTTATAGGTTTAGGTTAAGGTTTTGGTTTAGATTTAGGTTATAGGTTTTGGGATTTGAGAATGGGTTCGGGTTAGGTTATAGGTTTTGGTTTTGGTTTAGGTTATAGGTTTTGGTTTAGGTTAAGGTTTAGGTTTAGGTTAGAGGTTTTGGGATTTGAGAATGGATTCGGGTTTAGGTTATAGGTTTTGGGATTTGAGAATGGGTTCAGGTTTTGGTTTAGGTTTAGGTTTAAGTTATAGGTTTTGGGATTTAAGACCAAAACCTATAAATCCAAAACGTAAACCTTAACCAAAACCTATAACCTATAACCTAAACCAAAACCAAAACCTATAACCTAAACCCGAACCCATTCTCAAATCCCAAAACCTATAACCTAGACCAAAACCTATAACCTAAACTAAAACCAAAACCTATAGCCTAAACCCGAACCCATTCTCAAAACCAAAACCTATAACTTAAACCCGAACCCATTCTCAAATCCCCAAACCTATAACCTAAACCTAAACCAAAATCTTAACCTAAACCTATAACATATAACCTAAACCAAAACCTATAACCTAAACCAAAACCAAAACCTATAACCTAAACCCAAACCCATTCTCAAATCCCAAAACCTATAACCTAAACCAAAACCTATAACCTAAACTAAAACTAAAACCTATAGCCTAAACCCGAACCCATTCTCAAATCCAAAAACCTATAGCCTAAACCTAAACCTTAACCTATAACCTAAACCGAAACTAAAACTTATAACCTAAACCCGAACCCATTCTCAAATCCTAAAACCTAAACCTAAACCTAAAACTTATAACCTAAACCAAAACCAAAACCTATAACCTAAACCCGAACCCATTCTCAATTCCTAAAACCAACAACCAAAACCTATAGCCTAAACCCGAACCCATTCTCAAATCCAAAAACCTATAACCTAAACCTAAACCTTAACATAAACTGTTAACCTATAACCTAAACCGAAACTAAAACCTATAACCTAAACCCGAACCCATTCTCAAATCCCAAAACTTGAGCTGTGAAATGAACACGGAATCGCTAGGAATGACCGTGAAATGCATGGAAATGATGGTGAAGTGAAATGACCACGAAGTGCATGGAAATGGCCGTGAAGTGAAGTGAATTGACCATGAAGTGAAGTGAATTGACCGTGAAGTGTGTCAAATTGATCATGAATGAACACGGAATCGCAGGGAATGACCGTGAAATGCATAAAAATGATGGTGAAGTTAAGTGAATTGACCGCGAAGTGCTTGAAATGGCCATGAAGTGAAGTGAATTGACCGTGAAGTGCATCAAAATGATCGTGAATGAACACGGAATCGCTGCGAAGTGCGTCGAAATGGCTGTGAAGTGAAGTGCGGTGAATTGACCGTGAAGTGCGTCGAATTGACTGTGAATGAACACGGAATCGCTAGGAATGACCGTGAAATGCATGGAAATGATGGTGAAGTGAAGTGAATTGACCGTGAAGTGCGTGAAAATGGCCGTGAAGTGAAGTGAATTGACCGTGAAGTGTGTCGAATTGACCGTGAATGAACACGGAATCGCTAAGAATGACCGTGAAATGCATGGAAATGAAGGTGAAGTGAAGTGAAATGACCGCGAAGTGCATGGAAATGGCCGTGAAGTGAAGTGAATTGACCGTGAAGTGCATCGAATTGACTGTGAATGAACACGGAATCGCTAGGAATGACCATGAAATGCATGGAAATGACAGTGAAGTGAAGTGAAATGATCGCGAAGTGCGTGAAAATGGCCATGAAGTGAAGTGAATTGACTGTGAAGTGCGTCGAATTGACTGTGAATAAACACGGAATCGTTAGGAATGACCGTGAAATGCATGGAAATGATGGTGAAGTGAAGTGAAATGACCGCGAAGTGCATGGAAATGGCCATGAAGTGAAGTGAATTGACTGTGAAGTGCGTCAAATTGACCGTGAATGAACACGGAATCCCTAGGAATGACCGTTAAATGCATGAAAATGACGGTGAAATGACCGTGAAGTGCATGAAAATGGTCGTGAAGTGAAGTGAATTGACCGTGAAGTGCATCGAATTGACCGTGAATGAACACGGAATCACTAGGAATGACTGTGAAATGCATGGAAATGATGGTGAAGTGAAGTGAAATGACCGTGAAGTGCATGAAAATGGCCGTGAAGTGAAGTGAATTGACTGTGAAGTGTGTCGAATTGACCGTGATGAACACGAAATCGCTAGGAATGACCGTGAAATGCATGAAAATGATGGTGAAGTGAAGTGAAATGACCACGAAGCGCACGGAAATGGCTGTGAAGTGATGTGAATTGACTGTGAAGTGCGTCGAATTGACCATGAATGAACACAGAGTCGCTAGGAATGACCCTGAAATGCATGAAAATGACGGTGAAGTGAAGTGAAATGACCGCGAAGTGCGTGAAAATGGCCGTGAAGTGAAGTGAATTGACCGTGAAGTGCGTCGAATTGACCGTGAATGAACACAGAATCGCTAGGAATGACCGTGAAATGCATGAAAATGATTGTGAAGTGAAGTGAATTGACCGCGAAGTGTGTGGAAATGGCCGGGAGGTGAAGTGAATTGATCGTGAAGTGTGTCGAATTGACCGTGAATGAACACGGAATTGCTAGGAATGACCGTGAAATGCATGGAAATGATGGTGAAGTGAAGTGAAATGACCGCGAAGTGCGTGGAAATGTCCATGAAGTGAAGTGAATTGACCGTGAAGTGCGTCGAATTGACCATGAATCAACACGGAATTGCTGGGAATGACCATGAAATGCATGGAAATGATGGTGAAGTGAAGTGAATTGACTATGAAGTGCGTGAAAATGGCCATGAAGTGAAGTGAATTAACCGTGAAGTGTATTTTTAACCATCAAACCGATGGAATCTTGGAAAATTACTATGTTAGTTGGCTAAATTAGTTTCTCCTACCCCAAAATCATATATGGTAAGTTATGTAACTCATTCTAGTTTAGGAGATATGCTTGTTAAATAAATAAATAAAGAAATGAATTAAGAGATAGAAAAATATTTTTATATACTTATATATACATATATTATATAATTATGTATTTTAAAAAAATGTAAGGGAGAAAAAGTTCTCCCCATTAAAAAAATAAAAAAATAAAGAGCCTATTGCTACTGATTTTAGCTACGGTTATTATCCGTAGCTATTGGGCCCACCCTATAGGCGCGGCCCCGCCAGATCGGCGTGACCGTGCCGAAGAGGCCAGCAAGTGGGGTGGGGGGCTGCTAGTTCGGGGTGCCCACCCCGAACGGACCCTATTGCTACGGATTATGATATCTATGGATACGGTTATAATCCGTAGCTATAGATCTGACCGTAGCAAATGGTAATGCCATTCTGCTTTGAACGTCTACCGTTGAAACCCTTTCAGGGGTCACGGAAGTTTTGGATCATTACAAAATTTATTTTTCCTATTCATCCAGGTCTTTGTGACCTCATGAATGGATTGGATGGAAAATAAATGTTATGGTGGGCCCTACAAAAGTTTCAACGGTGAAAATCAATTTTCTGCTGCTTTTTGTAGTGTGGTCCAGTTGATCTTTGGATATATTTTTTTTTTTGGATAATGCTCCCAAATGATCTCAAAATATGGATGAACGTTGTGGATATAATAAATACATAACTGATGGGCCCATGTAACGTTGATATCCTTTGAACCGCTCGTACAACTGGCAGTTCTATGAGCGTTAACGCTTGAAGGAAAAAGCAGGGGCATTTTCAACCTTTTGCAGGGCGTCCGTACACCCGGGGAGTATTATTGGAAAGGAAAATGGGGTGGGCTTCGTCTCAGGACTGGGCCATATAGTGGTCGTACAGTTGGAAATTTCTCCTCTGTGGGGCCTACTTTGATGACTTTTTTATATATCCATGCCGTCTATTCATTTTTTTCAGGTCATTTTAGGTTGTTATCACAAAAATTAAGCATATTCAATCCTTTGGTGGACCACAAAACTGGAAAATTAGTGAATGATAATTAAAAACATTTTTTAGGCTACAAAAGTTTTGGATCAAGTTGATATTTCTATTTTCTCTTCATCCAGATCTAGTTTACTTCATCAATAGGGTGGATGGCAAATAATTTTTATGGTGGGTACTGAGAACTTTTTAATGGTGGACATTCAATTACCACTTTTTCTTTTAGTGTGCTCTACTTGAGATTTCTATCTACTTAACTTTTGGGACCACTCCCTAAAATGTTATGGAAAAATAGATGAACGGCGTGGATATACAACACATCATCAATTGTCATAGTAGCCAACGGGTAACACCCACTAATGTGTTAGCCGGGTAACACATCATACGGTCCCACGAACTGATGCGTTAATCCGTACAAACATGCCTTCCAGAGATTTGACCATATAAAGAGAATTGGCTCTCTCGCTCTACATTTCATGGAAGCGGATTGCGTGGTGTGCTACACACCACTGGCCTCGGTGATGCGGTGACATGGCAAAGATCTGTGGCCCCATCATGACGTGTGTCATATGAAAAGATCATTCAGGGCATGAGCCCGAAGTGAGGGAGATCGAAACCCAAGACTTGTGACACACCATGCAATCCGCGCTCACATTTAATTTGGCCACTCTGATAGTTAATGCAAAAGGGATTAGGTGGAATGGAATTGCATTTGTTCCTATGGAAGATTTTTGGTGGATTTGGAAATCCACTACATCTGCAGGCCTTACATTGATGCATGTGTTTTATCCATGCCGTCCGTTCATATGCATCCTTTACACGTAACATTTGAATTATATGTGTAATTGAACGACAACAACTGTGCATCTGATCCATTGATTAAATGGTCCACCAAACAGGGGGTTTGCTGAATACATGCTTTTACTTGAGGACGAATCTGATCCCAAATATGGGGATTAGATGGTCTAAATACCATAGTATTTTCGGACATACAATCCTTATGCAATAATGGTGTTAATCTCATCTAATGCAATTCCATACTATTTAATTCCACGAACCAAACAGGCCCTGAGAGATTTTCAGGTCATGATTCCTCCATATGTGGAAGGCTCACTGGTACATATATGTGAACCATAAGCGCCACTTAGACAAATACAATTAAGAAATTAAATTCAATACCATATAAGCTCGGTCCACCAAAGGAGCGAATAGTTCCCCTGAAAAACAAAAAACAAAAACTCATAGCCTACGTAAAAATGGTTTCTGCACTTGGTAGACCCTCAAACATATTTCCTACCACATGCTCCACGCCTTCAAAACCAGGTAAAAGAACTTGAGTGTATAAGACAGATCTATCCAAACATATGCACCAATATATATGGGCGTGTACGCATGCATACAACAAATTACATCCGGTGTACACATTCTCACGTGGGAAAACGTGCAAATATGAAAAATATGTACGAGTTTTGAGCTTTTCATAAAATGCACTTGCAGCAAATCAAAATTTACACACACGGAGAGAGAGAGAGAGAGAGAGAGAGAGAGAGAGAGAGAGAGAGAGAGAGAGAGAGAGAGAGAGAGAGAGAGAGAGAGAGAGAGAGAGAGAGAGAGAGAGAGAGAGAGATCTACCTAAGTAATAAGGTGCACTTGCAATTACGTGACGCAAATTGAAATTGACACCTTGTGAGGTAGGGAAGAGCATGCAAAATAGTGGAGGGAGATCATATTTTCCTTGAGTGATTAAAGCCTTGAATCCACAAGAAATTAAGATAGAAATTTTGGTTATTTATTGAATAATGTATATAATATCTCAATTACACCACTAATAAAAATAAAACCCTAACTTAAAATTATCCAAAATAGCAAAAAAATCATTTGAAGTATAAATTTGTTAAAAATAAAAATATCAAATAAATTTTATCAAAGTATTTCCAGCATTATTACAGCAATTTAAAAAAAAGAAATCAAAAATCAAAATCACTTTTAAGTAGTAAATTTTTTTTTCCTAAAAGTACAGTTTTGGATAGAAAGTGTGCATGTTCTTGTAAATGGATGGACGTGACCGACCATATGGGTTGGTTGACCCTATATGGCCCATTACATAAAGATTGATAGATCATGCTTCTCGTAATAATACCTACATTAAACAAAATTATGATTTACCGTTCACACTACAAATGACAATTTCTCCTTATTTGGAATGAATTTCATTAAACCGAACACACCTAGGGTCAGTTACATCATACCCTATGTAAGACCAGGCCTAGATCTAACGGACTACTCTTTCCATTTGGCATTCTTTGGGTCCAACCATGCTAAGAATGTATGTGCCACGCCTTACATCAATACGCATGGAAAGTGAGAGATTATGCTAGTGACGGTCCCCCACTTGCATCAATCACTTATTTCACTTAATTGAAACCATTATACACCTTAAATATCTATTTCAAAGAAATGACTGACCAAGTGCTCATGGCCAAGGAACTTGTTAAACCGAGGCTTCTTTGAACCCATTTCACTAATATCGCAAATTTGCGACGGACTAGATCCGTCGCAAAACGAAATTTAACTGCCTTGGTCTGTCGGTCTGATGTGTGACAACAAGAAAATGACGAATGTGAACCGTCACTAATATGCGACGGTTTTAGTTCGTCGCAAATAAAAGACCCAATCCACCACTACCCGAATCATTCGTCATTTATGAAATTTGGCGACGGATGTGATACGTCACTGTTTTTATGATAAGCGACGGCTACGGTCCGTCGCTGAATTTCATAATGATGACCTTATAATTTAGGTCGAGCGATTTTCTTTTGGGTATGGATAGGATACGTCATTTATTTGTGGCGGAATCCGCCATTTACCTTTTGCGACGCAGCAAACAACGATGGACCAAAGCAGTCGTTAATTGGTTTTGCGACGAATCTAGTCCGTCGCAAATTTACGATTTTGGTTTAATGGAATCAACAATGAGCGTTTAATTCCCCCCCTTTTTTTTTGTGGTGCTGTACACTTGAACTTTGGATCGGCATCAATTTTAGACTCATGACTGAATACAAATAGGTGTAGATAAAACACATCATGGTGGGCCCATGGAGGTTAGACCACGTGCTGCAAGGTATCCCTATGGCACCTGGCAACCCACTTCCTTAACTTGGAGGAAGCAGATTAGGTGTGGCCCAGCCTCAGCCAAGATGGTGCAGCCCTTACTGTGGTGCCCACCTTGATGTATGTATTTTATATCTATGCCATCCTAGATCATTTCAGGGCATGAGCCCATAAATGAAGTAAATCCAAATCTTAGGTGGACCATATCTTAGGAAATAATGTTGATTGACCATTAAAAACTTCTTGTGCCTCATTGGATCAAGATTTTATATATATATATATATATATATATATATATATATATATATATATATATATATATATATATATATATATATATATATATATTCTTGAAATTTGTAGCATACCAAGCGCATGACAATTTATGAATATCTCCTTCGGTGTGCGCTTATCACCCCCAAATGGTATGATATTACTTTAAAAAGGAAATGACCAAAATGCCCTTACCACCTGCTTTAACTCATGGCCTTTAAAAAAGGTAGGTTGAGTCTGACATGCAAGGGAAACTATATTAAATTAAAGGAAACTATATTCTTTTTGGCATAGAATACATGATTTCAATCAGGCCCTTAGTTATAAAAATACTCTCACGAGCCATTGTAAAAAATTCATGCCTACCAGTAAGTTCAGCTTGCGTGGCCCAGTTGAGTTTCGGATCAGGTTGGTTTTTCGAATGTCACTTCATTTTAATGAGTTTCATCTGATGAATGGATTGGATGGAGTATAAATACTATTGTTTGCCACGTGCACAATCTGTGGTTGGTGTTCCCTCCCTCTCCATTGTTCCCTGTAGTGTGGCCAACCTCAGTTTTTTATGAGGATGAATTTTTGGCTGCTAGGCCTAAAATCAAGGGACGCACCCGATGTCCCGTGTGGAGTGGGCCCAGCTCGATTGTTGTAGGAACTACGTACAACAGGTGGTGTAGGGGATTCGGGTCCAATATAAGCAGGCAACTCACCTGGTTAAAGAGTTTGATGAAAGATACAATAGTCGCCCGTGGGTATCCCATCCCCATTGTTCCCTATGGTGTGGCCCACCTGAGAACAGAATCGGATGGAGAATGGATTTTACATATTCAACATGGTGGGCCTCACACAGCTTGTTTATTTCATGTCCTACTTAAAACATGTGTTGCAGGGGTTTTCGGGCCCATTTGAAAGGCAGGTGCTAGAAATGTGCTTGCATGGTCCATCTGATTTGGTTTGAAAAGCAAATGTTAATGGTCCACATTCAATGGAAAACTGATGGTGAGGATCCTCTATTCCGGATGTTCTATGTGAATTCCGGTTCGTGATCTGTCAAAATAGTGCATACATATACTCCGGTGTTCCATGTGTGCAGGCATGAATATCGCTTTAATTCGCTGCATGTTGATGAACTCATACATAAATTAATCCAGACCACGCAACCACTTTGTGCGATGGGGAGTAATGACAAGGACTTAGGGCTTATAATTTTATTAGTAGATATATTAAAAAGAGAGGAACCAAAAAAAAAAAAACACTAGTCTAGCTTTCTTTTCCCATAGATTATTAGAGATATTTGTAATGAGAAATGCAAAGCCACGTGGCAGTAGGAGAGACTAAGAGGTGTTCCATCCTGAGCCATTCATTAGGTGGAGTCCATCATGAATGTACCATGACCCAACAATCCAACTAGTCTCAGTTGGGCCAAACATGTGTTGTTGACTTTATGGGTATATTCGACTGGGACCCAGTTGAAGATTGGTTCGGATCTCACACACGTGCCACATTGGCACATGTGCAACCTCTTAATTTAACCTCCCCTCTATCAATATAGCATTGTCATTTGCTCACTTCCACTAGCATGCTAGTTCTTGAGCGAAATCCTCTTGTAGAATTCAATCACATGAATGCCTAGCGAGATTGGAATATCCCTTGTTTCTGCAAATCCGGCTGCTTTTGCGAGATTGTCATACTCAGCTGCCGTCCGTTCCTTACCGCCGGGACTGAAGGCCATCATCCATAGATCTTCACTGGCTGTGTGGCGTGAAACGGCATCTGTACAAAGTATGGAAGGGACCACGAGCTCAACATTGATCACCTTTCCACCGTCAGGCAACGCATTCCAGCAGTTCTTTAGCAGCTTTACACAATGATCATCGTCCCAGTCGTGAAGCACAAACTGCATGCAGCCATGTTTGTGTTTTAAATTTTCAATGTTAATAGCATAAATACAATGGACAGCTTAAAGACACATAACCAAGCTTGTATGGCTAATCTTAGGGTTTCAAATGGGCTAGTCTGGTTTGTTCTGCAACTAGGGCTCTCAATTGGCTGGCTGAATTCTGTCCAAGCACAGCTCACAAAGTAAAATCAGGCCTGAATCCTGCTGGGCCCATATGAGAAAAATTAAATAGGCCCGAGCCCAGTGTGTCTAATAAAGGGTTTCTAATATTTCAGCCCAAGCATGAAAGGCCAACAGGCCATCTCAACTCATATACAACCCTAGACACAACGTGTTAATGTGGAGCTCATGAGCCCAGTGCATGAAATAGGGTCAACCCCAGACCCTGATCTAAGGAATAGAGCTTCTGGGTCGGTCAGGCCAGTCCACATTGTGTATTGCGATTTCCTCTGCGCATACTGCATCATACACGCGTGCCTGTGCTTGTGTGAGGGCATGTGCCAGCTAGTGGGCTGGAGGGGTATTCAGGCACTTTTGACGCCCTTTGCACTTTGCATTCTCCGTAAGAGTTTCCATTAATTACCAAAATGCCCCTTTTCACCCTTCTAAGGATGCATGTTTAGACATGAGACATGACTGCTCCCAAACAGAAACGTTGATCTGTACAAACATGCATCTAGAGATTTAACCACATCAAGAGAATTCTCTCTTACTCTCACTCTACATTTCATTTGGGCATTTTGAATCAGGTTCTGAACAATATTGAATGCGTTGATTTGTTCCAGACTGTTTTGGTCATGCGGTTTTGGACAGGTTATCTAGGTTATGTTGACTGAGACTTGATATTCTATTAGTTATTTGTTAAATACTTTGAAATTAGGAGTAAAATTCAACCACAGCACTCATGGCCCATGTGAGGAGATTAAGATGGATGGTGGCTCATGTAACACTTATAGCATATAAGCATTAAAAGATTGATAGTGACACATGTAGATAAAAACAAATAAATAAACATTTAACTAACCTTCATAAAAATGGTCTCTGCACTTGGTACACCCTCAAACATATTCCCTCCCACGTGTTCCACGCCTTCAAAACCAAGTAAAAGGAATTAGGCCCATAGATACATCCATCCAAACACATGTACCACTATAAATATGCATGTATGCATACATGATACACCTATTTACACTCCGGTCAATTTCCCTTTAATGACTAGGAAATAATACTTAGATCTTCTGTCTAAAAAAAATCAGATTCTTTTCTTTCCTTTATTAGGTGGGCTATGACACACTAAATTGGCCGTTAAAAGAATTTTTTAGCCTTACATTTGTTTTAATATGCTGCTGCCCATGGAAAGTATATATGCAGCGACCTCATTTTTATGACAAAAGACAAAACGGTGGAGCTCTCACACGGTGACACACACCGTCAATGGGTGTGGCTCCAATACACGTGTGCATTTTGCAAACAGAGGAGAGAGAGAGAGAGAGAGAGAGAGAGAGAGAGAGAGAGAGAGAGAGAGAGAGAGAGAGAGAGAGAGAGAGAGAGAGAGAGAGAGAGAGAGAGAGAGAGAGAGAGAGAGAGAGAGAGAGAGAGAGAGAGAGCGCTACCTGGGCAATGAGGTGCACTTTCAATTACATGAGGCAAATCGTAATTCGAACCGCGTATGTGTGGAAAGTGGGAGACAATGGAAGAAATGCAGGTGCCTGTGCCCCCACCCACATCCATCACTTGTTTCACTTCATTGAAACCTTTATACACCTTAAATATCTCTTTCAAAGCAATAACAGAGCCATTGCTCATAGCCTCTTGAAATAAATTGTTGAACCTAGGCTCCTTCGAACAAAACCCAAAGATATCCACACCATGGGCCATCTCAAAAGGGGTACGCCCGCCTTCAATCACGGCATCCTTAAGATAAAACAAGCCCTCCACCGTTGCTCGATCCAGGCTCAGTTTTGCTATTGCAGCTGCCATGACACCATCCTTGTCAGGCACCAGGAAACGAGATCGGTCCGTTAGACCGTACAAGTGTTCCGGCACCCCACCCGTACCGTCTGATCTTATTGACATGGTGAGGATCGCATCCGTTACAAGGACTCGGAGTATACGCTCCAAGAAGGCTGCAGCATGTGGATTAGATGTGGGCATTTTGGCAACCATCTCTGCTGGGGAAAGCATAGCTTCAGGCCCAGCATCGGCGATGATCTCGAACACCTTTAGATCGATCGCAGCTCGCAAGACCATCGGGAGGCAGATGATGTCTCCCAGGCTGATAGGCATTAGGCCGTTTGCATGATCGTAGACGTCCATCTTATGTTTGTGAGTCTGGAATCTTAGCAAAGTTGATACCTGCACTTACACTGATTTATAGGCGTTGGATGCTACAAGTAATACAATAGAAGTCAGGAAACGGCAACTTGAAGGAAGCGGATTGGCTGGTGTACCTCACACCCGCTGTATAGCTGCTTTGATCACGAGGTATGTGTTATATTCAAACCGTCCATTCATCTTACGAGCTCGTTTTAAGACTTTAGACAAAAAATAAGATAGATCTAACTATCAAGTGGACCACACTTGCAAAAAAAAGGTGGAGGATTGAACGTGAACCATTGAAATCCTTTTCGGAGTCACAGAAGTTTTGAATCAATATAAAATTTGTTTTTCCACTTCATACAGGTAGTTTTGACCTTACGAACAGATTAGATGGAAAATAAACGTTATAGTGGCCCTACAAATTTTTTAATGGTGAAAATCATTATCTCCACTACTATCTATGGTGTGGTCCATATCATCTTTGGATATGATTAGTTTTTTGAATAATGCTCTAAAATTATCTCCAAAAATAAATGAACAGCATAGATATAATAAATACATCACTGTGGGGCCATGTAACTTTGATATCCTTTGAACCGTTCGTACAACTCGAAACTCGAGGACCGTCAGTGGCACTGACAAAGTGTAGTGATCTAGAAGGCCCATCGCGTGAAATGAAATTACACTCTCTTTTTTCAGAAAAAGGATATAAATAAATAAATAAATAAATCTAGAAGGGCCATGTCCTATTAGTCCAAGTTAGTGATCCATCCATAGCTCGACTTCGCCTAATTTAATTGGTGGTGTATGCCGGATTATATTTTCACCGTGAGTCCTACTTAATGACCCATCAATAAAGGATGTACCATTTGAACGGTTTGGATCAATATACAAGTAGGCTATAGGGCCTATTGTGATGTATGTGTCTTATCCACACCATCCATCCATTTTATCATCTCATGTTAGATCATGAGCCCAAAATTCAAACATATCCAGAGCCCAAGTGGACCACATCACAGGAAATAGTGTGTATTGAACACTTACCGTTGAAGATTCTTGGGGACACAAATTTTGAATCAAGCTGATATTTGTTTGTTTTTTTTTTTTTGTTTCCCTTTTCCATCTATGTCTGTGACCTTATGAACAGTTTGGATGAAAGATAAACATTATCGTGGGGTACAGAAAGGTTTCAACGGTGGACATCATCACCCTCAATTTTTCTCTTGGTGTTGTCTAATCAATCTTTGAATATGCTTAAATTTTAGACTCATGCACTGAAATGATATGGTAAAACAGATATGAACAGACTAGAAGACACATATTTTATCTTGAACCCACTTACCCTCCCTCTCCATGAACGAAGACACATACCCCCTCCCCCCTCTCCGTGAACGAAGACCAGTCTATCTTTTAAATTATTTATGCACCACTGCCAACTGCTTTCACAGTAAGTCCAAAAACCGCCCGCCTAAGTCTTGCATGCATCTTGACCATTGTATTTTGATATTGACAGTAATATCCCTTTTCCGATATGCATGATTTCTTGCAACCCGCCAATCTAAGTGGGGCTACTATCATGTTCTTTGTGACAAATCAATACCGTCCAATAGTTTCACTAGATCATTTTATAGCCTGAGCCAAGATTAAAAGTTCAATTGGATCCCATGGGAGGAAAAAGTAAGATGAGAAATGCCTACTGTTGAAACCTTCTATAGTCCAACATAATATATATATATATATCTGCACATGCACACAGACCCCACACACTCACGTTCGCACACAGTGGGATATCACCACCATGGGTACTCGAACCTTTGACCCAGTGCTGAAACTCCAAGAAGTCTATCACCCGGGTAAGAGTAAGGACTCAACATAATATTTATATGCTATCCAAATCGTCAAAATGTTGACCAGGCCATTACCACCCGTATGAACTTAAAACAAGAAAATAGTAGCCTGATTCAAAACTTTTGTGACTCCACTAGCTCAGCAGCGAGCATTCAAAACTTCAACAGTGAGTGTTCACTTTCCTGCTGGGTGGCCCACTGGAGTATTGGATCCGGTCCTTTTTAAGGATCACATATTAAAATGATCTGAAAAACTGTTGGATGGGGTTGATTTCTAAGAAACATTAAAGTGGACCACTAGTGTTTCAAACGGTCTCCGTTATGCACATCCACTGTTTTTTCTTTGTGGCCGAGCTTTGGATCTGCCCCACTTTTTAGCTCACGTCAAAAATAATCCTCAGATAGTGATGGACGGGGTAGATTTCTCGCCCTAAAATGACCTTGAGATCGAGCGGACAGCCAGCTGGGGAAGGGCCTTTCCCAAAATTCACAAGGTACATGGGATTCTGAAAGTCCTCAACTTTTGTGTCTCATCGTTGATGGACCATATTTCTAGAATTTCCAGGCCGGATGATCCTAGCCGCAGATCTTGCAATAATTTTCATTTGTGTAGACCACGAGAACTTGTAAACAAATTCCCAATTTCTTGTGGTGTGGCCCACCTAAACTTTTGATCTGCTTTAGGCTCGTGAAAGTGTTAGATAGAGTGGATGTTATGAGTAACGACCAGTAAGCCCCGCCAATAACCTTTCGGACGCGGATCAGATACTGACAGGTTGAGTAGCCAGTCGGCTACTGTAGTGTCGTCACCAAGTTCTGTGGGTCCTACTATAATGTATGTGTTGTATCCACACCGTCCATCATTTTAAGATATCATTTTAGGACATGAACCAAAGAATGAGACAGATAAAAATCTGCAATGGACTCCATCACAGAAAACAGTGAGGAGAGTGAATCCCACTGTTGAAGCTATTCTAATGCCTACTGTAATCTTTATTTGAAATACAACTTCTTCAAAAGTTACAAAAGACACGAAATAAATGAAAACGCAACTATAAGCTTGATCTAAAACTTTCGTGGCCTATAGAAGTTTTTAATGGTAGGCGTCACTGTCCCCACTGTTTTCTGTGCTGAGGTCCAATGAAGCTTTAGATTTAACTCATTCTTTTGGATATTGCCTAAAATGATATCTCCAAATGGATGGAAGGTGTGGATACAAAACATACATTATGGTAGGGCCCACGGAACTTGGTGACGTCACCTCAGTAGTGAGTCTCGCTACTCAACCTTTCAATAGTTAATTCGGACATAACCTTCACATGCACAAAGCTATCCTAACCCAGTGAAATGAGGTATAACTGTGAAAATAAAAGATCATGAGGGGTAAATATGACTTTTTCAGGGTCCCCATTCCCCTCATGCAACGTCGGTCAATTTCAACACAATGTGCTTTTGACCAAATTTCTGAGCAAGAGACGGCTACTTTAATTATATTAAATTCAGCTTATTTTTTTTAGATAGAACACTTCTTAGGCCGTTGTATTAAAAATCATAAAAAAATAAAAAATAAAATAAAATCAATCCACAAGTTGATCAATCTATCTATTGATATCCCATTTTCATTTTATTTTATTTGTACACACGTAGCTCCACATAATCACTCAGACACAAAACCTCAATGTTGAAACTTGTTCCTTTTCAATTTAATTTAATTATAATTATTTTTAATCAATACAGTCTAGGTTTTGGATGCTGCTCTAGATGGTGGACCAATCATTCAATGCTTACGGTGTGTGTATGATTCAATCAACAATTTGAACCATTTATCTGTATATGGTCCAACGGACGGAAATCCAGGTGCAGCTCTGTCCATTGGCGCAGCTCAAGGGACGTTTGGGTGGGGAGCGGATTAGTTGTTAGCTGGGGTAACACCGGGTGTTTTCCTGACCGTGGAGCCCACCTTTGTTGTGGCCATAGAATGGAGATTAAATGCCCACCGTTGAAAACTTCACGAGGGCATACCTTATAGTGTTTGATATATCCACCTAGTCAATCAGTTTTTCCAGCTCATTTTGAATCATAAGCAAAAATAAATAAATTTTGAAGTAGATCCAAATATAAGGTGGGTCACATCATAGGAAATAGCTGTGATTGAACATCCACCATTAAAAACTTCCGCAGGCCTGGTAATTTTTATGTGTCATTTCAACCTGATGATAAGGTCACACAACTCTAAATGAAGGGAAACATAAATAACTGCTTGATCCAATTCCTTTGCTTTTGCGACCCACATAAAGTTTTATTAGTAAGCATTCAATCATTTCTATTTCCTGTGGTGTGGCGATGAGATATAGATAATTTTTTTAAAAAAAAATGGGCACATGCTCTATAATAAGCCAAAAAAGCTGTTGGACGGTGTGGATGCCTGTAACACAAATCAAGGTGGGCCTCACAGTCCATCCCAGTCACTTGGATCGGTAATACTTGGATTTTTTTTGTGTGTGTGGGATTGTTTATTTTCTATGCTGCATTAATTTATTATTTTATTTTATTACATTAGGACGTATTATATCCGGATTGTTTATCTTTTTGACCTCAGGTCTCGCTATGATATCTAGGTTTTTGGACCTTAGTCAGTTGTTGTTCTTCTTCTTCTTCTTCTTCTTTTTTTTTTTTTGGATTTATTGCATCTAGACTGTTCATCTTTAGGGCCCAAGCCCTCAACCTTAAATGTTGTTGTAAACTAATATGTAGAACCTTTTTTTTTTTTAGAGGACTCGATCGGCTATTTCATTTTAACACATCTGGATTGTTGATCTTCTGGCCTCCATTGATTTGTATATTAAGATTTATTGTATCTAGATTGTTTATCTTCTGGGCCTCATTAGTTTTTTTATATATTAAGATTTATTGAAACTGGACTGTTTATTATCTAAGTTCCCTTTTAATGTTTATATTGAGTTATTGTTCTACATTACAGGTATTTAGAATCTATGAGCCCAATCTTATAGCTTACTTGATAACTGATTTAATTTAAGAATTGTATGAAATGTTAATTTAATTAAATTGGCTTCACGAATTGAGATATTTGATGTCTACTTAATCTTTTTATGTAATTATAATATATTAGAATGATTTTCTACTTCAAGTTTTGTTTAATGTGAATATAATGTTGGGGGCCTTGCACAAAAACTTTAGGATCTAGCCTCCCGAACAAATCAGAATTATGAGATAATAAAAGTAATAAAATAAATCAAAGCAACAATCACACACCACACAAGAGATTTTTACGTGAAAAACCCTCAAAGAGGTAAAAACCACGGGACCTCGTCCAGATCAACAATCCACTATGAAGTAGAACATTTATAACTTTGTCACTCATGCAAGAGTGCATAAATAATAAAAGAATAAAAGAAAATAGAGAGATCTCACCGATCACGAGAACGTAGAAGCGCTGAGATGACGGCTCCCTTCCACAAGCTTCCTCTCTCTCTTTTCTCTCTCTCTCTCTCACCCTAAACCCTTTAGCAAAACCATTGCAAAGCCTTTAGGAAACCCTCTTGTGATTTTTCTGTGTATGAAAAATCCTAGAAAATTCCAATTTATAGTTTTTGGAAACTCCGTTCCGCATCCCGGTTGCGAAAGGACTTGCGACATGAAATCCGCTCAAAATCGCGGAACGAATCTGCGTAGGTTCGACCGGTCGTGGACCTCCTACGACCGGTCGAACACCTCCTTCGACCGGTCGTGGTCCACCTTCGACTGGTCGAGCACCCCTGAAAAAAAAAATTCTAAACTTGCTTGAGTTTGAGTCGTGTAACCCACGACCAGTCGAACACGACCCACGACCGGTTGAGCAGGGCTCTTGACCGATCGAAGACGGGTAAAAAAAATCCATCAAATCTCTCCCTTTTTGACCCAGGAGGGATTCACCTTCTTCAAGCCGGCCTAGTTTTTACAAACCTCAAACTTGCCCTTGAGCAAAGCCTTGGTCATCATGTTTGACCCATTATCATCCGTGTGGACTTTCTCAAGCTGTAACACTTTCTGTTCCAAAGTATCCCTGATCCAGTGATGTCGAATCTCTATGTGCTTCGACTTGAAATGCTGACTTGGATTCTTGCTCAAGTGTATAGCACTCTGACTATCGCAATAGACCACGTGCTCCTCCTGCTTCAGGCTAAGTTCCTGTAGGAACCTCTTCATCCAAAGCATCTCTTTACATGCCTCTTTGACTGCAATGTACTCGGCCTCTGTCGTCGACAATGCTACGACCTTCTGTAGCTTACTATGCCAAGAAACCGCTCCTCTTGCAAACGTAAACATGAACCCCGATGTAGACTTCTTGGAGTTTATGTCGCCTGCCATATCTGGATCTGTGTAGCCCTCTAACACAGGTTTACCATCACCATAGTATAGGCTCAACTTGGATGAACCTCTTAGATACCGCAGTATCCACTTCACCGCTACCCAATGTTCTTTGCCAGGATTGACAAGATACCGGCTGACAACACTAACCGCATATGCTATGTCTGGGCGTGTACATACCATAGCATACATCAAACTTTCTACAGCTGACGCGTATGGTATCTTCTGCATCTCTTCTACCTCTGCTTTCATCTTGGGACGCTGCATATCGCTCAATCTGAAGTGACCATCTAGTGAAGTACTGACCGGCTTCGCTGCATTCATATTGAACCGCTATAGGACTTTCTCAATATACCGCTCTTGTGACAGCCAAAGATTTCTGCTGCTTCTGTCACGGGTTATTTCCAATCCTAGGATTTGTTTAGCCGGGCCCAAGTCTTTCATCGCAAATGACTTGCCCAACTCCTGTTTCAGCCTGTTGATCTTCTTGATGTCTTTTCCCATGATGAGCATGTCATCAACATATAAGAGCAGAACTATGAAATCACCATCTGAGAACTTGCGCGTAAACACACAGTGGTCCGACTCCGTTCTGTCATACCCATGCTGTAACATGAACGAATCGAACTTCTTGTACCATTGCCGTAGAGCTTGTTTCAGCCCATATAAGCTTTTTCTCAGCCTACACACCATATGCTCCTTGCACTTGACTTCGAACCCCTCTGGTTGGTGTATGCAGATCTCTTCTTCCAGGTCATTATGGAGAAAAGCAGTTTTAACGTCCAACTGCTCTATCTCCAGATCCATGCTAGCGGTCAACCCAAGCAACACGCGTATGGATGTCATCTTCACCACTGGTGAGAATATCTCCTCGAAGTCTATACCTTTTCTCTGGCCGAACCCTTTTACCACAAGTTTGGCCTTGAACCACGTTTGTAAATTCTTCTATTCAACCTTCTTTCTGAACACCACTTGTTTCTTAGAGCTTTCTTGCCCTTAGGCAGTTTCACCATGTCATAGGTGTGGTTCTTATGCAAGGATTTCATCTCTTCTTGCATAGCTTTCAACCACTCCCTCAAAATAATCTTCTGACTCTCCCCCATTAGTCAACATAATGTACTCATGCGGCGAGTACCTCTTGGACGGTTGTCTGTCCCTAGATGACTGTAACGCCCTGAAAATCGGGGTTCGAGTAGCAACTCAACACCCGAGTTCCAAAACATCACTTATGCAACATAAATGCTTATGATTGAATGTTGTCTACGTTAGGATATTAAACATGAGTGGGATTAAGCCAAAACAGCATATCATACTCCAGAGCCAGTTAAATTATGCAAGCGGAAGACTGTGATAGTATATATAACATATATAAACTGTTGTAAGTCTTTAGAGTGTGAACATATTACCAGGTTAAATATATACAAGTATACTCCAAAAATGAACAAAAAGAATATACACGAGTGCTCCAAAAGTGTAAAAAGACAATTGTCATGACGTCTAATCAATAACCCTGTAACCCCGTCGATCAGAACCTGCATATAGGAGAAATCCTCCTCATCATCATAGAAGTCCGGCTCCACTTCACAAGCAGCGCCATCATCTGCAACTAAAACAGGGGCTGGTTGGTGTGTATAACACCGTCTCGTAATGTGGGAGTGAGTGATCAACTCAGTGGAATCATAGAGCAAAGGTTAACATGTTATCAAATCAATCACGCGATAATAGTAAAGCAAGCAATCAAACATTCCTGAATACTATGATTAATGCAAGGATGAGATGCAATAATGATGCATGCCCTCACCGACATACTCTCTCATGCGACACCATCTTACGTCCGCGGCATGCTTTCTTCTCTCGGTGCTCCACATCTTTCAAGCACATGTAGTGCGATATGAACATGATTACCGAGTTGTTATTAGTCCTTTTCATATAGTATGATTGGGAAACTAGAGTACTTCCCTTATATCATTCCCAACAAGGATCCTGTCTAGGGTCGTCACTCCTAGTAGTCTCATACGATGATATAATTTTAGGTCGCTGCAAGGGCTGTTGCACGCACTCGTTGCACCTCTCCCCCATCACCTTATCAATCAGGCCTAGTTGTACTCTTGTTGCTATGGAAGGGTCGTCGCCTCACGTAAACTCAGAGTACGCTCGAGGTCACTATAAAGGGCTCGTCACCAATCAGAGTAGGCCGACAGCTCGAATATGGCGTCCCATACCACCATAATCGGCTTATGAGTCTGAGGTGCTCACTGGTCATTACGGGGAGGCTCGTCACCCCAGCATAGGCCGACAGCTCGACCACGGTGTCCCATACCACCATGCCCGGCTCATGAGTCTTAGTGAATCAAGGTACCACAGTTATCAGGGTTATCACTGGTAAGTTCAGTACCCTAGGTTCAAGCAGTTATGACCAATACAAGGTGAACATACAGCGGTCAGTCGGGTTGCTTAACGAGTTCGACTAGTATGAGCGCACCTTAAGCTGAACGACATGAAGTGCATAAACACCTCGTGTGGCCTAACCACTGCCGTCAACCCAAGCACGACGCAGGTCGTCGACGCGTCCTTCGTGGCGAATAGAATCCAATCACGATTTTGAATCTGTTATCGACTGCCTGGACTAGAGTGTAGCCTCAAACACTTGTAATCTAAATCAATAATCATGTAAGAGAGATAAAATTAAAATACACATAATTCTAGCATAATATTAGCATGTTATAACATACATCCTAAGCAGTTAACCATACACGAGTATTTCACACATAAGGTAATCAATTCAAACACAACAAGCATGAAGGAAATCATGTACATCATCAAATTAGTTGAGAATCCAATCTCAACGCTAATCTACAACACCATTTACTCAATACTTACTAATACATACATTTATACAAATACTTAGTCTACACACATTAGTCTACATAGCATATGTCGGCCAAAAGTGTGCATTAGGGCGAATCTCTTCGCCAAATAGATTGTACACTCATAACTAGCATAGGTACACGACAAATACTCATGGCAATCATATCAGCAAAATACGTACGTATACAATATTTCCTACAAATATCTAAAATACCCTAAATCTCATATTCTTCGTATGTATTCGAAATAAAAAACAGACGGCATGTTCTACATGTCAAACGACATCCTTGTCAATAATCTTCCATTAAACGGCATTGAAAGCTTTGAAAACAGGTAACCTAAGCATCTACAATCCGCACCTTACGCCGTAGAAGCGTAATGAAACGCATAGAAACTCTATGCTTCGTCAACGTCAACATGACGACCTATATCACAAGGTAAGTCAGTTACTTCGCTAATTGTATCGATAGAAATCCTAAAATAGGTTAGGGTTAGGGTTTTCTTACCTCAAATGAAGTCAAAATCACCGGAAGAGTGATTATCTCGTAGTGATTAAGTACGTATAGTAGCAGAATAGAGTGATAAGAACTTTCTCTCACAACTCTCACACTTTCTCTCTCTTCTCTCTCTTCTCTCTCCTAGGTTTTCTCTCAAATTCGTATGGGAGGAATGAGAGAGGGTTTAAGGTCCTTAAATAGATTAAAAACTCACATATTTAGACTTTAGACAAAGGTATACTTGGGTTATAACCAAATTGGGTCTTTTTCGATCCAAAAGAACATTTCTGGAGGTCCTCTGACCGAATGCGGTCTGACTTAAGCTTATGAATATTGGATCTAGGTGGAGTTAAGTTTTCGTCCCAGCCAGACTTTCAGATCGCACGTGGCGGACCAATTTCAATTCAGCGGTCACCGAACTTCGATCAAGGCCACAACTACTTTGACATGTAAGGGCCACCTATCCTGATCCGAGGGTGAATTTCAGTCAAATTCTAACAGTCAGAACGCTTAAAAACAATGTGCAAGTGAAACGTTCCAGATTTCATAAAAATATAATTAATTTTCTAAATATCTTCTTTTTCTCACTCTCTTTACTCCGGATGCAAGGAAATGGTCTCAGGACATCGTTTGGGCTTGATCTTCTAGGTGATTGACAAGTCCAACTAGGCAGTCATAATGGTCTAAGTTCATAGCTATCGGACTTTCGACGTGCGGTCTAGATCCAATACGAAGTTTCAAAGTCTTCTCGGGAATAAGTGGGTTTAGAGTTGGATCCTAGATTTTAGGGTAACGTAGCAGTAACAATTCTAGAGGTTTTGAGTCTTACAGATTGTATTTAAAGTTATTGGTACTAATTTCACAGGAAATCTAGTTTAGCGCTAGCTAATACACGTTAAATTTCTAAAGAATTTGGTTCTAAATGATCTCTTTGGCTTTGGAATCGAATTTTAAGAAGCTACCAATGCGCTATGGTTGACCCATTGTCTAAGGACGTCTAATTCCAGATTGGCAAAAATTCGGGGTGTTACAATCTACCCCCCTTAAAACATAATTTTATCCCCGAAATTGGCTAAGGGTAAAGAGTATAGGTTCTATTATTTCTTTTGCCTAATAATATGTTCAATGGTCAACCAATATGGAGATACGGTTGTAGTGGAATTGACCTCGATACATTGATTATCTACCTGGCCAGGGCAGAAGGCTCAATGCATCCCTTCCTAACCCTGGTGGATCCGGGTCTTCTGTTCGGTTAAGCAGTGAGTCCAGTGGTAGTCGTCCAAGATTGAGAATTGGGTCAAGCCGCGAATGTTTTGCCATTGTATATTTCAGTAACTCCGTAATCCGATCACTCTAAAAACTTAGGGAAAGCCAATCACTAAAAGGTTCAAAAGTCCTATTAATAGGGTTGAACTTTGGGTCTTGATCAGCCTAAAAGGATTCCTAATTGTCTAGATTGGCCAAGGCTTCTCAGTCCCTATTTAATGAACTAACCTTGCGTATAACCTAAATCGATTTCCTTCGATCCTGGGCCAGTGGGAAAGGGGCTAACCACGCTTCCACTGTGCCACTCTGATCTAACGATTGCATTAGCTGACCTAACTAGATTGGGCTTAAAATGTTCTACCCCCCTTAAAATATTTCTATACAAGGCTCAAGCATCTATGTCTCGATCCGTATGTCAGAACGAGGTGTAATTTAGGACCTATCCTTGACATGAAACGGAAAAAAATCTCTCAATGCATTGGTCTTCCTTTGCTAATGATGCGTTCTATGGCATTGGTACCTATGGTTGTAGAAATGAGTTTAATCTCTATTGTGGTTGAGTTCAGGGGCAGGTGTGAGTTGGTCACAAGATGTTTAATTCTCTACTGGCTATAAGTCCTCAAAATTTTCCAAAGACAAAGCAATAACTTTTGGTTGTAGGTGGTCGGGCCAACACGAAAAAAAAGTTATGCAGTGGGTCTGAGCCGGATACATAAACTTTCTGCCTAGCTAGGACAGAAAACTCGCCGTATCAGTTTTTAATCCTAGTTGGTCTCGATCTTCTACTTTATCAGAGCATTGAGTTCATTGGTAACTACCAGGATTAAGAATTCAGTTCAAACGGTAAATACATCGCTTATATACAGTTTCTTTACTCCGTGTTCCCGATTGTACTAAGTCCTTGGGAAGGCAATTCTAAGAGGTGTTTTAAGGGGCGTGCTGGTTTGCCCTAGTGTTCAATCCAAGGGATTTATAAGTTTTTCCTGAGAGTGAATGGTTTTAAGTTAAAACAACTTTCCTAAGGGTTATAACAGAAGTCTATAAGTATTAAGGGAATTTAACAAAGGAACGAAATCTCACTCAACCAAATCAAACCTACAATTCCTTAACATATTCAGTCTTTACACTACGTAATACAACTAGTAGCATAGTCTGTAACTCACTAGCTGTAATTCAAAATCTAAACTTATGCGCTAGATGGTTTTATACCATTTCTAATGCAACAAATTTTTTATTACTTAAGGTCAAGATTGTCTAATTGGAATTGGATTTCCTATAGTGTCAGATCTTTCAAAATCTAGGAATACTAACTCCAGGTCCAAAACTTTAGATGTCCTAGCACTAAATGGTCATTGTTTATGGACTAAATTACTGTGTTAGGTCTCACCCGTGGGTAGAAGCGGAGGGATCGAGAAAATGACTAAAACTAACTCAAAAAGAGCCATGGAAAATTGATGAAATGGAAGAAATGGCTGACCTAATGGGTTACCAAGGATTTGGGTTTGAAGAAGGAGTGTAATGGGTCAACGAAAGGGAAAATATAAGATAGGAAAGATCAAGATAGGAGGGGTTGGGGGCTAGCACGATTTTTGGAGCTCAAATGGGAGTTATGGGAGCTCCAATCATAGAAAATGGAAGAACTAGGTGCTGGGTATGATTGAGAACAGTGGAGGGATGATGAAAATAACAAAAAAAGAGGGAAGGAACGATTAAAAGGGAGGTTGGAGAGAGAAAACAGCAGCTTTGGAAGAAAAGGAGAGCTTGGGGGGTCACTTTGTGAAGGAAGTGGTAGAATGGGAATGAAATAGAGGTCGAACCCTGTACCATAGGGTCCCACTAGACCCTAAACAAGATCGGCCTAGACGGCCCACCCGGCCAAGCCCGTTGACCGGCGAGGCCCTCGCCGATCTCTGGTCAAACTGGCGATGCCTCGCCATTTGGGCGAGGCCCTCCTGCCCCCTAAGCCCTAAAAAAGTCTGGGTCCCACCCTGGAACCCGCTGGAAGTTGATCATTTAGGCCCCCTCTCCATTTGAGGCACTTTCGGGGCCAATTTGTAAACTGGAATAAGTTTATATAACTTGTAGCATATGATTTTAGGGTAGGAGACGCTAATCTATCCAACTAACCCATTTATTCCCGAGATTTCATAATTTGAATGGTCAAAAGTTCAATTTATACATATATTTACTATTTATAGTAAATTTTTGTTTAAGTGTTATTCTCCATCATTTACACGTTAGGATTTATGTTTAGTATGAAAGGACTTAGAAAAAGTTAGAAAAAGTTAAAGAATGAGGTGGTGAAATGAGAGATTTTGAAGGAAATGGGTTGGACTTTAGGATTGAGTCCTAAGAAGTTATTTTCAATATCTAGGTTGATACTTCATGAGAGTGGTGATATTGATGAGGGATGTTACTTGTAGCGTAAGAGCTGGATGGATGAAGTGGAGATGTGCCTTTGGAGTTTTATGTGATAGCCGCATACTAAATCAACTAATGGTGAGATCCTCTAGGATAGCTATAAGACCATTCATGCTTTATGGACTAGAATCTTAGGCTATCAACCGACAACATGTTCATAGGATGTGTAGTTGAAATAGGGATGTTGAGATGGATAGGTTTCAAGATGAGGAATGACAGATATAGAAATGAATGCATTCGAGGGAACTTTGGGGTATCATTCATAGGTAAAGTAGGCATTGATGCTTTGGTCACGTGAGATGGAGACCAAGAACAACATCGGTTGGGGGTGAGTTGGCTTTAAGTTGAAGGTCCTAAAAGTGTAAAGAGAAGGCCCCAAAGAATGCGCTTGGAGGCAAAAAGAAATGATTTAATGGTCTATGGTTTAACTGAGGATGGTCCTGGATAGAGTGGATTGGTGGAACATATGAACTTAAATGTTTTCTTTCCTTTGTGGTCTTAGATTTTATTATTGTTGCGATCCCTTGTGTGGCCTACTGAATTACTTCATAGCAATAGAGATCCGGCCCGTGGTAGTGGTGAGATTAGGGCGTAGCTGGGTACATGAATCTCAACAAAACAAATTAAAAGAACTGTGGACTAAATTACAATATTCAGTCTGGCCTGTCGGCGAAACTTGGGATTCTAATGTGGTTTCTAAGTTTTATTGCCCCCTTTCTAATTCAAAGTGCGTCGTATTACCATAACCCAGGTCCAGTTTAATCAAAATCATGCTCTGATACCATCTGTAACGCCTTAAAAATCGGGGTTCGAGTAGCAACTCAATACCCGAGTTGCAAAACATCACTTATGCAACATAAATGCTTATGATTGAATGTTGTCTATGTTAGGGTATTAAACATGAGTAGGATTAAGCCAAAACAACATATCATACTCCAGAGACAGTTAAATTATGCAAGCGGAAGACTGTGATAGTATATATAACATATATAAACTGTTGTAAGTCTCCAAAGTGTGAACATGTTACCAGGTTAAATATATACATGTATACTCCAAAAATGAACAAAAAGAATATACATGAGTGCTCCAAAAGTGCAAAAAGACAAGTATCATGGCGTCTAATCAATAACCCTGTAACCCCGTCGATCAGAACCTGCATATAGGAGAAATCCTCCTCATCATCATACAAGTCCTGCTCCACTTCACAAGCAGCGCCATCATCTGCAACTAAAACAGAGACTGGTTGGTGTATACAACACCGTCCCGTAACGTGGGAGTGAGTGATCAACTCAGTGGAATTATAGAGCAAATGTTAACATGTTATCAAATCAATCACGCGATAATGGTAAAGCAAGCAATCAAACATTCTTAAATACTATGATTAATGCAAGGATGAGATGCAATAATGATGCATGCCCTCACCGACATACTCCATCATGAGACACCATCTTACGTCCGAGGCATGCTTTCTTCTCTCAGTGCTCCACATCTTTCAAGCACATGCAGTGCGATATGAACATGATTACGGAGTTGTTATTAGTCCTTTTCATACAGCAGGATTGAAAAACTAGGGTACTTCCCTTATATCATTCCCAACAAGGATCCTGTCTAGGGTCGTCACTCCTAGTAGTCTCATACGATGATATGGTTCTAGATCGCTGCATGGGCTGCCAGGGCAGTTGCACGCACTCATTGCACCTCTCCCCCATCACCTTATCAATACAGGCCTAGTTGTACTCTTGTTGCTACAGAAGGGTCGTCACCTCACGTAGACTCAGAGTAAGCTCGAGGTCACTACAAAGGGCTCGTCACCAATCAGTATAGGCCGACAGCTCGAATATAGTATCTCATACTATCATAATCGGCTCACGAGTCTGAGGTGCTCACTGGTCACTACGGGGAGGCTCGTCACCCCAGCGTAGGCCGACAGCTCGACCACGGTATCTCATACCACCATGCCCGGCTCATGAGTCTTAGTGGATCAAGGTACCACGGTTATCAGGGTTATCACTGGTAAGTTCAGTACCCTAGGTTCAAGCAGTTATGACCAATATAAGGTGAACATACAGCGGTCAGTCGGGTTGCTTGACGAGTTCGACTAGTACGAGCGCACCTTAAGCTAAATGACATGAAGTGCATAAACACCTCGTGTGGCCTAACCACTGCCGTCAACCCAAGCACAACTCGGGTTCGTCGATGCGTCCTTCGTGGCGAATAGAATCCAACCATGATTTCGAATCTGTTACCGACTGCCTAAACTAGAGTGTAGCCCCAAACACTTGTAATCTAAATCAATAATCATGTAAGAGAGACAAAATTAAAATACACATAATTCCAGCATGATATTAGCATGTTATAACATACATCCTAAGCAGTTAACCATACACGAGTATTTCACACATAAGGTAATCAATTCAAACACAACAAGCATGGAGGAAATCATGTACATCAAATTAGTTGAGAATTCAATCTCAACGCTAATCCACAACACCTTTTACTCAATACTTACTAATACATACATTTATACAAATACTTAGTCTACACACATTAGTCTACATAGCATATGTCGGCCACAAGTGTGCATTAGGGCGAATCTCTTTGCCAAATAGATCGTACACGCATAACTTGTAACACCCCAAATTTTTACCAACCTGGAATTAGACGTCCTTAGGAAATGGGTCAACCATAATACTCTTAAAGCTCAATTCCAAAGCCAAAGAAATCACTTTTCAACCCATTTCCTTCAAATCTCATCTTTCACCACCTCATTTTTTTTAAACTTCTTCAAGTACTTTTATATTAGACACGAATCCTCAAGTTTAAATAGTGAAGAACTATACTTAAACTAAAACTCACTGAAAACAGTCGCCGAGATTGAGTCCGTGCACACTCCTGATCACACCCAACGACCCCAAATCACTTCTAGATCGTCAATCGAAGGTTTTAGGTCGTGTTTCATTCTATTCCAAACCTAGAAATGAATGTCCTTAGGTGGTAGGTCAACCCCAACATCTTACACTCAATCTCAAAGCCTAAAACCTCTTTTTATTCAATTCCTTCGAAATCTCACCCTCCGCCACTTTATTCTTCATTTATTTTCTAAACACATTCATAATACACACCAATCCTAGGGTATTAATGATGAAGAACAATACCAAAACTAAAACTTACCGTGAATAGTAAATAAATGGATAAAATGGGTCTTAAACCTTAACCTTTTGGAATATAACAAAATAAATAGGTTAGTTAGATAGATTAGTGTCTCCTACCTAAAAATCATATGCTATACGCCGCATAAACTCATTATGGTTTGCAAATTTACCGTGAAAAAATCTCAAATGGAGTTGGGGGCCAAACGATCAACTTCCAGGGGGACCCAGGGTGGGGCCCATACTTTTTTTGGGGCCTAGGGGACAGGAGAACCTCGCCCAAATGGCGAGGCCTCGCCAAATCCACCAGTGGTCGGTGAGGACCTCGCCGATCAACGGGCTAGTCTGGGTCCGGGCTTCGGGCTGATGGTCTTTGGGGGTTAGGGTAAGCCCCTGGTACATGGGTCGTCCCTTAAAAACATCCCAATCATCTACTTCCTTCACAAAGTGACCCCCCAAGCTCTCCTTTCTCCCCCAAACGTCTGATTTTTGACAAAAATCACCCCTCTAAACTCTTCCTTTTTCCATTTCCAAGTACCCTCACCCCACCCTTCAAATCTCATATCAAACAAAAATCAATAAAGGCTACTTCCTTTAGAAATCTAACGAGAATCAACTAGCGCTGCACTAGATGACTTATGAAATTCTCACCAATCACTTTCAATACGATCTGCTAGAGCCAAAACGTATATAATAGGTGACGCTACAATACCCTAAAACCTAGGATCAAACTCTAAACCCAGTTGCTTACAGGAGCATTCAGAAACTTTGTATCGGTTCTGGACCGCACATCGGAAGTCCGATTATCCCAAACTTAGAGAATCCTGACCGCCTAGTTGGACTTGATAATCACCTCGAAAATCAAGACCAAATGATGTCCCATGACGATTTCCTTGAGCCTAGAGTGAAGAGTGTGAGAAATTTTAGAAATTAAATATAATTTATGAAATCTGGCACGTGTCGCTTGCGCGACATTTTCTAAGCGTTCTAACCGTCAGAATCGGATCCAAATTCACCTTCAGATCAGGGATGATGGCCCACTCATGGCAATGCACTTGTGGCCCTGATCGAGTGCCGGTGACCGTTGAACTGAAACTGGTCCGCCACGGGCGATCTGGAAATTCGATCAGACTGAAAACTCTGCCTGACCTAGATCCAATATTAGGGAACTTAAGTTCGACCGTATTTTATAAGAGGACCTCCAGAAGTGCTCCGTTGAGACGGAACAGTCCGTATTTGAACATAACATAAGTATACTTTGCCCCTAAGTCTATTTTCGTCGCTTTTGAACTTATAAAAAGGGCTTAAACACTTACTCTCTTATTCCATACGAATTCCTAAGCCCTAGGAGAGAGAAGAGAGAAAAGAGAGAGAGAAAGAGGGAGTGAGTGGGGGAGAAGATGGGATTTTTCTTCCATGGATTCTTCTCTGCTACCCCTTGTGATTCAACGCCGCTTCTGCACCACCATTCCGCTGCTTCCAGCTCTGCTCTTAGGTAAGAAATCATAACCCTAACCTGTTCTAGAGTTCCAAATGGCATGAGTGATGATGTAACTAACCTAAATCATACTGTAGGTTGCCAATCAGTCGTTGACAAAGACTTATAGTCTCTATTGAATTCGTTACACTTCTACGGCATAAGGTGCGGATTTTAGACGCTTTGGTTGCCATTTTTCAAAGCTTTCAATGCCGTTTAATGGTAGATTGCTGATAAGGATGCTGTTTGACATGTAGAATATGCTGTCCGTTTTTCATTTCGAATACGTACGAAGAATATGAGATTTAGGGTATTTTAGGCATTTGTAGAAAATACTGTATACGTCCGTATTTTGCTGAAATGATTGTCATGTTTATTTGTCGTATTATTATACAAGATGTGCGTGTATGATCTGTTTGGCGAAAGGATTCACCCTAATACACATTTTGGCCAACATAGCTCATGTAGGCTAATGTGTGTAGTCTAAGTGTTTGTTGGAATGACTAAATAATTATGGATTTATGACTTATGCCTGCTCTATGTATGGAATGTAAGAATATGATTGTGTGTATGAGACAACTCCTTGATATAAGGATTTGTCCTATTCTATGTTGAAATCAACATACGTCATGTATGTTGGAGTTGTGTAGTCTAAGTGTTTGATAAAATGTCTGTGTGAGAAATTGTGTGACGAACTAAATTTAATAGTGGTGTTGAGATAGGATTCTCAACAACCTGAATGATGTTTATGATTTCCTCTATACAAGTTGTTTGATTTAATCGCTTTACTTATGAAATGTTTATGTATGGTTTCATATACATGTTGTATCTTCTAACATGTTCAATAACATGCTTGGATTACTTTATTTCAATTCTATCTATTTCATATGCTTATGGGTTCAAATTGCAAGTGTTTGGGGTTATGCTATAGTCCAGGCAGTCGGTAACAGTTCAGAATTCACGGTTGGATTCTATTCGCCACGAAGGATGTGTATGATGAACCCGAGTCGTACTAGAGTCGTCGGCAGTGGTTAGGCCACACGAAGTGCTTGTGCACTTCATGTCGGTCGATTCAACGTGCGCTCGTGCTAGTCGGACTCATCAAGTAACCCGACTGACCATTGTATGTTCACCTTGTATTGGTTATAACTGCTTGAACCTAGGGTACTGAACTTACCAGTGATAACCCTAATAACCATGGTACCTTAATCCACTAAGACTCATGAGCCGGACATGGTGGTATGGGACACCGTGGTCGAGCTGTCGGCCTACGCTGGGGCCACAAACCTCCCCGTAGTAACCAATGAGCACCTTAGACTCGTGAGCCGATTATAGTGGTATGGGACACTATATTCGAGTTGTCGGCCTACACTGATAAGGTGATGGGGGAGCGGTGCAACGAGTGCGAGTAACAGCCCTGACAGCCCTTTGTAGTGACCTCGAGCGTACTCTAAGTCTACGTGAGGTGACAAACCTTTCGTAGCAACATGAGTACAAGTAGGCCTGTATTGATAAGGTGATGGGGGAGTGGAGCAACGAATGTGTGCAACAGCCCTGACAGCCCTTGCAGCGACCTAGAAATATATAATCGTATGAGAATACTAGGAGTGATGACCCTAGATAGGATCCTTGTTGGGAATGATATAAGGGAAGTACCCTAGTTTTCCAATCTTGTTGTATGAAAAGGACTAATAACAATTCGGTAATCATATTCATATCGCACTGCATGTGCCTGAAAGATGTGGAGCACTGAGGGAAGAAAGCATGCCGCGGACGTAAGATGGTGTCGCATGAGGGAGTATGTCGGTGAGGGCATCCATTATGTCATTTCATTCTTGCATTAATCACTGTATTTAGGAATGTTTGAATTGCTTGCTTTATCATTATCGCTTGATTGATTTGATAACATGCTAATCTTTGCTCTATGATTCCACTAAGTTAGCTACTCACTCCCACGTTACGGAACGGTGTTACGCACACCAACCAGTCCTTATTTTAGTTTCAGATGATGGCGATGCTTGCGAAGCAGAGCCAGACTTGATGATGATGAGGAGGATCCCTCCTATATACAGGTTCTGATCGACGGGTTTACAGGGTTACTGATTAGATGCTAAGACACTTGGTATTTTACCTTTTATTTATACACCCATGTATATTCTTTTCTTTCTATTTTGGAGTATACATGTATTTAGTTAACCTGGTAACATGTTCACACTCTAGAGACTTACAATCATTTATATATTTATATATTTATCACATTCTTTCACTTGGTAATTTAACTGTCTCTGGAGTATGATATGCTGTTTTGGCTTAATCCACTTCATGTTTTATGCACTATTACACCCGACATTCATCTATCATTGAAAATGTTGCATAAGTGATGTTCTGAAACTCAAGAGTGGATTTATGCTCGACCCTCAATTTTCAGGATATTACATAACTAGCATAGGTACACGACAAATACTCATGACAATTATATCAGCAAAATACGTACGTATACAGTATTTTCTACAAATACCTAAAATACCCTAAATCTCGTATTCTTTATACGTATTCAAAATGAAAAACAGACCGCATGTTCTACATGTCAAATGGCATCCTTGTCATCAATCTACCATTAAACGACATTGAAAGCTTTGAAAACAGGTAACCTAAGCATTTACAATCCGCAACTTACGCCGTAAAAGCGTAATGAATTGAATAGAAACTCTATGCTTCGTCAACGTCAACATGATGACCTATATCACAAGGTAAGTCAGCTACTTCACTAATTATATCGATAGAAACCCTAAAACAGGTTAGGGTTAGGGTTTTCTTACCTCAAATGAAGTCAAAATCACCGGAAGAGTGATTATCTCGTAGTGATTAAGTACGTATAGTAGCAGAATAGAGTGACAGGAACTTTCTCTCACAACTCTCACACTTTCTCTCTCTTCTCTCTCTTCTCTCTCCTAGGTTTTCTCTCAAATTCGTATGGGAGGAATGAGAGAGGGTTTAAGATCCTTAAATAGGTTAAAAACTCACCTATTTAAACTTTAGACCAAGGTATACTTGGGTTATAACCAAATCAGATCTTTTCCTATCCAAAAGAATATTTATGGAGGTCCTCTGACCAAATGCGGTCGGACTTAAGGTTATGAATATTAGATCTAGGTGGAGTTAAGTTTTTGTCCCAGCCGGACTTTCAGATCGCACGTGGCGGACCAGTTTCAATTCAGCGGTCACCGAACTTCGATCAAGGTCACAATTACTTTGACATGTAAGGGCCACCTATCCTGATCCGAAGGTGAATTTGAGTCGAATTCTAACAGTCAGAACACTTAAAAACAACGTGCAAGTGAAACGTTCCAAATTTCATAAAAATATAATTAATTTTCTAAATATCTTCCTTTTCTCACCTCTTTACTCCGACGCAAGGAAATGGTCTCAGGACATCGCTTGGGCTTGATCATCTAGGTGATTGACAAGTCCAACTAGGCGGTCATAATGGTCTAAGTTCATTGCTATCGGACTTTCGACATGCGGTTTAGATCCAATACGAAGTTTCAAAGTCTTCCCGGGAACAACTAGGTTTAGAGTTGGATCCTAAATTTTAGGATAACGTAGCGGTAACAATTCTAGAGGTTTTAGGTCTTACAGATCGTATTTAAAGTTATTGGTGCTAATTTCACAGGAAATCTAGTTTAGCGCTAGCTAATACACGTTAAATTTCTAAAGAATTTGGTTCTAAATGATCTCTTTGGCTTTGGAATCGAATTTTAAGAAGCTACCAAGGTGCTATGGTTGACTCATTGTCTAAGGACGTCTAATTCCAGGTTGGCAAAAATCTGGGGTGTTATAATGACCTCCTCACCTGTGGCTCAACAGGTGGATCAAGTGGGGGCTGCTCCCCCGGTCCATCTTCTGTACGAACCCCCTCATCCTCTGTACCTTGCTGTACTCCCCCATCATCAGGTACCACGGGAGGAATAACCGGATCCATATCCTCTAGCTCACCTGAATTAGGCTGGTTTTTCTCTGGCTTACCAATGTCTTCAATACACTGATCTTCAAAGAAAACCACATCTCTTCTCCTGACGAGCTTCTTCTCGGTCGGATCCCACAATCTGTAACCGAACTTTTCATCACCGTACCATAAGAACACACACTGCTTGATCTTTATATCAATCTTGGATCTCTCATCCTTTTTACGTGAACAGATGCCCTGCATCCAAACACCCTGAGATGACTGTACAATGGATCCTGTCCAATCCACACCTTCTCAGGTACTTCTCCATTTAATGAGGCTGATGGAGACCTATTTATCAAATACACCGCTGTGTGCATTGCTTCTCCCCAGAACGTCTTTTGCAACTTCGCATGAGATAACATGCATCTGATTCTCTCAACAATGGTGCGATTCATTCGCTTAGCTACACCATTATGCTGGGGGTCTTGGAAACCGTCTATTCATGCCTTATATCCAGGGACTTGCAGTACTCATGAAAGTCACCGATGTATTCACCACTATTATCAGTGCGGATGCACTTCAATGATCTACTTGTCTCTCTCTCGACCATAGCATGAAACAACTTAAACACACCAAAGACCTCGTCCTTGGATTTCAAAGCATAAGCCCAAACCCTTCTAGATGCATCATCTATAAAAGTAATAATATACAATGCCCCACCCAAGGTTTTTGTCCTCATAGGACCACACACATCAGAATAAATCAAATCTAATGCATGCACTTTATTAACATGAGAAGCAGTTTTAACAAATGAAACTTTATATTGTTTCCCTGATAAACAATCAAGACAGGTTTTGAGAGGTGTACCTGTCACGTCTGGAAGGAGCCGCTTCCTTGCTAGTAGCTGAAGCCCTTTTTCACTCATGTGGCCTAGACGCCTGTGCCACATGTCAATAGTTAAATCTTCCGCTGCGTTCAACCCACCCTTGCATACACTAACACTTACCTTGTACAGGGTGCAACACTTCTTTCCTCTGGCTGCAATCGATGAACCCTTGATGAGCTTCCAGCACCCACCAGCAAATCGGCTTTCATAGCCATCATCATCCAACCTTCCCGTCGACATCAAGTTGAGGCGAAGGTCTGGGATATGCCTCACATCCCTGAGAACCAATGTGCGGCCCACATTAGTCTTCACACAAATATCACCGACCCCTACGATCTTCGATACGATAGAATTTCTCATCTTCACGGTCCCATAGTCACCTGACTTGTAGCTTGTGAAGAAATCCCTGCGTGGAGTCACATGAAAAGAAGCTCCTGAGTCAATCACCCAGTCGGTGTCCTGATTCGTAGCCGTGAGACATATATCGTGATCTGCTAAAAGAATAATAACAACGTCGCCATCTGAAGCGACCGCAGTAGAATCAGATTCATCTTCCTTCTCCTTTCTTTTTCCTTTCTTGTCGTTTTTAGCCTTACGACATTCATGATTATAGTGGCCCTTTTTGCCACAATTCCAGCATTCAACATCTTTTCTCTTACTCGATTTGCCTCTTGATTTATTTTTGGCCTTCCCGCCCTTTCTGTTCTTTTCTCTCCCCCATTCCCGTGTCACAAGTGCCTCTTGCTGAGTAGACCCCTGAGACTTCCTCCTTGTCTCTTCATTGAAGAGACAGCTAGTAACCTGTTCCATGGATATCTTTCTGTCTGGCGCGGAGTTACTTAGAGACACCACCAATGTCTCCCAACTGTCAGGCAATGAACTAAGCAATAGTAAAGCCTGCAATTCATCATCTAGGACCATCTTCATAGAGGAGAGTTGGTTCACTATATTGCTGACCTCATTCATGTGCTTGGCCACAGAACTACCATCCTTAAACTTGAGATTCACAAGTCGCCTTATCAGAAAAATCTTATTACCGGCTATCTTCCTCTCATACAGCCTTTATAGTTTCAGCCATATGCTAGCGACTGAGGTTTCCGTAGACACATGGTGGAATACAGAATCATCCAGCCATTGTCTAATAAACCCTACCGCATTCCGGTCCAACTTCTTCCAATCATCATCAGACATATCTTTGGATTTTGCTGATATGCCTAAAATTAGAGAATATAGATCCTTACAATAAAACAAGTCCTCCATCTTAGCCTTCCATATAGTCCAGTTAGAACCATTGAGGCCGATCATCCTTGATGAGTCACCTTCCATAATTCCAAACCGATCCTACCCGCTCAATGAACTTAGCGCTCTGATACCACTTTGTTGGGGGCCTTGCACAAAAACCTTAGGATCTAGCCTCCCGAACAAACCAGAATTATGGGATAATAAAAGCAATGAAATAAATCAAAGCAATAATCACACACTACACAAGAGATTTTTACATGAAAAACCCTCAAAGAGGTAAAAACCACTGGAACTTGTTCATATCAACAATCGACTATGAAGTAGAACGTTTACAACCTTCGTCACTCACGCAAGAGCGGATAAACAATAAGAAAATAAAAGAAAATAGAGAGATCTCACCAATCACGAGGACGTAGAAGCGCTGAGACGACGACTCCCTTCCACAAGCTTCCTTTCTCTCTTTTCTCTCTCTCTCTCTCACCCTAAACCCTTTAGCAAAACCCTTGCAAAGCCTTTAGAAAATCCTCTTGTGATTTTTCTGTGTATGCAAAATCCTAGAAAATCCCAATTTATAGTTTTTAGAAACTCCCTTCTGTATTCCGGTTACGAAAGGACTTGTGACACGAAATCCGTGCAAAATCACGGAACGAATCTGCATAGGTTCGACCGGTCGTGGACCTCCTACGACCGGTCGAGCACCTCCTTCGACCGGTCGTAGTCCACCTTCAACCGGTCGAGCACCCTTGAAAAAAATATTCTAAACTTGCTGAAGTTTGAGTCGTGTAATCCACGACTAGTCAAACACGACCCACGACCGGTCGAGCAGGGCTCTCGACCGATCGAAGACGGGTCAAAAAAACCCATCATATAAAACTTTTTATCCGTAATTAGTTTCTAAATTATCTAAACACACAAACTTAATTATTTATAAGTGACTTACCACTTACATCCAAATAAAATTACTAGTAAGTCACTTAGAACTTAAAAAACTTGCCATCATCCAAATGGGCCCTTATATTTCGCAGGTCTCAAGTGTGGAATCCCTTGGATTCTCTTGCCAATGATGGAGCATTTCACCCTGCTCACCATCTTCTTTGATATCTGAAAAGTAAGTTTCCTGCTTAGAATGGGGGTGGACTCTAATTGAGTGACATTAGTGCTTAGAAAACATTTTGATTATATATATTCCCAGCCTCTCTTCTTTTTTTTTTGCAAGTGTAAACATCACTCCTTTATTTGCCTGTGTTAGAGAAATTACCCTTATAACTTTCAAAGGCAAAAACCCCCACCTCCAAATCCATCTCCATCCTAGCTCATTCTCTTCTCGAACCCTCTCTCAGTCTCACCTACCTCATCTCCTTTGTTACAATCCCAAGAGTCTAATAGTGTGGCTTGACACGTTCCATTACTACTACAGCTTTTAGCCTATTTTTTAGATTCTTAACAATTGATACCAGAGCTAAAATCATTTATTACATTCAAGTGGACCACTATAAATGGCTGGAGCATAGTGGAATGTTATGATCCTAAGAATTTAGTAACCTAATTTAACGCATCCCAGCAGTCCCCGGGCTCTTGGTGTTGCGCAGTACGCCAACAACGCAGTGAGCCTATATCCAATCTCAGGTAAAGGTGGGCATCGAGTCGAGTCGAGTCGAGGTGGGCCAAGCTCAGCTTGGCTTGTCCATGATGTACTCGAGTTCGAGCTCAAGCTCGAGCCCAGTCTCGAGCTCAACATTGAAGCTTGGCTTGTTTGCCAAAGCTGTCGAGTCGAGTTCGAGTTGAGCTAGTGGTTCTAGTCGAGTCAAGTTTACCTTAAGTTGAGCTCGAGATCGAGCTTGTTGCATGAGAGAGTAATGGATTCTGTTCTTGATCCTCTTCCATTGATGAAAACTTCAAAAATCTTAAGAAAATTAAAGCAAAACCCGATGAAAAAACCAAACAAAGCTTCGAATCGGATGAGGAAACCTGTAAAAACTGATTTGTTCTTGATCTTCTTCCACTAGTAGAAATCCAAGTACTAGAAAAGAAACAGAGCAGAACACAGATCAGAAACCCAAGGAAAGAGCTCTAACCAATCAGATCATTGGATTTCCTTGAAGCTCTAACAAATCTGAGAAGAACCCATCTCGGATATCTTGGGTTTCTTGCCTAAGAAGTAGATCTCGAGAGATTGAAATCATACTATTGTGGAGCTGAAATGAAAACTGGTGGTGGTGGTCTGGGTGGGCGTGTGGCTGACAGTGGGTAGAGAAAGAGAAGAAAGGGAAAGGGAAGGGGGTGCGTGCAATCAGGCAGAGACTCTAGGGTTTATTTTTTTATTTTTTATTTTTAAGTTTAAACTTAAAACTTATATTAATATAATATATATATATATATATATATATATATATATATATATATATATATATATATATATATATATATATATATACAATAATATATAATATATGATATTTAATATATTTATTAATCGAGCCGAGTCGAGTTTGAGTCGAGTCAAGTTGAAATGCCCCTTGGTCGAACTTGGCTTGAACTCAACTTGAGCTTCAAATAATTAGCTTGGCTCAGCTCGAATCGGTCATTCAAGCCGAGTCAATCCGAGCTAACTCGAGCCGAGTCGAGGAAGTTTTTTGAGCTAGCTTGACTTATGAACAGCCCTAATCTCAGGCCTCACTCACAAACGATAAACAGGAAGAAATATAGACTAGAAACAGATCAAAGCAAACCACAAGACAAGATATACGTGGAAAAATCTCAAATTAGGGTAAAAAACCACGGATGCAAACTTCCACTATGAAGAAAAATGAATATTATAAGGCAAAATACTAACCTCTCCCTTGGAAGAACATAGAAAACCCTTAGCCTACACCTTAGAATAACTTTCATCATCATACCTAGAAAAGTCCTAGGAACCCCTATATATAGTTTAGGTAACTTCCCTTTTGCACTCTTGCGAAAGGCGAAACCAAAATCTGCAGTTCACATTGGATTCGAAAATGAATCTGTGTAACTACGACTCGTCAAACAGACTGCACGACCGATTGAGAGAACCCCATGACCGGTCGTGAATGGGTCACGACCGGTCAAGCACCTCGGTACTCAAAAACAATGCTCGCTGGATTTTGAGTCGAGCCGGTCCACGACCGATCGAGCGGGACCCTATGAACGGTCGAGCATAGCCCACGACCGATCGAAGATGGCCCCAAATGTAGCTCCACATCTCAACAATCTCCTACTTGGAGACACATCACCATAAACCTATCTTCTTCATCCGGAGTGCACTACCTCCCCGTCTTCAAGCCTGAAGACCAATCAAAGCTAAACAAAGCTTCGGCTTTTCCCATGTAACCACTTTGATCAGCATATCTGCAGGATTCTCACTTGTATGAATCTTCTCCAGAGCAATCGATCCATCTTCCAGTAACGAACATATGAAGTGATATCTGATGGCAATATGCTTGGTCCTTGAATGAAAGACTGAATTCTTAGTCAAGTGTATTGCACTCTGATCGTTATTGTACAGCTTGCAATCTGCTTGCTTCTTACCTAACTCTTTCATAAAACTTTGCATTCACACCATCTCCTTGCATGCTTTTGTAGCTGCAACATATTATACTTTTGTCGTACTGATAGATACTATCTTCTGTAACTGAGAGACCCAACTGACTGCAACATTGCCCAGAATAAAGACATAACCTGTAGTGCTTCTTCTGCTGTCGATATTTCCTGCCAAATCTGAATCCACGTAGCTTTGTAGCTTGATTTTCGATCTACCATAATACAGCCATATATCCTTAGTACCTATCAGGTATCTAAGGATCTACTTCACAGCTTCCCAATGTTCCTTCTCGGGGTTATTCATGAACCTGCTAACAACTCCCACTGCTTGAGCAATGTCTGTCCTCGTGCTCACCATAACATACATGATACTCCCAATAGCTGACGCGTATGGAACTTTAACCATGTACTCCCGTTCCTTCTTCGTCTTTGCCCCTTACACCTTAAATAACTTAAAGTAGTTGGCTAATGGAGTGCTAACCGGCTTAAACACCTCAAACATCTCTTTTAAAATAATAGCCGACCCATTACTCATGGCCTCATGGAATAGATTGTTGTACCTAGGCTCCTTGGAACAAAACTCAAAGATATCAACACCATGGACCATTTGGAAGGGTGGCTGCCCCCCTTGTATCACAAAGTCCTTAAGATAATACATCCCCTCCATTGTTTCCCTGTCAAGACACAGTTGCACCGGTGGAGCCACTGAGATGCCCTCCTCATCTGGTACAAGGAAACGAGACTCATCTGTTAAGCCATACACAGGTTCAGTCCTCCCATACCGTCTGATCTTACCGACATAGTGAGGTGCCCATGCCCCCATCCATGGCCATGGGGATGCACATGATGTCTTCGAGGCGCATGGCCGCTAAACGGTTTCCATGATCGTGGACATCCATGTTATGTTTGTGCTTTTGTGGCCTTAGCACACCTGTCGCTTATACCACTATGTGGAGTTGTACTGTAAGGATGCTAGGATGAGATTTCATGTCTACATGTACTTGTAAATTTGGCCTCTACTATATTTCAATTTTTTGTAAATTAATAAATAAATAAAATTAAAACGTACATTGCACGTGGAAGACCGAAAGGTTTGTCTAAATTTCACTCCGTTCGAGAGGGGTGATGATAGGGCGAGGAAGGAGTAACAGATTAGTGGGTGAAGCCCTTACCATGGGACCACTTCGATGAATGTGTGTCCATCCATTTTTGACGGTCTCATAAATGAAGCAGATCAAATCTTAGGTGGACCACATATTATGGATTGAATTCCCATTGTTAAAAATTTCTTAGGTGCCACAGAAGTTTTTGGGAAGCGGCTATTTGTGTTTTCCATTCTTGAAAATTTGTGTGACCTTATCAAGAGTTAGATGCAAATATATATTACAGTAGGCCCAGGAAGATTTCAACGATGGGTTCAGTTATCATTGTTTTCATACGGTGTAGTCCACTTGAAATTTGGATCTGCCTCATTTTTTAGCCCATGGTTTAAGCTAAGCTGAAAATATGGATGGACAGCTGGATATACAAAAAAATACATCGAAGTGGGCCTCACCCGCTAAGTTGTCACTCCGCCACCTAATCCACGCCCGTTCAGGAGAGGATAGGCAGAGGAAAAGACAATGGCCACCGAAAACTTCTGCCAAGCAATAGAGAGAGACGCGCTTGGGTAACTTGCCAAACAAAGAACCACGGGTTGTAACTTTCATGAGATCCACTCCATCCATAAGTTACACTGCCTCATCTTAACCATTGAACCCAAAAATTATGATTATCCAAAATTAAGACGCTTCGGCACAGGAAATAATTAGGATAAGACTATCAGCACTAGTTTTGTGTACGACCCACATTGGTATTTATATGCCATCCAAATCCATTCATATGATATGCCTCGTAAGGATGAAAGAATTGCCAAATTATCGAAATATTTTAAAATTCAAGTGGGCCATGCATTATGGGAGCGGTTTGAATGGATCAGATATCCACATAGGTCGGTGGATCCCTAAATGTGAGGCCCACTGTGATGTATGTGCTTTACATCCACACCGTTCTTCAATTTTGATAGCTCATTTTAGGGCATCATCCAATAAAATAAAATATATCCGAATCTTACGTGAGCCATACCAAAGGAAACAGTCGTGATTGAATCCCATCGCTAAAAAATTCAAGACGGCCGCTGGAATGTTTTTGTGACCTTATCGAACCTGTGGATAAGGTCACATAGACCTAGATGAAATGATCAGGTCTGTGGGGTCTACCACCTAGGTTTTTGGTCAGTGCTCCGTACAAAAAAAACAGCTGTTTCGTTTGTCAACTTGAGCGTAATGGTCACTCCAATTGAATGCGTAGGCCCCACTTTGAACGAAAAGAAAAAGTTAGACTGAGCCACTGGGACATGACTTAGACTACACGAGGGTGACGGATATAATTTTGATGGCTATGAATACCTTCTTTTCTTTTTTCTTTTTCTTCTTTTTTTTTTTTTTTCAAAAAAAGGGTTGAATATACATACGAAGGTAAGAATCCTGACTCTCACTCCAGAGGTAGACTCTCAGGAGTTCCAACCCCTGGTTGAGCGTTCGAGTACCCATAGGTGGTGAAATCCCACTGGGCCGTGAGTGTGTGGTGGTGTGTGTGTGCGTGTATAGTAAAAATAAAAATAAATAAATAAATATCCGGCAAATCCAGGTGGCTCCCGGGCACGTAAAAGATCACCTGGACCATCTATCATATCCATGTACAGCCCGCCCAGACTAGCTACGGACTTGCCCCTAAAAACATCCACCACAAATTAAGAGTCTGATTCTAATTCCACTTGACTATACCCAAAATCCACACAGAGAACCATAGCATCGTGTAGCGCTTAGAGTTCAGCCCTATTGTTGGTTCCCTTCTCCATAACCTAAAGAGAAGGCGAAAAAAAAGTTATTGGAGGAATGTCTACAGATACCACCTTCCCCTGAGGAATGTCTACAGATACCACCTTCCCCTGACGGACCTGGATTGCCAGTATCTGGGCCATCTATATTTACTTTTACCCACCCCTTACTTGGCCTGGCCCACTTAACGATCTGGAATGCTTTAGCTAGAGGAGACCGGGCCGGAATCCCCAGATTTCGATATAAAATGCACGATAGAAATTTGTTTAGGTTGGGGTCAGGGAGATTGTTACTTTCCTTTGCCAGCAATCACTTGACACGGCCAACAACTACACCAACATTCGACCTGATACCATCAAACTTCGCTACATTTTTGGCTCTCCGGATCTCCCATAGAATCAAGTACGAGGTAATGCGACGAAGGTGGGACGAGCTACCACCTGACAAATAAGCTTGCTACCACGACGAGAGCCTATCACTAACTGAGCCGTGGGAGTAGATTTGAAGGTTGAGGAGATCACTAAAAAACCTTTCAAACCTCATTTGCCAGTGCCCCACAGATGAAGAGATGGCTAAGAGATTCAAACTAGGGCGAAATCCTGCTTGCTATCACAGCAAACACACTTAGACACAAGGCATATCCCTTTCTTCTTGATTCTGTCTTCAACAGGGATCGCCCCTTGAATTAGCCTACAGAGGAAAACTAAAATCTTGAGAGGGAGTTTTGCATCCCGAATCCACTTGGCCCACGACTTTTTCAACCCTTCCGCTCTACAGATTTTCCATCCAGATTTGACTGTGAAGTTGCCTGAGCGATCATGGGGCCAGAAACGCTAATCCGGTTCTATAGAGCTGCAAAAACCCCCCTTGCTGATGAGATCTATTACCTCTCCAGGTAGCATGGCTACCGCAGGAGATTGCATTATGATACCATCTGGGCCAATCACTTCCTGGACGCTCAGCTGAAGGAGATTAACAGAGATCGGCTGAGTAGCTAATGGAGCCAGCAAACCTAATCCTGTCCAGTTACAGCTCCAGAAGTTTAGCAAACCTTGACCCACTTGCCATTGCAGGTGTTTCGACCAGAAGCGAAATGCATTTGATTGAGAAAATTTCTTATTTAATATCGATAAAGATGAGACAAAGAAAATATTCATCAATTTCATTTATTCTGAGTTCATTAACATCCTCTTATTCCTTTGATTATAATATAGAATCTCTTAATAAAGAGAAAATACACAAGTCAAATATAATCAAAATGTAAAATTTGGCAATATTCCAACGCATTTTCATCAAATCTCCAGGGGAGACGAGTTGTGTGGGTTTCCCATGCTAGGATCCCTTGGAAAAATCCGAAATAGCCTGATCGACTGTTAGAAATTTTATCATAATGATTGCCCTCGAAGATAACCCGCGCAACTCATACAGGAGTTGCCCTGCTAACGAGTTGTGCGGACTCGCTTAACTTCCTTCCTTCTCTCTGCCTTCAATACCTGTTAAAGAAACTGACCTCCTGAACATCTGATCTCTCAAATGAGGGGGTAAGGGGGTATTTATAGGCATCCGCACGTGTGAGCCCTCGACTCCTGTGCCATGGGCCTCACCTCGCATCACCAGATCCTCCTCTGATGAAACTTGAGCGCCCTAGCGCAACTTGAGTGAGTTGTGCGGACCCGCACAACTCAAGTCTCGCACAACTTGGGTCCCGTACAACTTAGGTCTCACATAACTTGTACTATTTTCCCTTTCCTTTTCATCCCTCTCTCTCTCTCTCTCTCTCTCTCTCTCTAATCACTTTTGGTACCCCAACAACAGGTTACTATCTAGGAAATGGGACAACTTGGATAGGCATCTCCATAGGAGCGATGCATTAGCTGGAAGGACGTTTCCAGTCGAAGCTGACCAAGAGGACCCATACTTGGAAGAAACAAAATCTGCCCAAATCATCTTCAGCCTGAGCACTTTCATTACGTCCATCAATCTTCTAATGCTGAGGCCACCTTCCTCTTTAGGCAAAGCGATGTTGCTCCATTTCAACCAATGGAGTTTCGTCTTACCTTCGTGCCAACCTCAAAAGAAATTGGCGAATTTTGATTCCATTTTCGCCAAAACCTGCACTAGAATAATGGTTGTTGCCATTGCATGACTGGGATGCCACATAGCACATGATTGATAAGAGTACTCCTGCCAGCCTGAGATAAGTGCCTAGCCTTCCACTTGTCAAGGGAATGACTCCGTGGGATCTTAGGGCGTAGCAACCCTGAAGTTCTGGGTTCAAGTGCCATAAATAATAATAATAATAATAACATCAACAAGGATATGGATTGAGTAAATTCATGAACTTATTATATTTATGAGTTTGCATTAGATATTAAGATTGCATTTATTGCAATGCAACAAAGAAACTCTCTCATCCTTTGGATGATTTGGCAGATCCCCTAATAAAAACTAAACTACACAATACTTTTCTTTCATTAAATTGATCATATATGATCATAAATAGCAGCTAATGAAGAAATCAAAAAATCCTATGGGAAGACTAGTGATCCAGGTCATTGATAAGGTGGGTCCCATTGTTGATATGGAATCTGAAAAGGTCTCCAAAATAGATGGGGAGAATTTTGGAGAAATGTTGACATACAATGTTCTTATTCTTTGTTAATGTGTCACAATGGTGGAATTTCTACCATGAATATTAATTGGAGCCAAATTTAGAACAACCCACTCATTGGATGGGCTGCAGAAGCAAATTAAGTCAAATGATTTGTTGTCAATCGATTTTAATGGTGCAGATTCAGATATTTAAGGATTTTATCCTTCACTAATATCTCCACCATTTCTTTTAAATTTATACCAGATAGTAATACCACAATACAGAATAGTTTTCTTTTGACATTACACATTTTACTCCATAATTGACATGCAGAGGCAGTAAGGCTTAAGCAAATTGGACATCCAAATTTAGTTAATACAAACCTTCATAAGAATCACCAAAACCAACACACTAGCCATATTTAAATAGATTAAAAATCTGCCATTATCAAATCCAATCATATAACTTTATACACCGAGCTTAAGAATAGAAATTAAATTACGTAAAATAGTCAAAAAATAAAATATATTAACTAAATTCAAATGATGTCCCATGCTTAAAATTCATTGGTAAGTCCTTAATTACCACTTCCATTATTTTAAGTATAATTTTATTTTCTATTACGATAGTTTGCTCATCTTTGCCTGCTTTTGGTTTGAACAAAATTACTGCATGATCAATTCAAAAACGTAGACCATAACACCAGCATCAATTCATTAAGTGTTACACCTTCCTACCCCTTTATTTTATTGAGACGCTTCATGTATCATGTATTGAACAACAACTCCAAGTTTTTTTAAAGAAAATAGCAAATGACCCTAAATGATGACCAGACTCATTATATCTGTGTACACTGTGTTAAAAGCTCATTTCCACTTGGTGGGATATGGCGTAATGTTGACTTAAGAAATGGTATAGTTTTGGAGTCACCACTGGCCAATAATAGCTCAAAATCTACATCAGCGTGACACCATAAAATCATTACAAATTAGGGAATCAAATACTCTCTAACTAGAAACTCTGACGGTTTGTTTGTGACCAAAGATTCCGAGCAAAGGCCTCGGTTATATAAAAAAAAAATGAAGGGCATGAAATATGGTTTCTATTTTATAGGATTTGAAATTTTCTTCAAGGGATATGGAAATTTTAGAAAGATAAAATGGAAAAAAAAAACTACTCAATTATAATCATAGAGATGGAGATGGAGCAGTTGACATTAGTTATATATGATTGAGGAGATCGACAAGTATTGCAGGAAAGTGAAGTAAAAAAGAGGGGGGAAAAAAAGGACTTATTCAATGAAGAAGAGGGTTTTTGTATCGTTCAACTTATTTTCTTCTAAATTATGCACTTAAGCATTCGTGAGAGTGGCGCCATCATTTGTCTTAGTGTATCCGGTCACTAAGTAGAGTCTTCATCTTGATGCTGTAATGTTCATAGCTCTCTCCTTCAATGATTGAGCAAAGAAGATGGGGCTAATCCAGCCGTCACAATCTCATTTGTTTAATCTCCCATGCTCAAATGATGAGCTACCCTAGTTTGCAATGATTCTACTTTGTTAACTTAGATAGCTAAATGGAGAAGGAAATTATTATAGTGATAGAAATATTTGGAGTAGGAGCATTCCTCTCCTAAGAAGAATATAAAACTTTAAAAAACAAAATTTCTTAGTTTTCAGATGCTTTGCCAAATAAAAGTATCAATAAATTTTGGATGATCTCTAGACCCCTAGGTTTCTCTAGAGATCTCTACAATTAACTTGTCTTCTAATTTTTTTAAGCTAAACTTAACGATATAAATAGTTCTAATTAAAGAGACATTTAAAATTTCGGTTAAACCATAGTTGGGCTAGAAACTATAATTTATTTATTTCACTGTGAATAATCGTAATATATGAAAGATGTGGGAGATCTTTGAAGAGATGTGTAAACATCTTAATAGATGCGTATGTTAATAAAAAAGAAAATATCTTAATCTACTCTAACATTTTCCAAAGATATATACCCTTTTACCAAGACCCATAAAAACAACAATACAAGAGTTTTTTTTTTTTTTTTTTTTTTTTTTTTTTTTTTTTTTTTTTAAGGATGGGCTCACGCCACTGATTTTATTAGAAGAAAGAAAACAGATGTACAACCCTTCAAGCTGGCTCCAACAAAAAGGAAAGGAGCCAGGCCTATCGTATACCACGCCTAACTGACTAACACACCTACACAAACATGAACAAAAGGGACGGCCAGGGTCCGCCAGGCAAAAAGACCCTAAAAACCACCGAAAGAAAACAAGGGGTTGGTCGACGTTGACCTCAGGTTCTCAAGTAACCCAGGCCCGCCATATCAAGAACCAAAAGACCCCTGACCTTTCTTGGCAAGTTCAACCGAGAACAATAGAATGAATTACCGCATCCTTCGCTTGCCATCCTTGCCAGCACGTCTACCACAGAATTACCCTCTCGGAAGATATGTCTAAAACAAAGGTTGAGGGATCGGCTGAAGAGATGGATGACTCCCAACCTGTACCAAATGTTCCAAGGGTAATGGGCAATGGGGTTCGTAGCAGCTTTCAATACCCCCGAAGTGTCAGATTCCACAACTATGCTAGAGAGACCTGGCCAATTTGCTGCAGAGAGTGATACCATCAAGCATAGCTTGGGCCTCCGCTACCGTGTTAGAGACAAGACCATAATACCTATGGAAAGCGAAAATGACCCAACCATGGGCGTCCCTAACTACGCCGCCACCACCACCACCACTCTTGCCCGGGTTCCCACGAGAAGAGCCATCGACGTTCAGTTTAACCCAGCTCGGCGGAGGTCTCATCCATTTAACAATCTCAAGCATGGCACTAGAGCTTACTCTGCGACAATCAAGATGAAGGGCCTGGAGAGTGGCGATGTCCCTTAGAGTCGGATGGGCGCTGTCAGGCAGCGGGTTGTCGATTTCCTGCATCCATCTGGAGATCCAGAAAATAATGTTCTGCGCTGATATTTGATTACCATCAAAGCGCAAGGCGTTGTGGCTCAACCAAATTTCCTAGGTAATAAGAGCAAGGGCAAGACCAAGCAGCCCCTTGATGTGAGATGAAGGAGACGCTTTTGACATCCAGATAGTAATCTTCTACTAGATGGTCTGGTTAGGGATAACAGGGACGTATAATACAAGAGTCTGTGCACATTTACAATACCCAGCAATCGCTTGAATTAACACACTTCAATGCATGCATATTTACATTGTTTTACTGTGCACAATATCTTATGGTATCAATTCCATAAGATATGCATGCATTGAAGTGCGTTAATTCAACATAAGCTCCTTAGGGCCTGTTTGGGCAAACGGCTTACGACATATTAAAGGGGATAAGGCGGGATAGGATTGTCAAATCCCTCCTACCCTATCCCTCTTCCTGTTTGGCCGACGTCATCTACAGGAAGTCGTCCGTCACGCAGGAGATATGGAGGGATTGCGAAATTCCTTCTCGGATTCGCACTGCAAAGCAAAGGGAATAAATGTTCAAGTAATGCAGTCAGTACCACCATCTTCCACAATGCTCCATTTTCTGGAAAATGTGTTGCATTTGTATGACGTCCTATCCGTCTAAAAAGGTTGGAAATATCATGGAAATCATCTGGCCCAAAAATTAGGTCGTTCGACTTATCTGATGATCCAGAGAATTGATATGAATTTAAGGACGTTGATCTGAGCCAATAGAAATTTGTGGTCTTTTTTAATTATGAATTTTCATTATTTCATAATATAATATTTTATTTATGGATTAAACTATTCGATGGTTTAGATTTCCCACAAATGCGACACGTTGGAAGAGAAATAGGAGAAGCACGAGATGCTTAGGGTACTGACGCTAGTACCTAACAATTTCTCCCGTATTATGAACTGGACATAACTGGATATGATTTGATACAGCAGCTGTTTCATAAGTGATGATACAGTCATACTTTTCAAATAATATATAACATACATAGAATATCAAATCCGTTAAAAATGTGGACATCACTATATTAATTATTCTAGATGAAAATTATTCTAATCTATTTATTAGGTTGACCAAAATAATACGGTGAGTCATACCATTTTTCTTCCATTGATTAGATAATTTTTTCCTATTGACAGTGGATAAGTCTGATTTTCGTCTTTAATGATTTTGATGGTATGGACTACTATTTTGACGGTTTAAATCTTATGAAAGTGCGATATCTTGGAGGAAAATAGTGTCTTTCTCTGAAGTTATGATACAGCTGTTGTATCTTTTTTCATGATATCATCATCTCTGTCTCTCACATTCTTCACCTAAACCTGGATGGTTGCAATACCATGACACCTAAACGGCCCACTTGCTCGGTATGGGATTGGCGTCTACACCCAAACTACTCGACCATCCACTGGCGCCAATAAATGCACTTGACACGGTCATTCCATACGCCTCATTACACCTAAAGCCGTTTGCCCAAACAGACCCATTGATTCACCCGACACGGTAATTCCATACGCCTCATTACACTCAAAGCCTGACAGGTATCAATTCCCTATAGCAGGATAGACAACATAATTTCAGGACATGAGACTCATTGATCGCACAAACCAAGGAGACACTAACGTAATGTCCAGGTGATGTAGAGCGGGTCACGGACAGTTTCATGGCCAAGATGGATCAGAAAAGGCTCGATCGACGATAGAAGTGATCCGGACCGTCGGACCTTAGATCAGGCATATCTCGCAATCCGGAATGAGTTATCTGACGTCAAATATATGATTTTGGGGTAGAACGAGCTACTTTAGCCAAGCAACCCTGCTAAGCTGGGTTGCGCAGTCCGAATTTATGAAATACTCCCTGATCAACAGTCATTTTTCTATTTTATTTTCGTTTTTACTATAAATAGTAAGTTTTAGTTTGATTATAACTCTTCATCCGTTGGGCTTTAGGAGTTGTGTCCAACATGAAAAGTGCTTAGAATAATTAGGAGAACGGTTTGGTGAAGCCAAATAGGACACTTACTATTTTTGGACGGAAACCTTGCGTACTAGTAGCCTTCACGACCGTCTATAAATAGTAAGTTTACTATTTATAGTAAGTCACGGATTCTAGGAGTTTTAGTTGTAGTTTGATTCTGATTTCTTTCTTATTGCTTGGTACCCTTATTTAAAGGGTTGTGAACTTATTTTTATTCATTCATTAATCAATTTCGAATTTACTAGAATTTATTTCTATTTTCTGCTTTCTTTTCTCGTGGATTCGAGAAGTCTCTATGAGGAGTCCAGAGAAGTTCCATGAATTCGGAATAATTATCCCCTTGAAGAAGACAATGCACGACCTCACGTCCTCCCCTGCGTCACCAGGCCACTCATTGTTCACAAGCTACGCACCATCAGAACAGAGCCAATGGTTTGGATTGTCTGGGTTGAGTTCATGTATGCGGCCTGTGCAAGCAGAACAGTCGCTTTAATTTGCTATGTGGTAATGAACTCATGCGTAGATGAATCCAAACCCTCTGTCTGGTGTCCCAATCTACATGGTAATGCTAGCTTTTGAGGCATGGACCATCCACGACATGCTAGCCATCGGAGCATGGGCGTGGCAAGGCCCACCAGATGCACTGTTCGGATTCTTCAACCACTTGATGCAACGGGGAGTAATAACAAGGACTTCAGGTAAAAAAATTTATTTGTAGAAATATAAATACATGGAAAAAAAAGGCCTCACGCTTTCTCTCTCCATACATTATTAGAGATGTCTTTTAGTGAGAAATGCAAAGGCACGTGGCAGGAGGGACGAAGAGGTGTTCCATCTTGAGCCATTCATTAGGTGGGGTCCATCATAAATGTACCTTGACCCAATAATACAACCAGTCTCAGTCTCAGTTGGGACCAACATGTTTGCTGAAATCAGAACATTGGTTGTTTTCTTCTAAACTTCCGTTAATTCTTCAGTAAAAATGTGGCCCACTTGATGAATGCATTGGCCTTAATTACGTTTGGACCAATTGGTATATTCAACTGGGACCCAGCTGATGAGTGGCACCGATCTCACACACACGAGCCACATTGGCACACGTGCAACCTCTTTTACCTCCCCTCTATTAATATAGCCTTGTCATTTGCTCACTTAACGCTAGTATGCTAGTTCCTGGATGAAATTCTTTTGTGGAATTCAATGACATGGATGCCAAACGAGATTGAAAAATCTTTCGTTTCTGCAAATCCGGCTGCTTTTGCTATTTTATCAAACTCCGCCAATGTCCGTTCCTTGCCGCTGGGAGTGTAAGCTATCATGCATAGATCTTCACTAGCCGTACGGCGTGAAATTGCATCCGTGCCCAATACCGAAGGGACCACGAGATCGACGTTGATCACCTTCCCACCGTCGGGCAAAGCATTCCAGCAGTTCTTTAGCAGCTGTATGCACAGATCATCGTCCCAGTCGTGAAGCACGCACTACAGCCATGTTTTAATAAGTTAGTGTTAGTAGTTTCAATATACTGAATAGCTTAAACATGCAAAATCAAGTATGTATGATTAATATTAGGGTTTCAACTAGCCTAATTCTGGTTTCGGCTCCAAAATGTTTATTTTGGAGCCATGAGCCAAGGCCCAGCCCAACACCCTAATCCAAGAAATCGGGCTTGGGATGGGCCTTGTCTGTTTCACCGGTCCAACATTCACTTCATCAAAATCAAATAATTCCCTTGAGGACAAAAGAGAGAGAGAGGTGTTGTGTTTTTATTTTTAAAAAATTCAAAAATAAAAGTTTATTTTTAGTAAGTAAATAAATACATTGATTATTAAAACTTTTGATAAATAAAGATCTATTTAACAAGTAAATATGTAAATTTTCATGTTGAAATTCAGAATCAAAGCTCATGATATCACTTCTAGAAAAGGAGCAATAAATGTCTTGAAAAATTGACTATTTAAATTGAGCCTTGAACTTAATAGATCTGATTATCTGATTTTTTTTTTCCTCTATCTTCTACTGTGTACAAGATCCATCATTTTTCTAACAAGAGAGACCCGTCAAACTAACCTTCATAAAAATGTTCTCCGCACTTGGTACACCTTCAAACATATTTCCTCCAACATAGTCCACACCTTCAAAACAAGTTCAAAGTACTTAGGCAGACATATGTACACATTCCAATATAAACATACATCTATGCATGCATTCACCAATAAAAATATTTACTTATGCATGCACTTTTGAAATGGGTGTGTTAGATACAAGGTACTGTTCACCACAGATACCATTACGTATTGCTGTGTATCGTGTTGTTTCAGGGCCGATATGGGGCCAATACATCCATGGGTGATACAAGCACCTATCACGCAGATGCGGTTTGGCTAGTGACGTTGCCACTAGCCAGGTGGCTAGGGGTCGGTGCTCTGTAGGCGCCACCTGCCAGGATCTATGCTTGTTATCCACACTGTCCATTCATTTTTACTTATCTTTTTAATACTTTATCTTATAAATGAGGCAGATCAAAATCCCAAGCGGACTATACCACAGGAAAGCACTAATGATTGAATGTCTACCATTAAAAACCTCCTAAGGACCATTATAATGTTTATTTGACATCCAACCTGTAAATCAGGTCTTGCAGACCTGGATAAAGGCAAAAAAACAAATATCAGCTTGATTCAAAACTTTTGTAGCCCCAGAAAGTTTTTAATGGTGAGACTTCAATCAACAAGGTGTGGCCCACTTGAGATTTTGAACTACCTCACTTCTGGGTTCATACCATAAAATTATCTGAAAAAAAATGGATGGATGGCATTAATGATGAAACACGTACATCATGTTGGGGCCCACAGAGCACCGACTACTGGCCGTTTGCGACTTGCAGGGTGAGTAACCAATCCGTTACCCTATCAGGCGATATCTACCAGTTTTGGACGATACGTATGAGAGAGAGAGAGAGAGAGAGAGAGAGAGAGAGAGACATCTACCTGAGTTATGAGGTGCACTTGAAATTACGTGAGGCAAATCGAAATTAACACCATGTATGTGAGGGAAATGGGAGACTATGGAAGAAATACAGGTACCCATGCCCCCACCCACGTCCATTACTTGTTTCACGTCATTGAAACCTTCATACACCTCAAACATCTCTTTCAAAACAATGGCCGAGCCATTGCTCATGGCCTCATGGAACACCTTGTTGTACCTAGGCTCCTTAGAACCAAACTCAAACAGATCAACATCATGGGCCATTTCAAACGGTGGCCGCCCCCCTTCCATCACGAACTCCTTAAGATAATACATCCCCTCCACTGTCGCCCTGTCCAGGCACAGTTGCACCAGTGGGGCCACCGACGTGCCATCCTCGTCCGCCACAAGGAAACGAGACTCGTCCGTTAGGCCGTACACAGCTTCACTCCTCCCACCCTTACCCTCTGATCTTACCGACATGGTGAGGATCGAATCCGTTACAAGGACTCGGAGTATACGCTCCAAGGCAGCAGCAGCATGCGGATTTGATGTGTGCATCTTGGCGATCATCTCTGATGTGGAGAGCTGAGCTTCCGGCCCAGCATCAGCTATGATCTCGAACACCTTTAGATCGATCGCGGCCCGCAGGGCCATGGGGACGCACATGACGTCTCCAAGGCGCATGGCTGCTAAACGGTTTGCATGATCGAGGACACCCATCTTATGTTTGTGCTTTTGTGGCCTTAGCACACCTGACGCTTATACCACAACGTGGAGTTGTGTTGTGAGGATTCTAAGATGAGAAGATGAGATTGCATGCCTATTTGTACTTGTAAAATTCGCACGTGCTTCAGAATTTTGTAGATTGATTAATAAATAAAATTGGTACGTGCATTGCACATGGACGACTGGAAAGTTTTTCAAAACTTCACGGCGTTCCGGAGGGGTGCGGATTTGGTGAGATAGGGGTATTAGCTTAGTGGGTGAGGCCCTGATCGCGGGGCCCACCTCGATGAATTATTTTTTTTTATATCCACGCCGTCCATCCGTTTTTTCAGCTCATTTTAGGGCATGGTCCTAAAAATAAGGCTGGTATAAATCTCAGGTGGAATACAAGGTCGGGATTGAATTAACAACATTAAAACTTATTGGGGCCCACAAAGTTTTGGATCAAGCTTCTGTCTATGTTTTCCCTCCCTACATGTTTTTGGGACCTTATCAACAGGTTGGATAGCAAATAAACATTAAAGTGGGCCCTAGTAATTTTTTAATGGTGGGTGTTCAGTCGCTGATGTTTTCCTGCGGTGTGGTCCACTTGAGATTGTTGTCTTTTTTTTTTGTCTTTATTGCATATAATGAGCTTTAAATACGGATGGACGGCATGGATATACAAAAAATACACCGAAGTGAGCCTCACTCCCTAAGATGTTACCCCTGTCGTACCTAATCCACGCAAACGTTCGGGAGAAGACAGGAAGAAAAGCGAGGCGGGAGAAATTGACCACTGTAGACGCGACTTTTTATAAACTTACCTTCTCAACTTAGACGTCGGACGTACGGACGAGCATATGAGGACCAAAATACTCCCGCCTTCCTTTGGAAAGCGGATTGGCTGGTGTGTGACGAGCGCTGACGCCGTGGGCCGCACCATGTTGTATGTTTTGTATCCACACCTTTCATCCATTTGGAGAGATCATTTTAGGGCAATATCCAAAGACGAGTTAAATCCAAATTTTCAATGGACCCCAGCACAGAAAACAGTAGGAAGGTGACGCCCACCATTGAAAACTTCTAAAGGCCACAATGTTTTATATCAAGCTGATATTTGTGTTTTCCCTTATTTCATGTCTTTTTTAACTCTTGAACAGGTTGGATTTCAAATCAACATTATAATGGTCCTTAGGATAGTTTCAACGGTGGGAATTCCTCTCCCCACTGTTTTCTTTGGTGGAGTCCATTACAGATTTTTATTTGCCTCATTCTTTGGTTCATACCCTAAAATGATATCTAAAAATGGATGAATGGTGTGGATATAACCCATACATCATAGTGGGGTCCACAGAACTTGGTGAGGTCACTTCAGCAGCCGACTTGGTACAGCGCTGGACACGCATTGCGTCCTATCCCCGCCTGAAAAGGTAATCCGTCCGGGAAGGGCTCCATGGGACCCACTGTGATGTAAGTGTTTTATCCACGCCGTTGATCGATTTTCTCAGATCATTTTACGGTACGATTTTAAAAATGAAGTAGGTCCACGGCTCCAATGGACCACACCAAAGGAAGCTGCAGCGATAATGACACCTATTGTTGAAACCTTTCTAAAGGCCACTGTGCTGTTTTTTTACCATCCAACCTATTCATAAGGTCATGTAGACGTGGATGAAGTGAAAACACAAATATCAGCTTGATCTGAAGCTTCTCAAGCTCCTAAGAAATTTTTAATGGTGGATGTTCAATCCCGACTTTGTGGTCCACTTAAGCCCTATACCTGCCTCACTTTTTGAATCATACCTTAAAATGATGAACAACATGGATAAATCACTTTACATCATGGTGGGCTCCACAGAGCCCTGCCCAGACGAATTACCGTCCGGGTGAGGTAGGACGCATCTTCGTTCATCAGTGCTAATCTTCGCACACAAGCTAGTCCGCTTCTGAAAGGAAGGCAGTGGTATTGTGGTCCTCGAATGCTCGTTCGTATGTCCAATGTCTAAGTTGGGAGGGAAATTGACTTTACTCACCTTGAAGTTTGGGCAAATTACCTATAAACCATCAGTACCATAGCTTAAGGCCCACCATTATTTTCTATATTGAGGCCCACACGAACACCGGATCAGACTTATAATGGGGCCCTTCCCTTAAAATGACACGATAAAAATGATAGGCGGCATAGATTATACACGCACATCAATGTGGGCCCATTTAAGTCGTGGTTTGTATGAGTCGTAGTTGTCATGTTATATGGGTTGTGGTTGTCATGTTGAATGGATTATGGTTTTCAATGTGTTCACTTCCTTTTCTACCAAACTATTGGTACCATAGTTTAATGCCCACAATGGGGTGATCCGATCCATCCACCTTGTTGACCAGCTCGTCATGGGCTCAAAAAATCCTTACAGCCACCACCCATACAACATAACAACTACGACCCATATAACATAACAAGCACGACCCATATAACTTGGCAACCACGACCCATGACAACCACGACCCATATAATATGACAACCACGACCCATATAACTTCACAACCACGACCCATATAATATGACAATCTTGACCTTTGCTACATGACAACCATGATTCATATAAAGAGTCGTAGTTCACATGCACAATGGATCGTAGTTTTTATCCACAAATGGTCGTGGTTGATATTTGACCCTACTCTTAAAATGACCCAACAAAAAAGAATGGGCGGCATTGATTATACACATACATCAATGTGGGCCCATATAGGTCGTTGTTAGCATGGGTCGCAATTGTCATGTTATATGGGATGTGGTTGTAATCACTACAAGAAAAGTCACTTTTACCTACAAAAATTTTCGTAGGTAAAAGCCAGTTTTTTGTAGGCAAAAACTTTTTCCAACAAAAATTTTCGTCGGAAATTTCGTTGCCAAAAGACCGAGGGAGAAAACATTTAACAACGAAAAAAAAAATTTCGTTAGCAAAAGTAAGACTTTTGCCGACGAATCTATTTCGTAGGAAAAATATTTTTCCAACGTTTTCTTTCGTAGCCAAAAATATCGAAAATGCTTTTCACTTAACTTCGTTGCTAAAAAAGATTTACAAACTTTTTTACCTACGATTAATTTCGTAGCTAAAACTCTTTACCTACCAATAAGTTCGTAGGTAAAAAATATGACAGCACTTTCACCTACAAATAATTCCATAGGTAAAAATATTTACAAAGTTTTTCCAACGAATTTATTTCGTAGGTAATAATTCGCAGCCAAAAATAATACATCAGTTTTGCCTACGATTTGTTTTCGTTGGTTAAAATTACTGAAAAACTTTTACCTACGAAAGTATTCGTATGTAAAAATTGTCCCAAAAGTTTTACCTACTAACAACTTAGTATCTAAAAATATTTTCAAAACTTTTACTACGAATGTTTTCGTAGGTAAAAATTGATAAGAAAAGTTTTACCTACTAATGATTTCGTAGGTAAAAATATTTTCAAAACTTATACCTATGAATAGTTTTGCAGGTAAAAATTGCTACAAAAGTTTTACCTACAAATTTTGTGGTAGCTAAAAGTATTTAGAAAACCTTTATCTATGAATAGTTTCGTAGGCAAAAATATTTACACAACTTTTTCCTACAAAGAACGTCGTAGGTAAAAACTTTTACCTACGAATTGTTTGGTAGCTAATCCATTTTGAAAACATATACCAACGAATATTTTTGTAGGTAAATACATTTTCAAACCATTTAGCTACGAATATTTTCGTAGCTAAAAAAATTATTGAACTTTTTCCTACGAAAATTTACGTACGTGAAAAGTTGTGTGTGACTTTTACCTACGAAAATTTTCGTTGGTAGAAGTTTTTTTTTTTTTTTTTAAATGTGCCTACAAAATATGCCTGATATACACCTGTTAATATTCCTGATATACACCTGTTGTATATAAATATTTCATCACATTCACATTCACATCTATTCAAACCCTAAATACCCAAAATATGTAAATTCATCCAAATATAAACTTCATCCATCGAGATAACATTTATTCACAAATAAATACATATAAGTTTAACATCATGAATAAAATACAAAAAATCATAAAGATGAAGGCGCAGGAGGTGGATCATCAGTGGGTAAGCGTGAAGCAAGAGCCTGAAACATCTCCGCCATCCGTCACTCATGCTCCACCCGCATCTCCTCCATCCTCCTCTCATTCTCCTCTCTCTCCCTCACCTGCTCCTCCATCCTCCTCCTCTCCTGCTCCTCCCTCTGCCTCGTCAGATCCTCCATCCTCCTCTCCTGCTCCTCCCTTTGCCTCGTCAGATCCTCCATCCTCCTCTCCTGCTCCTCCATCTGCCTCTCTGGCTGCTCACTCTTCTTCTCTAGCTGCTCTTTAATGTCATGGACGACGACTCGTAGCTATTGAATCTCTTTCTCTGCAATATCAGCTCGGCGAGTGGCGCTCTTGCCAACGACGATGGCTCGGGTGGAGGCAACTCTAGCGGGTGCCATGAGCTTGGCACCATAGCCAAGCCCACGCACATATTCAGAACGGGTGCCAAGCACCTCACTCAGGATCTCTGGCTCACTCCGCTGAGTACCATCAGGAGTGGGCTGACTGCGTAAGGTGTCCATCGCCGCCTGTAATGAAAACATATGAATTTTCTCTAAAAAATGGTATTATTATAATGTAATGCAATTAAACTTTACAATGTAAGAATTTTTATCCAAATCTCGCCGGCTCTAGGATGTACCTAAGATCCCGTCGCCTGTCGACAGTGAATCCCTCTATAGATGTCTACTAGTCCCGGCTCCTGGCCAGTGACGGGATCTCGCTGTGCAATCGAAAGAACAACTAAGTTAATATAAATGCATGGAAAGAATATATCAACTTAATAATTACCAGTAATTTCTTACCATGCTGTGACGAACTTCTGCAAATGACTTTGAACCAGCTACGTGGTTCACTTCTAACTTTCCTCTGTTGTCAGAATTTATTTTGATTCTCTTCTGAACACATTATTCATAATACATTGTTATTAATAACAATTTAATTGTTACATTAAGATATCGTAAATATGTAAATATTACCTGAAAAGAATCAGAAGAAAATCTATCGCAGAATATCCGCCAGTCGCCATCCGTCACGTGCGGCGGTGCGGACAGTGCGCCCTCCGTGTGGCTCATACACTGCTTGTACCGCTTATATAACACGGAGCGGTACTTCTTGAACCGCTCTTTGATCATGTCGTCGACAGCATAGGAAATGTGCGGAACACTCAAATCGAAGTCAAACTTATCCTGCAGTTTCATAAATAATGGATTAAGGCAATAAACTTATTAAGAAAATAACTTAACCATAAAATAAACTTTTATAAAATAAATTTTAAAAAACTAAAATTTACCTGAAGGAGCTGACGAATGAGCTACCGCACATCATCTATCACGTCTCCCCAACGGGAGGTGGTAGGGGGGATCAGAGATCGGCATAATACACCGACCTCTGATGTAAAGAGTCTGGCATTGTTCCCAACAGGTCTAATGCAGTCTTGTGAAAACTCTATCCTCACCCCACCCTCGCGCGTAAGTCGCTCTAAAAGTAACCCACGCGTAGGTCCATGTCCTCGTCGGCTGGTCGACGACGCTGTTGTAAAAGAAATATATAAGTCTAAACATAAACAGAAATCATTAAAAAAAATATATGTCTAGACTTACATGTAGTGCCCGGTATATGCGCGACTGAGGGATCAGACGCCTGCGATGCAACATGTGACGGCGATGCTGGCTCCATCGCATCACGGGTAGAAGGGGTAGATCCAGTGCGCGAATGACGTACTCTCCCACCTGGTGTCATCAGTGAATATGTGCGAGCTACGAACTTATAAATTTAAACAATGTCAATATAAGTGAAATATACTAAAATATTTTACAAGTAGTGTTGATGGTACAATGTATTTGTGCTTATGCTTAGAGAGATGATTAAAATATGATTAGATCATTACACTATAATACAAGCAGAATATAATAAAACTATAAACTTTAATCTATAACCATTGAAAATTTCATTACACATTGTCATTATATATTAAATACACATATTTTGTTGTAATATGAAACAACTTTGAGGTAAACTATCCGAAGTACTCCCTGCGTAAGGTATCGTATGCTTCAGAAGCATATATCATTTCGTGTGAAGCACCCGACATATTTACAGCCAACATTCCAGTCACAATAAAAGAAATTTGGTCTCTTGGAACTCCATTCAAATGTGCAAGTGACAGAGTCGCATCTTCCATATCTTGTTTTTCGCGGTTATATATCTCCATCAGCTCCGGAATTTCTTTGAGATGGCATAATCTTTCCTCTGAGTCGTCGTCGATATATTCCACTCTACACACATCGACCAGACCAGGTATCTCTATGGTCCTACCAGAAGAAGATAGGACCGAAACATCCATCTGCAATAGCTGATGAAGTATGTTGTGTGCTTCTACTACGCTCCGGTTTAAGGAGGACATAATCAGAAATTGACTCAACTGCAAATGTAGATTATAAATAAGTCAATAAAAGGAAATAATCATGACTTGTAATTTTCACGTATACATAAAATACATAAATTATTCGAATTGAAAAATGACATGTAAATCATGTGTACATTTAATAATCATCCTCTATATCACTATCGCTTAGGGCTATTTCTTCATCATCACTATTGCTGATCAATATTTCATCCTCATTGTCCGCAACGTCGTCATCAATGAAACCGTTATCATCTCTAACAATATCACGTATTATCGAGGCATCAACATGATCAGGTGGCACATCATCTCTGTCTAATTGCACTACATCAATATCAACACTTAAATCAGTCCTTGTATCCTTAGATGGCATGTCTTCTTGATATGCTTCTTCAACCCTAAACGTGCCATTTCCCTCATCCTCACTATCTTCAACTTCTAGTACGGGAACATCAAATACGTTCCTAGGCTTTATTTTCTACACCACGTGCCAAGAGCCGCCTAACTTGGTGTCAGCGAGGTAAAATACTTGTTCGGCTTGGCTGGCGAGGACAAATGGGTCGTCCCTAAACCACTTCCGAGATAAATTTAAGCACGTAAAGTAGTTGTCAGTCTGTATTCCCAACTTCTTATTTCCAATGTCCCACCAATCACATCTAAATAAGTACACCCGCTTTCTCATACAATAACTCAGCTCAATAATATCTGTTAAAATGCCATAAAAGTCAATTTCATCCTCCTCATTTGTTCCCTTCACAACCACCCCATTATTCTGTGTGGTCCTGTACTTCTCACGTTCTTCGGTGTGAAATCGAATCTCATTTACAATACAACTTGTATATCTAGATACACGTTTGTCAGGGCCACACGCCAGTGAATATAGTGCATCAGACGCATTAGTAGAGTTGCTCATGCGCAACGTCGTCATCTATTATCATGTACAAAATATAATTATTTAGGGATTTTCATAAGTTGAAATAATGTGGCATACAACGAAAATTCTAAGTGTGGTGAGATACAATATGAAATCTTACACATTTGGCAAACCATTCTGAAAACTGGTCTTAATGCATTCGATCATAATTTGTGAGAAATTTGGACTTCATCTCGTCCATGTGTTCGCTACACATAAATGGCACATCATCAGCAAGAAACATTAAGATCATCGTATGTAAAGAAAATAAAAATCGAGGGAAGACTTACTCCAAGTACGACTCTATTTCTTCACAATTATGCAACACATACGACCGCGCCTTTGCTAGATCCCCAAGGTCCATATCCTGAAACATCGGGGATCTTAAAGGACGAACGTTATGTGTGAATACAGATATGAGTCCTTGTACATGCTCCTGCCCTTCATCGGCATTCCGATCTTCTCAATTGAATCTAGTCTCTATCCTACGAAGATACATGGAGCAAAATATAAGGCACTCATTATCAATGTACGCTTCAGCTATCGACCCCTCCGGTCGTGCCTTATTCCTCACAAATTGTTTAAGTGTGTGAAGGTATCTGTACACAAAACCAATATGTTATACTATGAAAACATAGATATATATAGTTTATGGAATGAATAAAAATTTTAATAAGTTCAACCACCTTTCGATCGGATACATCTAACGATATTGTACTGAGCCTGCAAGTTTCACCTCATGCGGTAAATGAATCGCCGGTGTACCATGACATCGAAAAATGTAGGTGGAAATATTCTTTCAAGTTTGTAAAGGATTATGGTAATGTCCCTCTCCAGTCGTTTAATAACATCTACATTCAACGATTTCGAACATAAATTCTTAAAGAATATCCCCAACTCAATCAGCGCCGCACTGATATCCTTGCTCAGGAATCCACGAATCGGAACTGGCAGTAGGCACTGTAGAAGGACATGACAATCATGACTTTTTATTCCTGTTGCCTTACAGTCTGTAACGCTAACGCGCCGAGATATGTTTGACGCATACCCATCGAAAAATTTCACCGATCTCAACCATTCACATAAACATTTTCTCTCTAGTTTTGTCAACGTGTAGCAGGCTGCTGGTATAATATACGAATTTTTATGTGGTTGCAAGTGCAACTCTTTCCTTAAACCCATTTCTTGTAGATCCAATCGATCCTTGAAACTGTCTTTTATTTTCTTCTCTATGTTCATCAATGTTCCGAAAACATTGTCACATATATTTTTCTCAATATGCATGACATCCAAGTTGTGTCGCAATTTTAGATCGCTCCAATAGGGCAACTCAAAAAAGATGCTCTTCTTCCTCCAGTTATAGTCCAATACTATACGTTTCCTCTTCTTCAAGTGTGATGCCTTACCAAATCTAACTTCTCCAATGTTACTCAGTTGTTGCATCACATCTTCTCCAGATATCTCTTTCGGGAGTGGCCTATAATCTTGTTTGCCATAAAAAATCATCATCTTCCTGCGCCAACTATGATCGCTCGAAAGGAAGCGACGATGGCCCATATAACACGCTTTTCTTCCATGCTTCAATGAAAAATGAACAAGTCTCAATACCACATGTAGGACAAGCCAACTTGCCCTTCGTGCTCCACCCAGATAAATTTTCATAGGCGGGAAAGTCATTTATTGTCCACAAGACCGCTGCATGCAATCGAAATGTCCGTCCTGCAAATGTATCATACGTTTCTACACCTTGACTCCACAACACGTTTAACTCATCTACTAACGGTCGCAAATACACATCAATGTCATTCCCAGGTGACCTAGGTCCAGGAATAAGCAATGACATCATGAAAATTGACTCCTTCATACACAACCAAGGAGGTAAATTATAGGGCATAAGCACCACTGGCCACATACTGTACGAGCTACTCATATTGTCAAATGGATTAAAACCATCACTTGTAAGACCTAGTCAAACATTGCGAGAATCCTCTGCAAAGAAGTCATATTGCTTGTCAAAACTTTGCCAGGCTTCAGAGTCCGCAGGGTGCCTCAGTGTACTATCATCATGAACGCGTTTCTCTTTATGCCACCTCATATCTTCAGCTGTCTTACGAGACATAAACAATCTTTGCAATTTTAGTTTCAATGGAAAGTACCTTAACACCTTTCGCAGAATTTTCTTACCCCTAGCTGTGCCATGCTTCCACCTAGACTCTCCACATTCTTGACACTCTTTAGCCTTATCATACTCATTTCGATATAATAAACAATCATTTATACATGCATGTATGAGTTCATAACCAAGGCCTAAGTCTCGCATCAAGGATTTGGCCTCATAATGAGACTTAGGCAATGTCTCACCGTCTGGTAATGCTTCTTTCAACAACTCAAGCAACATGCTGAACGATTTGTTACTCCAACGATTTATTGTCTTCAAATGAAGTAACTTTGTAAGAAAATTTAACTTGGAGAAGTTCTCACACCCCGGATAAAGTGGACGTTGTGCATCCCTCAACAACCTACTAAAATTTTCTGATTCGTCATCACCCATTGGAGGAATATCTTGGTTACTGCTTGTCGCTGCAAAATTAGTATCCACAGTTGTTCCCCTAAACACATCCCCTATGATATCTTGCATTTCGTCAACGTCTTCATCCTCATCATCCGGCACAATTGGGTCAGCAAGGACTTCAGTGGGCGCAACTATATGGGTCATATCTTCACCATAATAGATCCACCAAGTGTAACTCTGGTCAATCCCAACTATGAACAAATCGTCCTCTACTTTGTCTAAAGTCTTAAATATCATGTTCTTGCATTTTCGACATGGACACCTAATCTTATTCCTTAAATCTGCCCGATTTCGTACAAATTCCATGAACTCTTAAACCCCTTGTTTATACTCTGTGTCAAACCTGTTCTTAGCTCGCATCCAACTCTTATCCATGTCTACAATAAAAAGACTAAAGTCAGTTTATGGAAATGGCTTTAAGATTAGGCTAGGTTATAGGTTATAAGTACCAGTTATAGGCTAAGGTTAATGTCTAGGTTTAGGTTATAGGTTAGGGTTTTGGGATTTGAGAATAGGTTTAGGTTAAGGTTATAAGCCTATGTTTAGGTTATAGGTATAGGGAATGGTTTAGGGTATAGGTATAGGTTTTGGGATTTGAGAATAGTTTTAGGTTATAAGTGTAGGTTATACGTTTAGGGAATGGTTAGGTTTAGGTCAGAGGTTTTAGGATTTGAGACAAGGTTTAGGGAGTGGGTAGGTTTAGGTTATAAGTTTTAGGATTTGAGAATAGTTTTAGGTTATAAGTGAAGGTTATAGGTTTAGGGAGTGGATAGGTTTAGGTTACAGGTTTTGGGATTTGAGAATAGGTTTAGGTTATACGTTTAGGGAGTGGGTAGGTTTAGGTTATAGGTTTTGGGATTTGAGAATAGTTTTAGGTTATAAGTGAAGGTTATATGTTTAGGGAGTGGGTAGGTTTAGGTTATAGGTTTAGGTTTTGGGATTTGGAATTTGAGAATACGTTTAGATTATAAGTATAGGTTTTAGTTGGGTTATAGGTTAAGGATTAGGGATTTAAGTTTAGGTTAAGGTTATAAGTTTAGGTTGAAGTTACAATTATAGGCTATAGGTTAGGATTAAGGTCTAGGTTTAGTTTAAAAGTATAAGTTTTGGGATTTCAGAATAGGTTTAGGTTAAGGTTATAAGTATAGGTTTAGGGTTAGGTTTTAGGTTATAGGTTATAAGTATAGGTTATAGGTTAAGGTTAAGGTTATAGGTTAGGGTTTTAGAATTTGAGAATAGGTTTAGGTTATAAGTGTAGGTTATGGGTTTAGGGAATGGGTAGGTTTAGGTTATAGGTTTTGGGATTTGAGAATAGGTTATATAGGTTTAGGTTTAGGAAATCGGGATCGGGCTTAGGTTTGGGCTATAAGTATAGGTTTTGGGATTTGAGAATAGGTTTAGGTTATAAGTGTAGGTTATGGGTTTAGGGAATGGGTAGGTTTAGGTTATAGGTTTTGAGATTTGAGAATAGGTTATAGGTTTAGGTTTAGGAAATCGCGTTCGGCTTCAGGATTGGGCTTAGGTTTGGGCTATAAGTATAGGTTTTGGAATTTGAGAATAGGTATAAGTTTAGGGTATAGGTATAGGTTTTGGGATTTGAGAATAGGTTTAGGTTATAAGTGAAGGTTATAGGTTTAGGGAGTGAGTAGGTTTAGGGTATAAGTTTTGGGATTTGAGAATAGGTTTAGGTTATAAGTATATGTTTTAGTTGGGTTATAGGTTAAGGATTAGGGATTTGAGTTTAGGTTAAGGTTGTAAGTTTAGGTTAAGGTTACAATTATAGACTATAAGTTAAGGTTAAGGACTAGCTTTATGTTAAAAGTATAAGTTTTGGGATTTGAGAATAGGTTTAGGTTAAGGTTATAAGTATAGGTTTAGGGTTAGGTTTTAGGTTATAGGTTATATGTATAGGTTATAGGTTAAGGTTAAGGTCTAGGTTTAGGTTATAGGTTAAGGTTTTGGGATTTGAGAATAGATTTAGGTTAAGGTTATAAGTTTAGGTTTAGGTTATAGGTATAAGTTTAGGTTTAGAGTATAGGTATAGGTTTTGGGATTTGAGAATAGGTTTAGGTTATAAGTATAATTTATAAGTTTAGGGAATGGGTAGGTTTCGGTTAGAGGTTTTGGGATTTAAGAATAGGTTTAGGTTATAGGTTTAGGGAGTGGGTAGGTTTAGGTTATAGGTTTTGGGATTTGAGAATAGGTTTAGGTTATAGGTTTAGGGAGTGGGCGGGTTTAGGTTATAGGTTTAGGTTTTGGGATTTGAGAATAGGCTTAGGTTATAAGTATACATTTTAGTTGGGTTATAGGTTAAGTATTAGGGATTTGTGTAACACCCCGGATTTTGGCCAACCTGGGATTAAACGTCCTTAGGCTATGGGTCAATTAAAACACCTGAAAAATCGCTTAGAACCCAATTCCATAGCCAAAGAAATCACTTAGGATTAATTCCTTTAGAAAATAAGTGTAAGTTAGCTAGCGCGATGTTAGAATAGCTGGAAAATGGTCCCTGATCACTTTAAATACGTTCTACAAGGCCCAAAGCGAGTGGAACCAATGGTGCTATAATGCTCTAAAGCCTCGGATCAAACTCTAAACCGGTTTGTTCTCGGGACCTCTTTGAAACTTTGTATTGGATCTAGACCGCACGTCGAAAGCCCGATACCTACCATCTTAGACCGTTATGACCACTTAGCTGGGCTTGGCAATCGTTTCGAAAATCAAGTCCAACTGACATTCTGAGGCTATTTCATTGAGCCTGGAGTGAAGAGAGTGAGAATAGGGTAGAGTTATAATTTTGAAATTCAAATCTGGCACACAACTTGACGCATTAGTATTGAGCGTTCTGACTGTTAGAATTCAGCCAGATTACACCCTCAGATCAGGAAAAATTTTTATTTTATATCATGAGACTTTCAGCCCTGATCTACGTGCGGTGACCACTGAACTGAAACTGGTCCGCCACGTGCGATCTGCGAACCCTGTCGGACTGAAAACTTAATACGTGCTAGATCTGGTACGCATGAGCTTAAGTCCGATCGCATTCGGTCAGGGGACCACCAGAAAGCATCGTTTGGACCGAAACAGCCCCGATTTGGATATGCACTAAGTGAACTTTGTACCGGAGCCTATTTCGGGCAAGTTTGGGCTTATAAAAGGGGTTGAAACCCTCACTCCTCTCTCCCATCCGAATTTGCAAAAATTTCTAGATTGGGAGAGAGAAAAGGTGAGAGATTGTGAGAGAAGGTGGGAGAGAATTCCCTGCTGCTTATGCCACGTGCTGTACGTGCTTAGGCAACGCACTCCGATCACTTTTCCGGTGATTCCTCCACTTTTTCAGGTATGAAATAAACCTAGAAAGTTGCTGATTTGAGGTTTACTAGGATTCATAGCTTGTTAGCTGATGTAACTCATGAATTAGGTTCTCTTATCGCTGTAGACGAAGCGTATACGCTCCGTTCGAATTTACACATCCATAAGGGAAAATGTGCGGATTTTAGACGCTTTGATTGACTGTTTCCAAAGCTTTCAATGTCGTTTAATAGTAGATTCTCGACGGTAACGCCGTTTGACATGTACAACATGCTGTCTGTTTCCTGTTTCGTAAACCAACGAAGAATATGAGATTTAGGGCATTTTAGTCATTTGTAGGAAGTACTGTTTTTATTCATATTTTGCTGATGTGATTGACATGGTTTATTGTCGCATTAGAATGTTAGGAATGCGTGCATAGTTAGTTTTCCGAAGAGATTCGCCTAAATGCGTTCTTCGGGTCGACATACTATATGTAGACTTAAGTGTGTAGTGTAAGTGTTTGTATAAATGCTTGTATTAGTATGTATTGAATTAAATGATGTTATGGATTAGTTTGAGATTGGTTTCTCAATTAATATGCTGACGTGAATGATTTCCTACATGTTAGTTATATGCATGGTTTCATGGTATGTATGAAATGCATGTACTTGATGATTTACTTAAGTTCTATGTTATAACATGTGTTAACATGCTCACATGGTTGTATTTCAATTTCAATACTCTCACATGATTTGCTGATGTGATTCCTTAATTGTTTGGGACTATGCTTAGTCCAGGCAGTCGGTAACCGAGCGAATTCGTGGTTAGCTTATCTTCGCCACGAACGACGCGTCGATGAACACGAGCCGTGTTCTGGAGTTGGCGGCAGTGGTTAGGCCACACGAAGTGTTTTACGTACTTCATGTCGTCAACTTGAGATGCGATCGCGCTAGTCGAGCCCGTCAAGTAACCCGACTGGCCGTTGTAAGTTCACCCTGCATGAGTCATAACTGCTTGAACCTAGGGTACTGAACTTACCATTGTAAACCCTGTCAACCATGGTACTTTGATCCACGAAGACTCATGAGCCGGGCATGGTGGTATGGGACACCGTGGTCTAGCTGTCGGCCTACGCTGGGGCCACAAACCTCCCCGTAGTGACCAGTGAGCACCTAGACTCGTGAGCAGATTATGGTGGCATGGGACACTATATTCTTGCTGTCGGCCTACATTAATAAGGTGATGGGGGAGCGGTGCAACGAGTACGAGCAACAGCCCTGGCAGCCCTTTGTAGTGACCGCGAGCGTATTCTGAGTCTACGGGAGGCGACGACCCTTCAGTAGCAGTAGAGTACAGTAGGCCTGTATTGATAAGGTGATGGGGGAGCGGTGCAACGAGTGCGTGCAACAGCCCTGGAAGCCCTTGCAGTGACCTACAAAATATACATCGTATGAGATTACTAGGAGTGACGACCCTAGATAGGATCTGTGTTGGGATTGATAAAAGGGAAGTACCTTAGTTTCTCAATCCTGCTGTTTGAATGGACTAATAACAACTTGAAAATCATATCACCATAACATTGCATGTGCCTGGAAGATGTGGAGCACTCTAGGGAGTGTGGCATGTCGCGGTCGTAAGATGTTGCCGTATGAGGGAGATCGTCGATGAGGGCATACATCACATCATGTCATATTGCATTAACAACAGTGTTAGGATTGTTTGATTTACTGCTTTACTATTATCGCATGATTGATTTGATAACATGCTAATCTCTGCTCTTTTATCCCACTGAGTTGATCACTCACTCCCACGTTACGGGATGGTGTTTTCGGACACCCACCAGTCCCTTTTTTTTGTGATTGCAGATGATGGCGCTGCTCGAGAAGCGGAGCTGGACCTGGTGATGATGAGGAAGATTCCTCCTTCATGTGTGTTCTGGTTGACGGGATTACAGGGAGGTTGATTAGATACATTGACACTTGTCATTTTATATTTTTAGCGCCCTCATGTATATTCATTTTGTTTACTTTTGAAGTATACATGTATGTGTATAACCTGGTAATATATTCACACTCTGGAGACATACAACAGTTTATATATGTTATACATACTATTACAGTCTTCCGCTTGCAAATTTAACTGTCTCTGGAGTATGATATGCTGTTCTGGCTTAATCTCACTCATGTTTAATACATTATCACAGAAAACATTCAATCATACATATCTATGTTGCATAAATAACATTTTGGAACTCGGGAGTTGGATTTTTGCTCGACCCCCCGATTTTCGGGATGTTACAATTTGAGTTTATGTTAAGTTTGTAAGTTTATGTTAAGGTTACAATTATAGGCTATAGGTTAGGGTTAAGGTCTAGGTTTAGGTTAAAAGTATATGTTTTGAGATTTGAGAATAGGTTTAGGTTAAGGTTATAAGTATATGTTTAGGGTTAGGTTTTAGGTTATAGGTTATAAGTATAGGTTAAGGTCTAGGTTTAGGTTATAGGTTAAGGTTTTGAGATTTGAGAATAGGTTTAGGTTATGGTTATAAGTTTAGGTTTAGGTTATAGGTATAAGTTTAGGTTTAGAGTATAGGTATAGGTTTTGGGATTTAAGAATAGGTTTAGGTTATAAGTGTAGGTTATAAGTTTAGGGAGTGGGTAGGTTTAGGGTATAAGTTTTGGGATTTGAGAATAAGTTTAGGTTATAAGTATATGTTTTAGTTGGGTTATAGGTTAAGGATTAGGGATTTGAGTTTAGGTTAAGGTTGTAAGTTAAGGTTAAGGTTACAATTATAGGCTATAGGTTAGGGTTAGGGTCTAGGTTTAGGTTAAAAGTATAAGTTTTGGGATTTGAAAATAGGTTTAGGTTAAGGTTATAAGTATAGGTTTAGGGTTAGGTTTTAGGTTTTAGGTTATAAGTATAGGTTATAGGTTAAGGTTAAGGTCTAAGTTTAGGTTATAGGTTAGGGTTTTGGGATTTGAGAATAAGTTTAGGTTATAAGTGTAGGTTATGGGTTTAGGGAATAGGTAGGTTTAGGTTATAGGTTTTGGGATTTGAGAATAGGTTATAGGTTTAGGTTTGGGAAATCGGGTTCGGATTCGGGATTGGGCTTAGGTTTGAGCTATAAGTATAGGTTTTGGGATCTGAGAATACGTTAAGGTTTAGGTTATAGGTTTTGGGATTTGAGAATAGGTTAAGCTTTAGGTTTAAGAAATCGGGTTCAGGTTCGGGGTCGGGCTTGGGCTTGGGTTATAGGTATAGGTTTTGGGATTTGAGAATAGGTTTAGGTTAAGGTTATGAGTCTAGGTTTAGGTTATAGGTTAAGGTTTAGGTTTAGACTATAGGTATAGGTTTTGAGATTTGAGAATATGTTTAGGTTATAAGTGTAGGTTATAGGTTTAGGGAATAGGTTTTGAGATTTGAAAATAGGTTAAGGTTTAGGTTTAGGAAATCGGGTTCGGGTTCGGGTTCGGGCTTGGGTTTGGGTTATAGGTATAGGTTTTAGGATTTGAGAATAGGTTTAGGTTAAGGCCATGAGTATAGGTATAGGTTTAGGTTATAGGTTAAGGTTTATGTTTAGGGCATAGGTAAAGGTTTTGAGATTTGAGATTAGTTTTAGGTTATAAGTGTACGTTTAGGGTAGGTTATACGTTAAGGTTTAGGGATTTGAGAATAGGTTAAGCTTTAGGTTTAGGAAATCGGGTTCAGGTTCGGGGTCGGGCTTGGGTTTGGGTTATAGGTATAGGTTTTGACATTTGAGAATAGGTTTAGGTTAAGGTTATGAGTCTAGGTTTAGGTTATAGGTTAAGGTTTAGGTTTAGGCTATAGGTATAGGTTTTGAGATTTGAGAATATGTTTAGGTTATAAGTGTAGTTATAGGTTTAGGGAATAGGTTTTGGGATTTGAGAATAGGTTAAGGTTTAGGTTTAGGAAATCGGGTTCGGGTTCGGGTTCAGGCTTGGGTTTGGGTTATAGGTATAGGTTTTAGGATTTGAGAATAGGTTTAGGTTAAGGTTATGAGTATAGGTTTAGGTTATAGGTTAAGGTTTAGGTTTAGGGTATAGGTAAAGGTTTTGAGTTTTGAGAATAGTTTTAGGTTATAAGTATACGTTTAGGGTAGGTTATAGGTTAAGGTTTAGGGATTTGAGTTTCAGTTAAGGGTGTGGTACCTGCAAATACAGATATAAACAATATATAAATACGGCCTGTCTAAATGGCCAGGCCCTCCCAATGCTGTCCATAGGAAATGGACAGCTTCATCATGGTCATAACAGCGGTTCCCACCTTCCAGGGACCCCCGCTCATCCGGATAGCTCTGACGCACATCCGGATATGCTCCATTAATTTCGAGTTAATACCAAAATACGGTCTGTCCAAATGGCCAGGCCCTCCCAATGTTGTCCATAGGAAATGGACAGCTTCATCAAGGTCATAACAGCGGTTCTCACCTTCCAGGGACCCCGCTCATCCGGATAGCTCCGACGCATATCCGGGTATGCTCTATTAATTTCGAGCTAATACCAAAATACGGCCTGTCCAAATGGTCAGGCCCTCCCAATACTGTCCATAGGAAATGGACAGCTTCATCATGGTCATAACAGTGGTTCCCACCTTCCAGGGACCCCCGCTCATCCGGATAACTCCGACGCACATCCAGGTATGCTCCATTAATTTCGAGCTAATACTAAAATACGGCCTGTCCAAATGGCCAGGCCCTCCCAATGCTGTCCATAGGAAATGGACAACTTCATCATGGTTATAATAGCGGTTCCTACCTTCCAGGGATCCCCACTCATCCGGATAGCTCCGACAAACATCCGGGTATGCTCCATTAATTTCGAGCTAATACAATTAAATCCTAAATTAGTTACTCATCCAAGGTTGGATAGGTTGTAATACTTTCATATTCTCATTTAAACGTCCACACCGAAAATCCGGAAGCATCTCCCCATGCCTCTTCAGATAAGTTGATCTTACGTTACATTCCAATGCCAAATATCTAAAATAATATGTCAGTTATTTGGCATTGGTTACGGAACGGAAGAAACATATCTAGAGAGAAACGAGGAGATGGACCGCGGATCAAGCATGAACATTTAAATAGATTATATGAAAGCATACTATCCATCTAACCTTGAACTGTCCAAAATGGGACAATTTGAGCGATTTCTATGCCACCAAAAATACACCATATCTATATATGGCCCCATAGAAATCCTCAAACGAGTAACTAATTATCTAACTTACAAATCTATAAACTACAACATAGGCACCATACACCTATGCTCAAGTGAACCAAGTCAAGCATTATTCATACATGTTCAAGTGAACCAAATTAAGCATCATTCGCACATTTTCAAGTGAACCAAGTTGAGCATCATTCACACATGTTCAAGTGAACTAAGTCAAGCATCATTCATACATGTTCAAGTGGATTGATTTAAGCATCATTACCACACATGTTCTTACCGAATATCTTGGCATCATTACCACACATTTGAGTTGATTGATTTAAGCATCATAAACACATGTTCTAGTGGACTGATTTAATCATCGTAAACACATGTTCAAGTGGACTGGTTCAAGCATTGTAAACACATGTCCAAGTGGACTGATTTAAGCATTATTCAAACAATTGAAACTATGTCTGTCAAACACAACATCATTGTGTTATTTCTTTAGAAAGCACTGAAAGGCATTTTCATGTTCATAAATACTAAGGTTTATGAATGTCAGAATTCATAATTTTTGTTCATAGCTGGCTAGACCTAACAATCTAGCTCTAGGTTGTCAAAACAAATGTCAGAACTCTAGTGGATACTTTCATGTTAGAAAAAATACACAAGCACAGGATATGTAGCTAACTAGACTTCCATACACAATTTTTGTTATAGAAAAAATAATAATGAGGATTTAAAATATTCTGGTGCCAAGTTCAAAAAAATATATGTAAAAGAATTCTGACAGAAGAAAAGAACCTAATGTCTCAAAACATGTATGATTTACATTGTACCTTAGGAAAGCAACTAGCAGCACCTGCTGCAATCAAATCTCGAACAGTCCTCTGAACATTGAGAGCGTTGCCACCGCCCTGATCTAGCAAACATTAAAGAGAAACAATTGATTTAAATACAATACAGAAAGTCTGAAATTGTGTTTTTTAAAATAAACATAATAAAGAAAAGACCTTGAACTTAATATTTATTTTCCCAGACAATGCTAACTCAGCTAATATTTATTTTCCACCATTCATTCATCACTGATTGGATGGTCTAGACCATCTGACTGATGAAAACTTTCTATTATTGATCATTAAGGAAGACCCCACTAGATGAATAATTAAATGAAACATGTAAACAGACATAAACAAACATCCAAGAAGAAAAAATAATAAGAATCTATATTTGAACAAAGATGAAGAGAACAAAGTAAATAATAAAAAGAAATTCGAAGAAAATATTTCACCAATATGCTTCTCGACATGAGATTCATGGGTCAACCCTTTCTTTCTTTAGGTTGTTTTTGTAGGGCTGTCAATGGGCTCATCCTATTCAAAATTTTGATTTTGCTTAGCTGATTGATGGCGCCATGTGTTTGGTAAAGGAAGTTTATCTTGAATTGAAAATTTCCCACACACTTTGAGTTAATTATATTTTGACATTAAACATGTATCCAACCTCTTTATTGCAATTCAGTTCAATTGAGCATCTAAATACATGAACTAAAATAGATATAGATTTCCAAAGACTTTTCAAAAGAAGTGGATGGACATACTAATGGTTTAAACTACAAATGTCCTAAACAACTATAACAAGTTGATTAACTAAGACTAGATTCGTTACATTCACAGCTTTAACAACCATCATAATACATGAACTAAAAATTAGTCTCATTACATCATGGCATCAGGAACCATCAAAACACATGAACTAAAAAACAGCATGTTTTCATGTAGGGTGCAGATCAAATCAGATTGCATAGGGCTGTGGATCACTTGATTGGATTCTCGGCTGGGGCTGCAGCCATGTGTAATGTGCTGCACAGTTTACATCTTGGAATGGAGAGATCTGTCTTTCTTTGGGTTTGGTTTTGTTCGATGTGGCAGCAGAAGAATCCCGCTACAGGATTCTCTTTGGGATGAGGAAGCTTCCACCTTGGGAGAGATGGGCTGTAGTCCCCTGTCCACATGGCACGATATTGTGAATGCTCTAATTTTAGCATGAGCTGTAGCTCTCTGCTCTTGGAAAGGCAGTGGCTACTCTTCAGGTTTTGGGTGGCTTAGATATCTCCATTTCAAGAGAAATTATAGTTGCATGAAACATGAAGAGAAGCAGTAGCAAATTTGGGTGCGGAAGCGGGGAAGCAGCTGTTTCAAAATGCTAGGAATCATAAGCAACTAGGAAGCATGAGTGGGAGCATGAGTGCAAACTGTGATCTGAAGTGGGAGTGGCACTTGGCTGGAAGGCTCATGCAACTAAGAGAGGAACTCGAGTTCTTGAGCTCTTATGTTGTGGAGTTTGCAAGTACATGCTATGTTTTTGAATGACTGTTAGTTACATGTTGAGAGGGCCATCTCTTCATGAGAATATGCGGCAGCAGGGCTGCTACCCTACACTTGGTGATTTTACACCACACTACTATGCATTCTCTTGTTTGACATTTTAATTTGATCTGTTTCTTTCATGCATTCTCCGTGACTCATGTGTAAAGTGTGATCTTTAGCACAATGGTATGGGTACTTAAAGGCGCTGACCTTTAGCAAAATAGATTGCATCGATCTGAATTACCATAAAAAGACTAAAAGAGACCCTAAGGGCCTGCTTGAAGATGCCTTAAAAAGAGTTCATCTCATTTTAGTTAACAGTATTATGTTTATATGTATTGCTCTCTAATAAATAATTACTCCTAACATGAATTCATTATATAGATCAAGATCTCTAATACATTTGCACAGTTAACTAAAATTAGATGAGCTCATTTAGGTTGGATTGGGCTACTAAAATCTTTATGTGGGTCAGGTTTGGACAAGATTCATTGGCCCATTTTGTAAATAGGCTGGGCTTGGGCTGCCCCAACCTGATTAAACGCTGGCAGGATGCTCAACCCAATTAGTTAAAAATTTGGGTTCCAAAGCCCATCAATAGCACTGCTCTCATCATTGTAGCCAAGATCCATAGACCTCTTTATAGAGAATATTGAACTCGTATTGGAACCATACATTCCTGTGTATTGCTATTTTTAGGTGAGGACCGTTGGGATCTAGGTGTAGTTGGTTCTGGCGCATGTTGCAAGCATGGATACAATTGAAATGATGGACCTCACCGTGGTGGGATAAAGCCCAGAAAAACCATCAAGGTTGGAAGACCAATCAATGATCCACAGATCAGTGGTTAAAATAGATGGTCCACATTCAAAGAAAAAAATATACATGATCAAAGCGTCCACAGTAAAAGCCATCATATAATCAGTTTGGATGATTGAAACATGGTCCCAGATCAAATGGCTACAGCTACAGCACCAACGTAAACAATATGCAGTGTCCCATCAATGCTCAATGCTCGAGACTAGAAATAGTAAAAGAGAATAGCATGGTTTAGTTAAAATCACCTATCACCGTAGGATTTTCCCATTCCATAAGGCAACATCCAGATCATGGATCATTTGCAATATGGATGTTTTTTCTACATATCAAACCCAACTATGATGATACATTGTTAGTGTCAATCACAAATATTATCGTTCATAAAAAAATTGATTTAAACACAACACAAACATTGAAAACTAGTGCCTCTTATCTGGATGTTGTGCATCACTGATCGCAGAGGTTTTTCATGGTGGAGCCAACATAAAATGGGACCTAGAATGTTATGGACCACATCATGTGATGAGGTAGGGAGGAGATAACAGCATGGTCAATTACCCTCATTAGCATACCTTGACTTTTAAAAAAATCAAGATGACAGTAAGCAGCATGTCTGTTGCATAGGATTCTATATATCCCCCCAACTGGTGACCATACAAGTGTGTTGTGCACATAGTAGGACCCATGTCCGCTGCATTGGCAAGTGGGATGCAATTCCAGATCCTACTCTCACAGGATATCCCTTGTTTAACTCAAAGGCCCATTATAGGTGGATTGCAAAAGAACCATCATAAATTCAAAAGGAAGCCCAAGCAGTCCCACATTCGCAGCCCAAAACCCATATCTTGCAGCAATCAGATCAAAACAAACAGAAAACGGAATCAAACCCAACGAACCATCACAAACTCAACACCAAATCTACACAACCAAATACAGAAAAATCAAAATTTTGTGAGATTGTAACTCAAAATTTTGTGAGGGGCATTTATTGATCGGGGAAATAATTACATTCCAGGGAAACAACTATGAATGCAAAGAAAAATGGAAAATGAAAAAGCATCTTCTCACTTCAATCTTCTGAAATCCAAAACCCAAGCTCTAAATCTAGTAAATCCCCACCATAACTAGTAAAAATAAAAAATAAATAACTCGCAAAGTGTAGAGATCGAGATACCTGATGGGTTATCTCGTTGCTGCGGCTGGAGAGAGATGAAGGCAGCCGTGTGTGTGTGTGTGAGAGAGCAAGCGAGCGAAAGAGAGAGAGAGAGAGAGAGAGAGAGAGAGAGAGAGAGAGAGAGAGAGAGAGAGAGAGAGAGAGAGAGCGGAGAGGGAGGGGATTAGGCCATCAGAGAGATAGGAGAGGGGTTTGGATGAGAGAGTGTGGGCGACGGAGAGATTGGAGAGGGGTTTGGGTTTTTTTGAGCGCCCAATTTTAAGAGGTGCGTGCCCAATTTTTTAAGTGGGGTCTGGTATGGCTCCATGGGCCCCACCATAATGCGTGTCAAACATCTACCCCATCAGTCAGATGCACCAACCCATGTTGGGCCCAGGGATTAAAAATCAGATCAGTCTATTACTTGTGTGGGCCACACCACATACAAAAGTTGAGAGGGGTTACCCTCCATTAAAATATTTATAATTATTTGTGGGCCCACCATGATGTATATGACCTATCCGTGTCATCCATCTACTTTACCATGGCATTTTGAGGCATGAGCCGAAAAATGAAGCAAATCCAACGTTGAAGTGGCCCACACCAAAGTAAATAGTGGCCCAAGAAGTTTTTTACCGTGGGTGTTCAATTCCCTTTTTCCAGTGGTGTGGTCCACTTGAACTTTAAATCTAGCTCATTTTTTGGCTCATGCCCTAAATTTTGGCCGGGGTCTGGTATGGCTCTATGGGCCCCACCATGATGCGCGTAAAACATTTACCCCATCAATCGGATGCACCATCCCATGGCGGGCCACACCACATACAAAAGTTGAGAAGGGTTACCATCCATTAAAACATTCATAATTATTTTTTGGGCCCACATTGGTTTAGATTCACAAATCCAGCACATTCATTATGTGTGTGCCCCTTGGATGAGGGGTCATACCAAGTTTCAGATGCTTCCAAATTTCAGTTGGGGCCCCACCAAGTGCACGGTTGATTTTTAGGATAGGTTATAATTTAAAGGGGACCCATCAAATGCACTGTGTTGATGTTTGACACACATCATGGTGGGGCCAACGCAGCTCGACCTCATGGGAAGTTCCCATGAACTCCTTAAACAGGGTTGCACCAGACCCACTGATCATTCCACGAGCATACTCGTCAACTTTTGCAGCTAGTTCATGCATCATCTCACCAATCTGTTTTGTAACTCCCTGTAGAAGTTCCCGACACATCAAATTGTTAGCTGTACTTGTACCCAACCTCTGCAGGAGAGAGACTCAACAATGAGGTATGACAGATGAATCCCTGAATGAAAATGGAATCATTCGTAGTTGCCACACATAACCAATATAACCAGTTTCTAAATTCTTAACAATTCTCATCGTACATCAAAGCCCCATGATCCATCATGTTTTTATGTTGCACCAGTGTCCATCAAGAACCCACATCCAAGCCATATAGACTTGGATGGAGGGGAAAAAAATAAATATCAGCTTGATCTAAATTGTTGTGGGCCTTAGAAGTATTCAACTGTAGGCAGTCAATCTCATTTGTGTGTCCATCTGAGAATTAACCATTTTAATGGCATTAGTTTTTTAAACATTTCCACTGAATCATTGTAAAGGTGTTTCTACCTTATTAACTTCGGCAACTCATGCCCTTCAAAAACAACGGAGCATATATTAAGCAGCCACGCATGAACCATTGCTTGAGCAGCACCGGAAGACATAAGATGCAAATCCAAGCAAGAATCACACCATGCATTCTCCCAAACATGCCTACGTTTCCCTTCGAGCACAACCAATTGTGCCCCTTGTCTCTGAAAAAGAGGAAAGAGGCAATGACTTTTACAAGCACTACAAGATTTAGAGGCTATATATAACACACAAGATATATCTTTTTTTAATAGGAAAGCTGGTTCGAACCCAAGACCTCAATCAGAGCTGTCAATGCTCCAGGCCTGGGGTTGACTAACTTGGCTTTGGCCCAGATTTTGAATTGGTCAAGTTAGGCTAGCAACATTTAAATTTTTGATTTTATTAGGCCCAAACCTAGCCATTGACAATCCTAACCTCAATGTTGAAATGCGGACTATCCACCATTGAGCTTTGAGTACAAACCCATGTTACATACAAGATATAACAGATAATGTTCATCGCATTCATACACAGGTTCAGTTCAAAATAGATGGAACCAGGTGCTACCAGTAATCCATGTGATTGGGTGTCTTTACTCAAGATCAAAGGTGTGAATTTGCCAACATATATTTGCTTAGCGACAAAACCTCTCATAGATATAAGAGAGTATTATAGTCAATTTTTCATGTTCTTTCAAGGTATTTAAGTTTTACCAGGGTGATGGTATCAGATCTGAACTTGCAATGGAGGTTTTATTTAGTTGAGACTTGAGATTAAAGAGACCCTAAGGGCCTGTTTAAATCCCTCCAAATCAATCATAAATGTCCACAGTGCAACAGAACAATAGGCGGTAGAAGGGCATAACGAACCAAAGAAAGAGGATAGATATGTGTAGTCTCCTCATCACAAGAAATCCACCTAAAATAATCTTACTGTTAGGACTCTAGGGTAGTCACACTTCTAGGGTCAATTCCCATCATAGGAATCACATAAAAAGTCCATTTTCTCTCATTCAAATATCTCATTTAAAATATCTCATGGCTGTATAGCCTCGTATACACGACAAATCTTAACTAGGGTTATTTCCTATTGGTCCCTTCATAAGAATTAATGCCAATTTTATTAGACAAGGAAGAGGATGAGATTTCCTCAAAGCAAAATTACAAGCGATCGAGACCGAAAAGAATCAAAAGACGATTGGGAATCAATGCCCATGATACAACAACCAATTATGCCCTCTTGAAGACCTCATCAGGTCACCGATGCCAATTGTGAAAACATGTCTCGTTTCACTCGGCCCAGATTGACAATAAGCTAGAAAGACTCATAATCTCCACAATGCTCCCCCTTTGTAAAAGCTGGAGATCGCGAAGGACCTCAGGGATTGCGCGTATAGGGGCTTTTTCAGGCTTTCTTTGACATTTGTGTCTTGGAGTTTTATATATTTAACTTGGAGTCGTCATTAGCCAGTTAATTAGATTTCCGCAGTCAACTAGACCCTACAGAATCTGTAAACCAGAGAATCTGAGGATTCCCTTGTCTAAATGACTTTTGAACTACAACTTGGGATACTAGGTAAGGGACCACAATAATAAAGAATGAAGGTGATAGGTATCTTCAACACCGGCACAAACGTGCGATTTCCACTTCACAGAACTCAACGAAATATAAGGGATTTGGTTAGTTCTTGCATCCAAATAACGTAATGGAATGGATGGTATGTGATGCGATGGTGCAATGTCCAACTCAAGTGTGGATGATGCGATGGTGCAATTTTTAATTAGTGTATGCATATGTAATGTTTGACACAATGGTTGTAATAAGCCTGTTAAAATATATACTTTGCCCCAAAATGATGAAATTCCAAGTCTTGGATAAGCGACAAGCACAAGATCACATCCAAGTCACCAACCAACGATTTTTAACCATTGACTTGCATAGGCAATGTTTGGATAGCACGGATCTTTGTATTAAAGTAATTATAACTCGCAATTGATAATCTAATTGTTTTGAGATATCATCACTAAGCCACGTACCCAATAGATTAATAGCATAGTTACACACATGTTACACATGCATTTTCTCACCACTTGTGGTGTGGTTCACTTACCCTTCCATCTGCATTCTTTTTTTAGCTCATGCCTTAAAATATCAGTAAAAAATGAATGGACCATGTGGATAAAAATATAAACATCATAATAGCTCCATAGAGCTCATGATTGGACCATCCATCTCTAGGTAGGACCTAATGGGAATAGTATCCAATGTCCCTGCATAGCTCATGACAAAACCATCCATCTCTAGCTAGGTACACATGAGCTACATGTCTTGTAGTAGTAAATGTTATAAAAAAGCTTTATTTTAAATGGTTTAAAACTCATATTTTAAAAAATCATAAAATGTAAAGTTGATATTAAATATTTCTTTTTTGATTTTAACTTAAAATAGTGGTGTTTCTTTGTTATAGTTGGTGTTGAACTTACACCATAAACAAACTAAATACCTCACGTTAAAAGAAAAGAGTCTTGAAAAGGGGTTTTCGAGAGAATCAAAGAAGTGGAGGAGAGCTTGCGTCGCATGCTAGGGTTGAAAAAAGGGGTTTTCGAAAACCCCTTTTTTCAACCCTAGCATGCGACGCAAGCTCTCCTCCACTTCTTTGATTCTCTCAATCCACAAGGACATTGAAGGGGAGATTTCGGCCGATCATTGGAGCTTGCAAGAGGGTCCATTTTTTGTTTTTTTCAAGAGCATTGGAGTTGAAATGAAGGAGAAAATCAGATTTCCCCCTTTCCGCATCCATACGGCTTTGAAATTCCAAGTCTTAGATTTTTGATTGATTGAATCTCTCTTCTTGAGCTTGCAAGAGGTATGTTTGATCAGCTATGCCCTTCATACAGCTTCATTGATCTCTATATTTGATGCTATGCACAGTCATTTACAATTCACGGCAGGCCTCTTAATAGAACTTAGGGAACGATGTGGATTTCTTAGTAGAACTTAGGGAACGGTGTGGATTTCATCATTTCCTCTACAAACCGTTGCTTAAAAGCATCAGCGAAATGTAAGCCATCCCAGTTCATATACTTGCTTGGTTGACTGCATGCTTTGGCAGCTGGATTTCCCCCACAAGGAATCAGAGGGTTGTAATTAAATGGGTCACCACCAAATCCGCGACAGGCCTTTAATTTCGTCCTATCATTAAACCCTACATTTATAAAGAAAAAACGGAGAAGCATTTTATTCCATCTCTCCCACACACACCTGTAGTGGAGATTTTCTAATCCTATAGTCACCTACATGACCATTTGGCCATTCCTTTCACTATTTTACACAATTTTGGTGGACTTTGCAGTTTTCATGACAAAACTCAACCCTATGTTTGGCAAGCTAGTTTTATGATTTTCCTGCTGGAATCTTTATATACAATCACTTTACATCATCTTATCTGAAATGAAAATAAGGTTGGGAAGATTTCCTTTTGATCTGAAATAGTTCCTTGTGAGTTGTGTTGTACTTTTGAGTCCTGCTTTTTTACCATGGCATGCTTTTGTGTTGGAACAAGTTCATTATATACTTTGGATCATCTGTGGTAACTATTCAGATTTGTTTATGGTGTTTATCCATCTAAACCTAGATAAGCATTGAACATTGCTTCAGATCTGGTGCAAGTTGTTTATGTTAAATTGGACACACACACAAAAAGTAAACATACAAATTAGCCTTCTTGATTCATAATTTTTTGTTTGGAAGTAGTCTGTGGAAATATGTTGATGGTTACATGGGCAAACCAGTTGCTGGTGCAGACTATTTTGCCAAAAAAAAAAAAAATGATGAGTGGCTCAATGACACCACAATATAGTTTCAGGTGGCAAACTATGTTGAACCCTCAATGTGCATCTGTTTTTCTGGATCATTTAAGCCATAGGCGTTGCTGTTCAATGTGCATCCTTGAATATGGCCATTTAGTCAATCACTTAGGTTGCAACATTGCAATAAGATTTATATTAACGAAAGAAATATTAAAACCATATATTTTCTTATGGTTTCTTTGCAACATTAGTAGAACAAGCTAATTCTACAACTAGGCAAGTTTCTCTGCAACATTAGCAGAATAAGCTTATTCTACAACTAGACAGCTTCCCAGTGACATTTGTAGAATAAGCTTATTCTACAATATGTGTGGAGCCCATCATGATCTGTGCAAGGTTCCACAGTCCATCATGTGTCCCACAGTCCATCGAATTTGGGATTAGGAAATTGGGGATTTGGGGACCCAACTCTCTCTTCGAATTTGGGGATTATGGTACCCTAATCACATTTCGAATCTGGGGGTTTTGAAATGGCCACACAAGTAGATTTATTGAAGATCCGAAGAATGCCACTGGTATGGTTAGATGAAACCAACGGATGGCAAAGAATGTCTTTGCAAGTGGTTAATTGGTAAGACTTATTTCCCACTTCATTTTTGTTTACCTCTTAATCCATACTTCAACTTTCTATGATCAAATAATTTTTTTATTTTTGTAAAGTGTTTAATTATTTCTTTATATAGAAATCCGCACACTAATTGTTTGAAAAAATGCTTCAACCAACTTTCTATATAGAAATCTGCACACTAATTGTTTGAAAAAATGCTTCACCTACTTGGGTGTCCTCCGATTTTGACATGCATAACTCGCTGTATGGTTAGATGAAACCACTATTGTCCATCTGGTTGACCTGACCTTTTTTTTTTAAAAAAGTCTTTAATTGGATGGTCAACATCAACTTATTATCAAATTGATTTTTGAACAATGGTCATTCACAAAGGGTATCTTCTGTGTGTAAAATTCAAGATTGCAACTAACAAGGCAGGTGACACATGTCTCTTCAATCAAATGAATTGGCAATTTTATTTAAACTGCCAATACTTTTTTTGTGTGAGACAGCCTTATGAGTGGGCAAGCCTGATTTGTTTGTTTTTTTTTTTTTTTTTTTTTTTTTTTTGCATATGCTCATCTTCTATATAATTGTTTGCATGCATTCCTTTTAGTGGCAGTATACTAATTTTTGTTGTTGACAGAGAACATTGATGAACCAAGAAGCTTGAATTTTATGGTCAGTCCATACGTGTGCATAAAGACTGACTATCTATAGCACCGCTACACATGTCACTAGGTCACATGGGTGCATCAACCAAGCCATCCATCAGTGGTCAGTCCATACGTGTGCATAAAACTGAACCATTAGTGTTGTGTGTTCTATTTTATACTGTTCTCACCTTACATAGGGAACTGTAAGAAAGGTCCCGTGTCTTTGTATCATCATATCTAGAAAATGAGTCATGTAATATGGTTGAATGGTTAGTTTTTCTAAGAATGATTTCTTTATCATGTTTCAGTTTAGGACTGGATGCTGGTCAAATGGTTAATTTTTCTAGGGATGTTTTTCGTATCATGTTTTAATTTAGGACTGGTTCCTTGTTTTATTTATTTATGTTTCAAGTCACTAGAATTTAATGTTTTGTCTAGATTAGCAGTCTGTTTTATCCACTTGCTTGGATGCTTACATTATGAACTTCCCTAACACATGTTGCTTATATTTAGGGATATACGAGATAAACACATTTTAGTAATAATGGTCTATAGCTTCTCATTTGGTGTTGATACATTGGCTTCTTTGGATAATGTTATAATTGAATCATCAATCTCACATCCATCTCTTTTGTTGGTTTCCTGTCATGCCATATATGCTAGTTTCACCCAATTGGTGTTTGATGTTAAATGGAACCAATATCTAGAACCTGGACCAGACTCCAACCTGTTTTTTGTGGGCTGTGCAGTTCCAAAATGGTCCAACCTGTCTGACCCATGATGTTCCCATGACAACATAAATTAATAAAATAGATATTTGACAAGTTGACTCAACTATTCATATGAGTGGAGAGATTGAGAAGGATGTTGTCCATAAACTTCAAGTGGGTTGGAAGAAATGGAGATGTGCCTTGAGAGTTTTTTATGTGATCATCGTGTAACAGTCAAACTAAAAGGGAAATTTTATAGAATGGCTATAAGACCAGCCATGCTGTATGGGATAGAATGTTGTGCAATTAAGGAAGAATGTGTTCATAGGATGAGTGTAGCTGGCATCAGGATGTTGATATGAATGAGTGGGAAGACAAGGAAAGATAGAAATAGAAATGAATGCACTCAAGGGAATTTGGGAGTAGTACTAATAGGTAATAAAATGAGGAAAAGTAGACAGATTGTTTGGTCACATGCAATGGAGAGACTAAGAACTGCAATGGTTAGATGGAGTGAGTTGGTATAAGTTGAAGTTTAAGAAACACAGAGAAACAAATATGGTGATATGTACATGAGGCTGTTGAAGTTTAAGAAATAAAAGTCTTATAATTTGTTTGAATGACTATAAAGGTATTTAAATTCAGTTTGTCATATAAATATCTCGAATCATAATCATAATCTTAATCGTAAAAGTTTTTTTAATTTTAGTTGGTTGTCCAAATGATTCTTGAACTTTTATTGAAAATGATACTCTTGTCATTCAATATTCAAAACCTTTGCCCATACTCTAGATTTTTTTTATTCAGTAGCTCAGTCAGGTCAATGGTAAGCGCACCAACTTCATCAAAGAATCACAGATTGGAAGGGAGTCAATCAGATAGTTTCTTTTATTTTATTTTTTCATCATAAATTGATACCGAGTTTAAACTAGCCATTACATTCTCTGGAACATATATTTTTTACTGTGGAAAACAGTTTTAGAATCTCCATCATGCTGTATATATGTAGTTTCTCTTATGAATTTATTTTTCCACCTAGTTTTAAAACTAATGAGTTCTTCGTACTAATTTCATGTAGCATCTCTTGGTATCATCAGATTTTGCCTCCATGCAGTAACATCTACTGCATCAAAGTTTCTACTGACATGGTTGTTTCAGTATGAACATGAGCACAGACAATGGTCGGCCACTATCTCTTTGCGACTGATATCAAGTTGTTTACATGCAATGGATTTAAGACATTCCAAATCATCATCGGACTTCTTGAGGTACATACTAGTTCATGCATACATACAAATGCATACCCAGACCCGGATGTGCGTCGGAGCTATCTGGATGAGCGGGGGTCCTTGGAAGGTGGGAACCACTGTTATGACCATGATGAAACTGTCCATTTCCTATGGACAGCATTGGGAGGGCCTGGCCATTTGGACAGGCCGTATTTTGGTATTAGCTCGAAATTAATGGAGCATACCTGGATGTGCGTCGGAGCTATCCGGATGAGCGGGAGTCCCTTGAAGGTGAGAACCGTTGTTTTGACCATGATGAAGCTGTCTATTTCTTATGGACAGTATTGGGAGGGCCTGGCCATTTGGACAGGCCGTATTTTGGTATTAGCTCAAAATTAATGGAGCATACCCAGATGTGCGTCGGAGCTATCCGGATGAGCGGGGGTCTGTGGAAGGTGAAAACCGCTGTTATGACCATGATGAAGCTGTCCATTTCCTATGGACAACATTGGGAGGGCCTGGCCATTTGGACAGGCCATATTTTGGTATTAGCTCGAAATTAATGGAGTATACCTGGATGTGCGTCGGAGCTATCCGGATGAGCGGGGGTCCCTGGAAGGTGGAAACCGTTGTTATGACCATGATGAAGCTGTCCATTTTCTATGGACAACATTGGGAGGGCCTGACCATTTGGACATGTCATAGTTTTGTATTAGCTCGAATTAATTGAGCATACCCGGATGTGCGTCGGAGCTCTCCGGATGAGCGGGGGTCTCTGGAAGGTGGGAACCGCTGTTATGACCATGATGAAGCTGTCCATTTCTTACAGACCGCATTGGGAGGACCTGACCATTTGGACAGGCCGTATTTATATCTTGTTTATATCTGTATTTGTAGGTACCACACCCTTAAACTAAACTCAAATTCCTAAACCTTAACCTATAACCCACCTTAAACCTACACTTATAACCTAAACCTATTCTCAAATCCCAAAATCTAAACTTATAACCTAAACCTAAACCTTACCCTAAACTCAAACCCCTAAACCTTAACCTATAACCCAACCTAAACTCATACTTATAACCTAAAACTATTTTCAATTCCCAAAACCTATAGCTGTAACCTAAACCTACCCACTCCATAAACCTATAACCTACACTTATAACCTAAAACTATTCACAAATCCCAAAACCTATACCCTTACCCTAAACCTAAACCCTAACCTATAACTTAAATCTAGACTCATAACCTTAACCTAAACCTATTCTCAAATCCCAAAACCTATAACCTAAACCTATACTTATAACCTTAACCTAAACCTACTCTTAAATCCCAAAACTTATACTTTTAAGCTAAACCTAGACCTTAACCTTAACCTATGACCTATAATTGTAACCTTAACCTAAACTAAAATCCATAAACCTTAACCTATAACCCAACTAAAACCTATACTTATAACCAAAACCTATTCTCAAATCCTAAAACCTATGAACCAAACCTAACCATTTCCTAAACCTATAAACTACACTTATAACCTAAACCTATTCTCAAATTTCAAAACCTATAACCCAAACCTAACCATTTCCTAAACCTATAACCTACACTTGTAACCTAAACCTATTCTCAAATCCTAAAACCTATACCTATACCCTAAACCATTCCCTATACTTATAACCTAAACCTAGACTTATAACCTTAACCTAAACCTATTCTCCAATCCCAAAACTCTAACCTATAACCTAAATCTAGACCTTAACCTTAACCTATAAATTATACTTATAACCTATAACCTAAAACCTAACTCTAAACCTATACTTATAACCTTAACCTAAACCTATTCTCAAATCCCAAAATCTATACTTATAGCCGAAACCTAAACCTTAACCTTAACCTATAACCTATACTTACAACCTTAACCTAAACCTATTCTCAAATCCCAAAACCCATACCTATAACCCAAACCTAAACCCGAACCCGATTTCCTAAACCAAAACCATAACCTATACCTATAGCCTAAACCTAAACCTTAACCTATAACCTAAACTTAGACTCATAACTTTAACCTAAACCTATTCTCAAATTCCAATACCTATACCTATAAACCAAACCTAAACCCGATCCCGAACTCGAACCCGATTTCCTAAACCTAAACCTTAAAATATAACCTAAACCTATACCTATAACCTAAACTTAAACCTTAACCTATAACCTAAACCTAGACTTATAACCTTAACCTAAACCTATTCTCAAATCCCAAAGCCTATACCCATAGGCTAAACCTAAACCTAAACCTTAACATATAACCTTAACCTAGACTCATAACCTTAACCTAAACCTATTCTCATAACCTATAGCGTATACCTATAACCCAAACCTAAACCCGATCCCGAACCTGAACCCGATTTCGTAAACCTAAACCTTAACCTAAAACCTAAACCTATACCATTAACCTAAACCTAAACCTTAACCTCTAACCTAAACCTAGACTTATAACCTTAACCTAAACCTATTCTCAAATTCCAAAACCTATACTTATAACTGAAACCTAAACCTTAACCTTAACATATAACCTATACTTACAACCTTAACCTAAACCTATTCTCAAATCCCAAAACCCATACCTATAACCCAAACCTAAACACAATCCCGAACCTGAACCTGATTTTCTAAACTAAACCTTAACTTATAACCTAAATCTATACTTATAACCTAAACCTAAACCTTAACCTATAACCTAAACCTAGACTTATAGCCTTAAACTTAACCTATTCTCAAATCCTGAAACCTATACTTATAGCTGAAATCGAAACCTTAACCTTAACCTATAACCTATACTTACAACCTTAACCTAAACCTATTCTCAAATCTCAAAACCTATACCTATAACCCAAGCCTAAACCAGATCCCGAACCCAAATCCAATTTCCTAAACCTAAACCTTAACCTATAACCTAAACCTAGACTGCTAACCTTAACTTAAACCAATTCTCAAATCCCAATACCTATACTTATAGCTGAAACCTAATCCTTAACCTTAACTTATAATCTATACTTACCACCTTAACCTAAACTTATTCTCAAATCCCAAAACCTATGCCTATAACCCAAACCTAAACCCGATCTCGAACCAGAACCTGATTTTCTAAACCTTAACCTATAACCTAAACCTATACCTATAGCCTAAACCTAAACCTTAACCTATAACCAAAACCTAGACTCATAACCTTAACCTAAACCTATTCTCAAATCCCAAAACCTATACTTATAACCTAAACCTAAACCCGATCCCCAACTCAAACCCAATTTTCTAAACCTAAAGCTTAACCTATAACCTAAACCTAGATTTATAACCTTAACTTAAACCTATTCTCAAATCCCAAAATCTATACTTATAGCCGAAACCTACACCTTAACCTTAACCTATAATATATACATGAAACCTTAATCTAAACCTATTCTCAAATCCCAAAACCTATACCTATAACCCAAACCTAAACCCGATCTCGAACCCGAACCCGATTTCCTAAACCTAAACCTTAACCTATAACCTAAATCTATACCTCAACCTATAACCTAAACTTAGACTCTTAACCTTAACCTAAACGTATTCTCAAATCCCAAAACCTACACCTATAACCCAAATCTAAACCCGATCTTGAACCCGAACCCGATTTTCTAAACATAAACCTTAACCTATAACCTAAACCTATACCTATAACCTAAACCTAAACCTATACCTATAACCTAAATCTAAACTCATAACCTTAACCTAAAGCTATTCTCAAATCCTAAAACCTATACTTATAGCTGAAACCTTAACCTATAACCTATACTTACAACCTTAACCTAAACATATTCTTAAATCGCAAAACCCATACCTATAACCCAAACCTAAACACAATCCCTAACCCGAACCCGAACCCGATTTCCTAAATTTAAACCTTAACTTATAACCTAAACCTATACCTATAACCTAAACCTTAACCTATAACTTAAACCTATACTTATAACCTTAACCTAAACCTATTCTCAAATCTTAAAACCTATACCTATATGTCGAACCTGAACCCGATTTCCTAAACCTAAACCTTAACTTATAACCTAAACATATACCTATAACATAAACCTAAACCTTGACCTATAACCTAAACTTAGACTTATAACCTTAACTTAAACCTATTCTCAAATCCCAAAACTTATAGCCGAAATCTAAACCTTAACCTTAACCTATAACCTATACTTACAACCTTAACCTAAACCTATTCTTAAATCCCAAAACCTATACCTATAACCTAAGCCTAAACCCGATCTCGAACCCGAACCCAATTTCCTAAACCTAAACCTTAACCTATAACCTAAACCTATACCTATAGCATAAACTTAAACCTTAACCTATAACCTAAACCTAGACTCATAACCTTAACCTAAACCTATTATCAAATTTCAAAACCTATACTTATAGCCCAAATCTAAAGCTTAACCTTTACTTATAACCTATACTTACAACATTAACTTAAACCTATTCTCAAATCCCAAAACCTATACCTATAACCCAAACTTAAACCCGATCCCGAACCTGAACCCGATTTTCTTAACCTAAACCTTAACCTATAAGCTAAACCTATACCTATAGCCTAAACCTAAACCTTAACCTATAACCTAAACCTAGACTGATAACCTTAACTTAAACTTATTCTCAAATCTCAATACCTATACTTATAGCTGAAACCTAATACTTAACCTTAACCTATAACCTATACTTACCACCTTAACCTAAACTTATTCTCAAATCCCAAAACCTATGCCTATAACCCAAACCTAAACCCGATCCCAAACTCGAACCTGATTTTTAAAACCTAAACCTTAACCTATAACCTAAACCTATACCTATAACCTTAACCTATAACCTAAACCTAGACTCTTAACCTTAACCTAAACCTATTCTCAAATTCCAAAACCTATACCTATAACCCAAACCTAAACCTGATCCCCAACTCGAAACCGATTTCCTAAACCTAAACCTTAACCTATAACCAAAACCTATACCTATAACCTAAACCTAAACCTTAACCTATAACCTAAACCTAGACTTATAACCTTAACTTAAACCTATTCTCAAATCTCAAAACTTATACTTATAGCCGAAACCTAAATCTTAACCTTAAACTATAACCTATACTTGAAACCTTAACCTAAACCTATTCTCAAATCCCAAAACCTATACCTATAACCCAAACCTAAACTCGATCCTGAACCCAAACCCGATTTCCTAAACCTAAACCTTATCATATAACCTAAACCTATACCTATAGCTTAAACCTAAATATTAACCTATAACTTAAACCTAGACTCATAACGTTAAGCTGAACCTATTCTTAAATCCCAAAACCTTAACCTTAACCTTAACTTATAACCTATACTTACAACCTTAACCTAAACCTATTCTCAAATCCCAAAACCCATACCTATAACCCAAACCTAAACCCGATTCCGAACCCGAACCCGATTTCCTAAACCTAAACCTTAACCTATAACCTAAACCTATACCTATAGCCTAAACGTAAACCTTAACTTATAACCTAAACTTAGACTCATAACCTTAACCTAAACCTATTCTCAAATCCCAAAACCTATACTTATATCCGAAACCTAAACCTTAACCTTCACCTATAACCTATACTTACAACCTTAACATAAACCTATTCTCAAATCCCAAAGCTTATACCTATAACCCAAACCTAAACCCGAACTCGAACCCGATTTCCTAAATCTAAACTTTAACATATAACCTAAACCGATACCTATAGCCTAAACCTAAACATTAACCTATAACCTAAACCTAGACTCATAACCTTAACCTAAACCTATTCTCAAATCCCAAAACCTAAACCTTAACCTTAACCTATAACCTATACTTACAATCTTAACCTAAACCTATTCTCAAATCCTAAAACTCAATCCTATAACCCAAACCTAAACCCGATCCCGAACCCGAACCCAATTTCCTAAACCTAAACCTTAACCTATAACCTAAACCTATACCTATAGCATAAACTTAAACCTTAACCTATAACCTAAACTTATACCTATAGCATAAACTTAAACCTTAACCTATAACCTAAACTTAGATTCGTAACCTTAACCAAAACCTATTCTAAAATCTCAAAACCTATACCTATAACCCAAACGTAAACCCGATCCCGAACCCGAACTCAATTTTCTAAACCTAAACCTTAACATATAACCTAAACCTATACCTATAACCTAAACATAAACCTTAACCTATAACCTAAACCTAGACTTATAACCTTAACCTAAACCTATTCTCAAATACCAAAACCTATACTTATAGATGAAACCTAATCCTTAACCTTTACCTATAACTTATACTTACAACCTTAACCTAAACTTATTCTCAAATCTCAAAACCTATGCCTATAACCCAAACCTAAACCCGATCCCGAACCCAAACTCGATTTCCTAAACCTAAACCTTAACCTATACCTATAGCCTAAACCTAAACCTTAACCTATAACCTAAACCTAGACTCATAACCTTAACCTAAACCTATTCTCAAATCCCAAAACCTATACCTATAACTCAAACCTAAACCCGATCCCCACCCGAACCCGATTTCCTAAACCTAAACCTTAACCTATAACCTAATCCTAGACTAATAACCTTAATCTAAACTTATTCTCAAATCCCAAAACCTATACTTATAGCCGAAACCTACACCTTAACCTTAACCTATAACCTATACTTGAAAGCTTAACCTAAACCTATTCTTAAATCCCAAAACCGATACATATAACCCAAACCTAAACCCGATCCCAAACCCGAACCAGATTTCCTAAACCTAAACCTTAACCTATAGCCTAAACCTATACCTATAGCCTAAACCTGAACCTTAACCTATAACCTAAACCTGGTCTCATAACCTTTACCTAAACCTATTCTCAACTCCCAAAACTTGTACTTATAGTCGAAACCTAAACCTTAACCTTTACCTATAACCTATACTTATAACCTTAACCTAAACCTATTCTCAAATCCCAAAACTTATACCTATAACCCAAACCTAAACCCAATCCCTAACCTGAACGCGATTTCCTAAACCTAAACCTTAACTTATAACCTAAACCTATACCTATAGCATAAACCTAAACCTAAACCTAGACTCATGACCATAACCTAAACCTATTCTCAAATCTCAATACCTATATCTATAACCCAAACCTAAACTCGATCCTGAACCCGAATCCAATTTTCCAAACCTAAACCCGATCCCGAACCCGAACTCAAATCTCAATACCTATAATCTAAATGTATTCTCAAGTCCCTAACCTTAACCTAAACTTGAAAACTTAAACTTAAACCCGATCCCGAACCCGAACCCGAATCCGATTTTCCAAACCTAAACCCATAACCTTAACCTAAACTAAAACCTATAAGCTAAACCTTAACCAAACTGATATCCTATAACCTAAACCTTAACCTATAACCTAAAACTTAAACCTAAAACCCAAATGTATTCTCAAATTCCTAAACCTAAACCTACACCTAATCCTAATCTCAACTCCCTAACCTAAACCTAAACTTGAAAACCCAAACCTAAACCCGATCCCAAACCCGAACCCAATTTTCTAAACCTAAACCTAAACATTAACCTATTCTCAATTCCGTAACGTTATGAATAATTTTTTATATTTTATTTATGATGTTAAACTTATATGTATTTTTGTGTGGATGAATGTCATGTGGATAAGATTGTTTGTGTTTGGATGGATGTAGCTTATGTTTTAATGAATGTAGGTTATGTTTGGATGGATTTACATAGTTTGGGTTTAGATGGATGTAAATGTGAATATGATGAAATATATTATATAACAGGCGTATATCAGGAAGAATATGATGAGAATATAATGAATTATATTGTAACAGGTGTATATCAGGAATTTAGAGCCGAAAATTTTAAAAAAAGAAAGGCTTTTACCTACGAAATAGTTCGTTGGTAAAAACTTTACCTACGAAAACTTTCATAGGTACAATTCGCAGAACCGTTTTTTACCAACGATAGTTTGCGTAGGCAAAAGTCTAAATGCTTAAAATTTCAAGTTAAATATTATATTTTTACCTATGAACCATCTCGTAGGTAAAAGTCCGATGCACGTTTTTTACCTACATAGGTTTTCATAGGGATTATAATTTTACCTACGAATAATTTCATAGGTAATTGTGACACATTTTTTACCTACAAAGAGTTTCGTAGGTAAAGGTATGAAACACGTTTTTTTACCTATGAGAATTTTCGTAGGTAAAAGTCTGATAACGTTTTTTACTTACAAAAATAGTTGTAGGCAAAGGTTGCAACCGCATTTCACGTTAGATAGTATATTTTTACCTACGAACCATTGTGTAGGTAAAAGTCTCCTATGCGTTTTGTAGCTATGAAATCATTCGTAGGTAAAAGTTTCCAAATATGTTTTTACCTACGAAAATAGTGGTAGGTAAAAGCCTAATAGACGTTTTTTTGCCTACGAAATAGTTGGTAGGTAAAAGTAATCTTTTCAGTTTTTGGTGTTTTAAAAAATTCAAAACACTTTTACCTACAAAAATCTTCATAGGTAAAGATCACTTTTTCCTAGGAAAAAGTAGACTTTTCGAGTTTGAAATTGAAAACACCCTTTATCTACGAATGTATTCATAGGGAAAGACAAGTTTTACCTATGAAATTATATTTCGTAGGTGAAACTAAACTTTTTGATTATTTTCAATTGAAAATACTATTTACCTACAAAAGGATTCGTAGGTGAAAATAATTTTTACCTACGAAATTAGATTTCATCAGTAAAAGTAATCTTTTGAATTTTTAAGTTATTTTAAAAATTCAAAATAACCTTCGCCTACGAAGATTTTCGTAGGTACATATGTCTTTTACCTACGAAATTGTACTGCGTAGGTAAAAATAAGCTTTCCATTTATTTTGAATTGAAACAGCCTTTGCCTACAAAATATTACGTAGGTGAAAATAGTTCTTACTTATGAAATTAAATTTCGTCGATCAAAGTAAACATTTCGATTTTTTATTTATTTTAAAATTTTAAAATACCCTTTACCTACGAAATTTTAGTAGGTAAATATATCTTTTACCTATGACATTATGTTTTGTAGGTAAAAGTACACTTTTAGTGCACTTACGAGAGGAAAAGGTGAAAAACCCTTTACCTACGAAAAGTTTTGTAGGTAAAGATGACTTTTAACTACGAAATTTTGTTTCGTCGGTAAAAGTTTACTTTTGCCTACGAAAATATATTTCGTTGGTAAAAGTCATATTTACCTACGAAATATGATTTCGTCGGTAAAAGATTCGTCGGTAAAAACCATATTTCTTGTAGTGAATGTTACATGGATTGTTGTATTCGCGTGTTCACTTCCTCTTCTACCAAACCATTGGTACCATAGCTTAAAGCCCACAATGAGGTGATCCAACCCATCCACCTTGTCAGCCAGCTCATAGTGGGCCCCAAAAATCCTGACATTGTGTGATCTGATCCATCCACCTAGCCTTAAAATGATACGACAAAAAGGATGGGCGGCATGGATTATTCACATACATCAATGTAAGCCCCACTAGATGGTCCTTGCCAAAATCTATAAAATGAAGACTTCAATAGCTCATGATAACCACAACCCTTACCTCATGGCAACCACAACCCATACCCAAGTCGTGGTTGTAATGTCGTAAGGGTTATGGTTGTAATGTAGTAAGGGTCATAGTTGTCATGGGTCGTGGTTCTCATATTATATGGGTCGTAGTTTTCATGTGTCGTAGTTGTCATGGGTCGTAGCTATCATGTTATATGGGTTGTGGTTCACATATTATATGGGTCGCAGTTGTTACATGTTCACGTCATTTACTGCCAAATGAAAGGATAGTCATTGATACAATATCCTAAGGCCCACAATGAGGTAATCCATTCCATCCACCTTGTCGACCTGCTCGACGTGGGCCCAAAAAAGTCTTAACTTGGGCAGTATGCTCTTCTAACAAACCTTACAGTGAGTGAGCATGGAAAGTTTCAACAGTGAGTTCCATTGTTCCCATTATTTTCTATTATGTGGCTCACATGAGCTCTGGATCAGGCTGATATTTGGGCCTTAGCCGTTAAAATGACATTGTTCTAATTATTTTTTATTATGTAGCTCACATGAGCTCTGGATCATGCTGATATTTGGGCTTTAGCCGTTAAAATGACATGGTAAAAAGGATGGGAGGCATGAATTATACACATATATCAATGTGGGCCCCATGAGCTTGGTCTTTCCTGACACGTAAAAAAGGATTTTATACACATCAATTTCTTAGTATTAAATACAACGTAACTTTTACTTCTTTAAAAAATTATAAAACTATTAAAATAATGACAAAGATATTTTGATCCTAAGTAATTTTGAAAAGCATGTTAGACTGCACTTCTTAGAATATATGAAATGACATAGCTTTTCATCTAATTTACCCAGCCTTCGAGGCGATTACGGTAACTTCCCAAAGCTGAGAAGGTGAGAAAGAAAGAAAAGTTGCATCTACATTGGTCAATTTCTCGAGCGGCGGCGGTGGCGAGACTTTAACCAAACAACCGAGAGACGCACATGGGTAACTCGCACTGGGCACCGGGGTTAGCATTGGAAACCGAGAGCCACGTGGTTGTAACTTTCATGAGATCCACTCTGTCCATCAGTTGCAGCTCCTCATCTTAACCATTTAACCCAAAAATCACGACCGTCCAAAATTAAGACAGGCCTCGCCACAGGAATTAGTCGGGCTGCAACACTCACCATTAGTTTCGTCTACAACCCACTTTGGTGTTATATCCCATCTAAATCCAATCATATGTTATGCCTTTTCAAATGTCAGGATGAGAGAAGTGTACAAATATCGAAGTATTCTAAAACTCGGGTGGTCAATGCCATATTAAGTTCGAGGTTTTAGTAGCAATTTTTGGGCGGTCATTTGGGATGATTTTTTTTTTAAGTAGTTGTTTGGAGGAAGATTAACATAATCCTGGTTTTCTAAGGCCATGAGTTATTATAACTGTAGCCAGTGGAGGTCAGTGATCCTGATGGTTGATCTGATAGTCCCCCAAGAATCTCTAAATATTGGGAAAATACTGCCGTCTGATCTCCTGCGTCTTTTTTTTTTTTGTTTTTGTCGATTTATGACTGGTACGTGTATAAAAACCGCCTATCTGTCAGCAATCAATGAAAGATTAAGATGGCCTTGTTGGATAGACATCATAACAGTGGGGCCTACAACCGAAATTGTGTGACGGTCCACTGTGACAAACGGTCAAAATGTTGCGTTTTCTACACACGATGGAAATGGTGAGCGCCCGTAGAGTCACGCATACGGCAAACCATGACTCTCTATCCTATCATCTTCACCGTACACGTGGCACGTCTATACGGTGATCAAGACCTTCAGGAAAAGCTTGACCACCCGGGGAAGCTTCCGACCTTGACCGCAGTGTATGGATGAAGATTGGTAAGACGATCTGACAGGAGTTGATTTCCTACGGGCAACGGCACCCCAACTAGTGGTGTCGTACCATTTTCCCATTTTCCCTAGCCATCGCGCCACTTGTGCAGGACATCAATAAATGAAGACGTGAACCCTTATGAAAAATAAGGCTGACCCAAATACTAGTGAGCCATTCTTATACGTTGAGTCAATCAGCGGTTGTCCATTAGTTGCAACGGTGCAACCCTTCTAATGAGCCGAGCAGCCTGAACTTTTTAAGCTAGGTGATCTACGTTGTGGAGCCTACCGGATTCATGGTACGGATTACTTACATGAATGGCGTGTTGGTGGGAAAATATCATACGGCACCACGAGTTGTAGAACCCTCACATGTAGCTGATCAGCTCTCGTGCTGCTGTGCTAACGCCGGCCTGATGCGACCATTGGGAAAAGATGGGAAATTAACTGTACTAGCCTCATGTATGGTCAAACTTTCGGTAAAAAATTAAACTTTTAAATATTCCGAGGTGGCCTTCCGAGAAGATTTTGAAAATTACTATACCGAAATCCCCTTTGTACTTGCTTCAGTAGTCATACTCTTTTACTGAAGAAGTAGTTACGCCATATTTAATTACGTGTACGGAACTTTTTTTTTTGAGCGTTGCAAGGCTCAACTTGTGAGACCCACACTATGTACGTGTATAATCCATACCAGTCACCCTTCTTGTCATGTCATTTTAGGGCTACGGCCCAAATATCGACCTTACCAGGACTCGTGTGGACCACATAATAAAATATAATGGTGATAGTGTCACCCACTATAAGTTATAATGGTCCAAGTTGCATTGGGACACTTTGGTAATCCAATACCTGATGGTCAGTTTGGACGGTCGGATTAGATGGGATTCGGTGGGATAGGATACCAAAAACATTACTGATACACATGGCAAGGGATTGTCCCCTGTTGGCATGGGATTAAATTAATGTCATGCTTTGTTGATAGTAAGGTGGTATATTGAATGTATAAACTCACTATCATATAAAATTATTGAGAATAACACACATGTGTTATATCTAAACTGTTTATTTGTTTTGTCACCTCATTTTATGGCATGAACCTAAAAATGAGGTAGATCCAAAACTTTTGTAGCCCTAGATAAGTTTTCAATGGTAAGTATTCAATCCCTGTTACTTTCTATGGTGGACTCCACTTGAGCTTTAGATTTATCTGATTTTTTGGCCCATGCTCTAAAATAATCTCAATAAATGGGTTGACAGTATGGATATAGCCCATGCATCATGTTGGGACCTACACAACTTTCCAAACATTGAGTGAAATTCGCATGAGAATCAATGCAATTCCATTTAATGTAATTCAAAGCTTTTCCATTCAATCCAAACAAAGAATGGAATTGGCACCGGATCAGATAAATCCTATCTCACCTAATCCCTTCTAATTCCACCGCCCAAACTGACCTTGAATGATTCGGATTGCATATTCGATCCAACAAAGATTTTATTGACCACCATGCAAATATTGCATTGATTGGACGATCCTAACCATCTAATCGATCATTAGCCTCTATATCTGACGAATCTATAGCATATAACTGCCTGTATTTTGGTCTATCCTACTTTTAAATAATTTCCGCACAACTGCCAACTACTTTCACAGGCAGTCCAAAAACCGCCTGCCCAAATCTTGCATGCATTTTGACCATTGTATTCTGGTATTGACAGTAATATCCTTTTCCTATGCGCGTACGCATGATTTCATGCAACCGGCCAATCTAAGCGGGGCTATTATCATGTTCTTTGTGATAAATCCATACCGTCCATTAGTTTCACTAGATCCTTTTATAGCCTGAGCCAAGAACTGGGGTAGATTAAAAGTTCAAGTGGGTCCCATGGAAGGAAAAAGTGAGATGAGAAATGCCCACTGTTGAAACCTTCTATGGTCGAACATAATATTTGTATGCTATCCAGATCGTCAAACCGTTCACAAGGTCATTCCCACCCGTATGAACTTAAAACAAGAAAATAGTAGCCTCATTCAAAACTTTTGCGACTCCACTAGCTCAGCTGTGAGCATTCAAAACTTCAACAGTGAGTCTTCACTTTCCTGCTGGGTGGCCCACTAGAGTATTGGATCCGATTATTTTTAAGGATCACATATTAAAATGATCTGGAAAAACTGTTGGATAGGGTTGATTTCTAAGAAACATTAAAGTGGGCCACTAGTGTTTCAAACGGTCTGCGTTGTACACATCCATTTTGCTCATGACATAAAATGATCCTCAGATAGTGATGGATGGGGTAGATTTCTCGCCCTAAAATGACCCTGAGATGGAGCCGACAACCAACTGGGGAAGGGACTTTCTCAAATTTCACAAGGTACATAGGATGATTCTGAAAGTTCTCAACTTTTGTGTCTCATCCTTGATGGACCATATTTCTAGAATTTCGAGGCTGGATGATCCTAGCCGCAGATCTTGCAATAATTTTCATTTGTGTAGACCACGAGAACTTGTAAACAAATTCTCAATTTCTTGTGGTGCGGCCCACCTAAACTTTTGATCTGTTTTTTTTTGGTCCACCACCCTTACATGGGCTCGTGAAAGTGTTAGATGGAGTGGATGTCATGAGTGAGGACTGGTAAGCCCCACCAATAACCTTTCGCACGCGGATTAGATACTGACGGGTTGAGCAGCAAGTCGGTAAAGAAGTGACGTCATTAATATCTGTGGCTTCACTATAATATATGTGTTGTATCCACATCGTCCATTCATTTTAAGATATCATTTTACGGCATGAACCAAAGAATGAGACAGATAAAAAGCTACAATGGATCCATCACAGAAAGCAGTGGGGAGGGTGATTCCCACCATTGAAGCTATCCTAATGCCTATTATAATGTTTAATTAAAATTCAACGTGTACAAAAGTTAAAAAGGACATGAAATAAAGGAAAACACAACTATAAGCTTGATTCAAAACTTTTGTGGCCTTTAAAAGTTTTTATTGGTAAGCATCATTGTCACATTTTTTACATGCTGGGGTCCACTAGAGTTTTGGATTTAATTCATTCTTTGGATATTGCCCTAGAATCATCTCTCTAAATGAGTAGAAGGCATGGATACAAAGCATACATCATAGTAGAGCCCACGAAAGTTGGTGACGTCACTTCAGTAACGAGACAATAACTTTCACATGTCCAAAGCTATCCTAACCCAATGAAATGAGGTACCACTGTAGAAATAAAAGATCATATGACTTTTTCAGGATCCCATTCCCGTCATGCAACGCCGGTTTTGACCAAATTTCTAAACGAAAGGCGGCTACTTTAATTATTTTAATTCAGCTTACTTTTTTTAGATAGCACATTTCATAAGCCGTTGTATTAAAAATCATTAAAAAAGAAAAATAAAATAAAATCAATCAACAATTTAATCAATCTATCTATGATATCCTATTTTTATTTTATTTTATTTTTACACACGTACCTCCACATAATCACTCAGACACTACCTCAATGTGGGAACTTGTTCCATTTTAATATTATTTTTTTATTATTTTTTAATCAATAGTCTAGGTTTTGAATGCTACTCTAGATGGTCGACCAATCATTTATTATTTTATTTTATTTTTACACACGAACCTCCACATAATCACTCAGACACTACCTCAATGTTGAAACTTGTTCCTTTTTAATATTATTTTTTTGTTATTTTTTTAATCAATAGTCTAGGTTTTGAATGCTACTCTAGATGGTCGACCAATCATTCAATGCTTACTGGGTGTGTATAATTCTTTTTTATTGTAACGTTTTTCTTTTTTCTTTTTTACACACGCACACACCCCCACATACTCACGCCACACACCCCACACACGCACGCCGTGGGATTGCACCACCATGGGTATTCGAACCCTAGACCCGGTGTTGAAACTCCGAGGAGTCTACCACCCGGGTTGGAGTAAGGGCCCGGTGTGTGTATAATACAATCAACAATTTGAACCATTTATCTGTATATGGTCCAACGGACGGAAATCCAGGTGCAGCTTTGTCCATTGGCGCAGCTCAGCTTTGTCCATTGGCGCAGCTCAAGGGACGTTTGGGTGGGGAGCGGATTAGTTGTTAGCTGGGGTAACTCCAGGTGTTTTCCTGACCGTGGAGCCCACCTTTGTTGTGGCCATAGAATAGAGATTAAATGCCCACCGTTGAAAACTTCACGAGGGCATACCTTATAGTGTTTGATATATCCACCCAGTCAATCAGTTTTTCAAGCTCATTTTGGAGCATAGGCAAAATAAATAAATTTTGAAGTAGATGCAAATATAAGGTGGGTCACATCATAGGAAATAGTTGTGATTGAACATCCACCGTTAAAAACTTTCTAGGGCCCATGGTAATTTGTATTTGTCATTTCAACCTGATGATAAGGTCACACGGATCTAAATGAAGGGAGGCATAAATATCAGCTTGATCCAATTCTTTTGTGGCCCACATAAAGTTTTATTAGTGAGCATTCAATCATTTCTATTTCCTGTGGTGTGGTGATGAGATATAAATAATTTTTTTTTTAAAAATAAATAAATTAGGCACGTGCTCTATAATAAGCCCAAAAAGCTGTTGGACGGTGTGGATGCCTGTAACACAAATCAAGGTGGGCCTCACAGTCCATCCCAGTCAGTTGGATTGGTAATATTTGGATTTTTTTGTGTGTGTGGGATTGTTTATTTTCTATGCCCCATTAATTTATAATTTTATTTTATTACATTAGGATGTATTATATCCGGATTGTTTATCTTTTTGGGCTCAGGTCTCGCTATGATATCTAGGTTTATGGACCTTGGTCAGTTGTTCTTTTTTCGAATTTATTGCATCTAGACTGTTCATCTTTAGAGTCCAAGCCCTCAACCTTAAATGTTGTTGTAAACTAATATGTAGAGCCTTTTTTGGTTTTTCGAGAGGACTCGATCAGCTATTTCATTTTAACACATCTGGATTGTAGATCTTCTGGCCTCCATTGATTTTTATATTAAGATTTAATGTATCTAAATTGTTTATCTTCTGGGTCTCATTGATTTTTTTTTATATATTAAGTTTTATTGAATCTAGACTGTTTATTATCTAAGTTTCCTTTTAATGTTTATATTGAGTTATTGTTCTACATTATAAGTAATTAGAATCTATGAGCCCAATTTCATGGCTTACTTGATAATTGATTTAATTTAAGAATTGTATGAAATATTAATTTAATTAGATTGGCTTCACGAATTGAGATATTTGATGTCTACTTAACCTTTTTATGTAATTATAATATTTTAGAATGATTTTCTACTTCAAGTTTTGCTTAGTGTGAATATAAAACTTTTTATTTGTAATTAGTTTCTAAATTATCTAAACGCACAAACTTAATTATTCATAAGTGGCTTATCACTTACATCCAAATAAAATTACTGGTAAGTCGGAACTTAAAAAACTTGCCATCATCCAAATGAGCCCTTATATTTCGCAGGTCCCAGGTGTGGAATCCCTTGGATTCTCTTGCCAATGATGGAGCATTTCACCCTGCTCACCATCTTCTTTGATATCTGATAAGTAAGTTTCCTGCTTAGAATTGGGGTGGACTCTAGTTGAGTGACATTAGTGCTTAGAAAACATTTTGATTATATATATTCCCGGCCTCTCATTTTATTTGTTTGCAATTGTAAACATCACTCCTTTATTTGCCTGTGTTAGAGAAATTACCCTTATTAACTTTCAAAGGCAAAAACCCCCACCTCCAAATCCATCTCCATCCTAGCTCATTCTTTCCTCGAACCCTCTCTCAGTCTCACCTCCCTCTCAGTCTCACCCCCCTCATCGCCTTTGTTACAATCCCAAGAGTCTAATAGTGTGGCTTGACATGTTCCATTACTACTGCAGCTTTTAGCATATTTTTTAGATTCTTAACAATTGATACCAGAGCCAAAATCATTTATTACATTCAAGTGGACCACTATAAATGGCTGGAGCATAGTGGAATGTTATGATCCTAAGAATTAAGTAACCTAATTTAATGCATCCCAGCAGTCCCGGGGCTCTTGGCGTATTAGTCAGGTTAGCCTCCATTTTGTAGGCCCCATCTGTCAATAGCACACAAAAATTGAATGTAGGATCAATCACAAAGAACAGGGGTCTAAGAATCAAGCTAATCCACTCATAGCCTCTCCTTAGATGTGCAACAATGTGTGACACCACCTCAGATACACAATAACATGCGCCACCTTAGACTCAGAACGAAGGATAAAGCTGTCTTTAAACTTTTTCAATTTTTATTTTTATACTTTCTGAAAGATAACCGGTGAAATAATGACACCTTTTTGGAACGAGGATTGCCTAGTGACTCTATATTTAGTGGGATTTAATTGGGCCATGTATCATATTGTCTCAACCTAACAATTTCAAACATGCTTTGCAAGGGTTTACGTCTAACAAACTGACGCAGGGAAGGACGTGAGGTCGAGCACCGTCTTCCTCAAGATGATAAATATTCCGAATCCACGGAACTTCTCTGGACTCCTCACAGAGACTCCTCGAATCCACGAGGAAAGAAAGCAGAAAATAGAAAAGAATTTCTAATAATTCGAAATTGATTAATGAATTCCTAAAATCGAGTTCATAACCCTTTAAATAAGGGAACCAAGCAATAAAAAAGAAATCAGACTCAAACTACAACTAAAACTCCTATAATTCGCAACTTACTATAAATAGTAAACTTACTATTTATAGACGGTTGTGATGTCTACTAGTGCGCAAGGTTTTCAGCCAAAAATAGTAAGTGTCCTATTTGGCTTCACCAAACCGTTCTCCTAATTATTCTAAGCACTTTTCATGTTGGACACTACTCCTAAAGCCCAACGGATGAAGAGCAATAAGCAAATTAAAACTTACTATAAATAGTAAAAATGAAATTAAAATGGGGAAACGATCGTCGATCAGGAGGTTTCTCGCAAATCCAGGCTGCGCAACCTGCGTAGTGGGGTTGGTTGGCTAAAGTAGCTCGTTCTACCCCAAAATCATATATTTTGCGTCGGATAACTCATTCCGGATTGCGAGATACGCCCGATCTAAGGTCTGATGGTCCGGATCACTTCTGTCGCCGACCGTGCCTTTTCTGATCCATCCTGGCCATGAAATTGTCTGCGACCCGCTCTACATTAGTCCCCTCCACTTGAAAAGAACTCGTCCTCGAGTTCTCCTCTTGCGCTGGTTCATGATACTCAGTCAGGTCCGCGACGTTGAAAGTCCGTGAGATCGCCATGTCATCTAGAAAATCAACAAAATAAGCGTTGTCATTGATCTTTCGGATGATCGGTACTAGTCCAATCTTCTTATTTTTCAACTTGTTGTACGTCCCGGTCGGAAATCTCTCTTTACGCAGATGGATTATAACGCGGTCGCCCACCTCGAACACTTTTTGTCGCCGGTACTTGTCCGTTTGTTTCTTGTACTTCTCGTTCGAGGCATGTAGTTTGGCCTGCACTTCTGCATGGATGCCCATGATCTTATCTACCATATATTCTCCTGCAACGCTCGTACCTGGGTGCTTGGGCAAAGGGACCAAGTCAAGTGTGTGGTGAGGCACTCGTCCGTAGATAATCTGAAATGGCGATTTCCCTGTCGAGCGGTTCACCATGTTGTTGAACGCAAACTCTGCTTGAGACAAGGCCAAGTCCCACAGCTTCGGCTTTTCTCCTGCAATACTGCGAAGAAGGTTTCCCAATATGCGATTCAAAACTTCGGTCTGCTCATCAGTTTGTGGGTGGTAAGCACTGCTAAATTGAAGTCATGTATCGAATCGAGTCCACAAAGTCCGCCAAAAGTGGCTAATGAACTTCGTGTCACGATCAGAAGTAATGGTCTTAGGGACCCCGTGTAACCGTACGACCTCCCTGAAGAATAAATTCGCCACATGTGTTGCATCAAGGGTCTTCTTGCATGCGATAAAGTGCACCATCTTGGAGAAACGATTCGACCACTACGAACACCGAATCCATGCCGCGTTGTGTTCGTGGAAGACCAAGCACGAAGTCCATTGATAAATCCTTCCAAGGACCGTCAGGTAATGGGGTGTAGAGGCCCGTATTCTGAGATTGGCCCTTGGAGGTCTGACAAATATGACAACATTGTACGACTCTTCCCACATCACGAACTAATTGCGGCCAGTAATAACGCTCTTCCACAAGAGCTTGCGTCTTGTCTCGCCCAAGGTGTCCACCGAGGCCACCTCCATGTAGTTCCTGAATAATCTGCTCCCTTAGAGAACTTTGGGGGATGCACAATCGATTCCCTTTAAAGAGAAAATCATCTTGTATATGAAGGTCACTGGGGTGACATTCTTGGCACTTCAACCAAGAATCATTGAAATCCTCATCCTCGGCATACAGCTCCTTGAGACAGTCAAAGCTGACCACCTTGTTGCTCATTGTAACAAGTAATAACGCACGACGGCTAAGTACATCAGCCACCTTGTTCTTCTGACCTGACTTATGCTTCAGAATAAACGTAAATTCTTGTAAAAACGCAACTCATCTAGCATGCACACGATTCACATTAGTCTGATTATTAATAAACTTTAATGCCTGATCGTCAGTGTACAGAACAAACTTCCTTTAAATCAGATAATGCCGCCAATGTCGCAGCGCCTGAACAACTGCGTACAACTCAAGCTCATAAGTCGACAACTTCTTTCAGGCTTCGCTGAGCTTCTCGTTATAGAAGGCTACCGGCCTACCTTCCTGTGATAATACTCCTCCTATTCCGACATATGAAGCGTCACACTCCACCTCAAACAATTTGTCGAAATTATGAAGCACCAAGACCGGTGTTGTAGACAAACGATGCTTGATCTCATGAAAGCTCTTGTCAGCTTTATCGGTCCACTGTAACGACCCTTTTTTCATGCAGTCCGTTATAGGCGCGACTATGGTGCTAAAATCTCGCACAAATCGACGATAGAAAGTCGCCAACCCATGAAAACTCCTTACCTTATGAATGTTTGTCGGGATAGGCCATTCCCTAATAGCTCGCACCTTTTCATCGTCCACCCAAATGCCTGTGGACGTTACAACAAATCCTAAAAATAACAGTCTGTCAGTTAAAAAACTACACTTTTTCAAGTTGAGGTACAACTTGTTATCTTGTAGGACCTACAGCAGCTGCCTGAGATGTTTCTTGTGCTCCGCCTCATCCTGGCTATATATCAATATGTCATCAAAATATACTACCACAAATCGATCAGTGAACGGTTTTAGAACTTGATTCATCAAACGCATAAAAGTACTTGGTGCGTTCGATAGGCCGAAGGGCATGACCAGCCACTCATACAACCCTTCCTTTGTCTTGAATGTCGTTTTCCATTCATCACCGAGTCGAATACGAATCTGATGGTACGCGCTCTTTAGATCGAGTTTAGAGAACACCTTAGCCCCTCCTAGCATATCGAGCATGTCGTCCAACCGTGGTATTGAGAACCGATATTTGATGATAATTTTGTTAATTGATCTGCTGTCGACACACATGCGTCAGCTTCCATCTTTTTTTGGCGTTAATAATGCTGGTACAGTACATGGGCTCATGCTCTCTCTCAATAGACCCTTACGAATCAATTCCTCCACTTGCCCCTGAAGTATCTCACATTCCTTCGGACTCATCCGATAATGAGGGCGATTGGGCAGGCTAGACCCAGGGACGAGATCTATGTGATGTTGGATGTCCCTCATGGGGGGCAATCCATCAGGTAAATCTTTAGGCCAGACTTCTTTTAATTTGTTTAGTAACATTCTTAAGCTTGGAGGGATATTTGAGGGTTCCTCTTTCTCTCCCTTCACCACTACCGCATATACCTCGCCGGTTTCCTTGAATTCCTCCATGAAATCCCAAATGGTCAAGAGAGAACTCCCCTCCACTTTAGAGACTTCAGGGTGGTTCTCTGGTGCCATATGGGCAAGAATTATTTTTCAACTATCCTTGACGAATATGTAAACATTGTCTCGCCCCCGATGGGTCGCATCATGGTCCGACTGCCAGGGTCGACCGAGTAGCATATGACAGGCTTCCATGTCAACCACGTCACAAAGTATCTGATCCTCATAATGTTTACCAATTGAAAACGAGATAGTGCATTGTTCAGTTACCTTGGTCTCGTTCAATTTTTTTATCCAGCCAATTGAGTACGGGGAAGGATGTTTCGTCGTTGGTAGCTGCAACTTATCCACCATCACTCTTGAGATGATGTTCTCGCTGCTACCACTGTCTATGATCACATCACAGACCTTTCCGCTGACAGTGCATCGATTACGAAATATATTGTGCCGCTGTGAATGTAATTCCTTTCGTGGGGTATACAGTAGTCGCCTCACAACGAGAGATTCACCACGATCCTCGCCTGTCACTTCATCGCCACCTTCTATTTCTTCATTGATTTGTTCATATTCATCAAAGTCATGATCTTCTTCTGCGGCCTCATCTTCAGTGCCCCTTCGTTTATAGTCAAGTGTGCTGCCGGACGTTGAGGACAAATGTTTGATAAGTGGCCTGGTTGGCCACAGCGGTAACAATTGTTTAGCCTTGGCCGAGCATAAGGATTTGGATCCTACTCAGGCCTGCTGCTGTGGGTGCTGCCCGTTGAGGTCTGGATGGTCCGCTCCCCATATCACGGTTTGCGGATGGAGGAGGTTGAGGACGTTCTCCTACCGGATCTTTTCCTCAAGCCAGCACTGGATCCTGTGTGGGACCGGTTATAGGGGGTCTATTAGAAGGATAAGGACGAGCGGGAGCTCTTGCAAGTTATGTTTCTGCCCTTCCTGCCAATTGAACTGCTTCATCTATGGTCCTGACTGGGTACATCTGAACTCGGTCTTGAATTGTTAGTCGCAACTCACCTATAAATCGTGCCACCTTCTGTGACTCAGATTCTGATAGATCGTTTCGTGTAGCCAACCGCTGGAATTCTTCAATATAATCTGTAACAGTTCGATTTCCTTGTCGACAATTCTGGTATTGCTGGAATAAGATTTGCTCATAATCACTGGAGAGAAATCGTGATCGAAGAAGACGTCTCATCCGAGGCCATGATGCAATGGGTGCGTTATTTTGGCGAGTTCGTGAGAGTTGTAATTATTCCCACCATGCAGAAGTACCAGATTTTAATTTAAACGCTACTAATTTCACCCTTTTATAATCTAACACATCCATATAATCGAAATATCTCTCTACTTCGGCTAGCCAATCGAGGAAATCTTCGATACGTAATAAACCGTTAAAACTAAAAAGTTCATCCTTACCTCGATAGTCTCTTTCAACACGATCTAGACGATCGCCTCAATGGATTGGTCGTCGGTCGAAACCTTCATTAATGTCCTCGTCACGGGTGGTGGAGCGACCATAGGTGGTGGAGTACCGCTTAGGGTTCGGGGCGGAAGTAGCGCATCCGCAAGACGGTCGAGGGTTGCCTGCAGCCCTTGCATGGTCAACTGACTCTCCCGATGAAAAATTTTCATTCTTTCCGAAAGATAACAAATCCGTAGATCACTGTCCACAGGATTTTGATTCATACCTTCGTTGTTTTTCATCGGCCTGAGGGAAAATCTCGCTCTGATACCAAACTGACACAGGGAAGGACGTGAGGTCGAGCACCGTCTTCCTCAAGATGATAAATATTCCGAATCCACGGAACTTCTCTGGACTCCTCACAGAGACTCCTCGAATCCACGAGGAAAGAAAGCAGAAAATAGAAAAGAATTTCTAATAATTCGAAATTGATTAATGAATCCCTAAAATCGAGTTCACAACCCTTTAAATAAGGGAACCAAGCAATAAGAAAGAAATCAGACTCAAACTACAACTAAAACTCCTAGAATTCGCAACTTACTATAAATAGTAAACTTACTATTTATAGACGGTTGTGATGTCTACTAGTGCGCAAGGTTTTCGGCCAAAAATAGTAAGTGTCCTATTTGGCTTCACTAAACCGTTATCCTAATTATTCTAAGCACTTATCATGTTGGACACTACTCCTAAAGCCCAACGGATGAAGAGCTATAAGCAAACTAAAACTTACTATAAATAGTAAAAACGAAATTAAAACGGGAAAACGACCGTCGATCAGGGGGTTTCTCGCAAATCTGGCCTGCGCAACCCGGCGTAGCAGGGTTGGTTGGCTAAAGTAGCTCGTTCTACCCCAAAATCATATATTTTGCATTGGATAACTCATTCTGGATTGCGAGATACACCCGATCTAAGGTCTGATGGTCCAGATCACTTCTGTTGCCGACCGTGCCTTTTCTGATCCATCCTGGCCATGAAATTATCCGCGACCCGCTCTACATCACAAACCAATCAAATCCTGCCATGGCCCAACACGCCCAACACCATCCATACGGTGTTGGGATCACCATGCAATTTAGTTCACCGTTTTGGGTGAGAGAAGCTGCAACGATTCTGCAAAACCAGAGGGGATGCATTTACACTAACAGAAGTGGAAGGGAGGTATTTATAATTGTTAGAAACCAGTGGAGATGTGTTTACAGTTATCTAATGATAAAAAAATTAGAACAACATGGACAGAGGAAATTGTTGGAAAGTCCAAGGAAAGTGGAGATGAAAAGTGGTTGTAAAATGTGGGAGATGCCATTGTAACCTGAGAGAATATAAACATTATAGAGCTATATTCCAATGTACACAAAAAAGTATTTTATGTCAATCAAAGTCATTCATTTAGCAGACCCGTATCCTATATTATTGCAAAAATCAAACTTTCTATTCTTACTAATACTTTTCTTCAATTTATATTTTTGTCTTCCACGTTAGTTTGATGGCTACCAATGAGATAGATGTATTTGGTTGGTTTGAATTTTTATACGAAAGAACTGTACTATATATATTTTCCATTCTTTCCGAGAAATTACCCCAAAATTCTCCCTTATTGGAAGATCCTGGCCTCTATTCTTTTGTCTTTTTCCTGGTGAATGAGGACTAATGTTGCTTTCTTTTTTTTTTTTATTTTCTTTTTTTTTGCTTTTTTCTTCTTCTTCTTCTTCTTCTTCTTTATTTATTTATTATTATTATTTTTTTTTGGAGTTATCTATGGGCAATAATCAACAAAAAGATTAGTGTTCTGTTGGGGAGACTTTTATGGGCATGGTCAGTTCTCAGCGTGTGGAAAGGTGCATATACATTAAAATTATGAGCATGCACAATGTCATGCATACCCTATTTCCTTCACCATGACTAACTCCTACCAGCAAATCACGATGAAAAATGAATGCCGATCATAGTCACTCTTCCCATCAAATTAAGATGAAAAATAAAAGCCGATCATCTAGAGCAACTTCCAACTTTCACCAAAGTGGATGAAGAGATTTGGATCAGATGTTGTGACAGAGAAGCGGATTAACCAGTGACTAGTGAACATTCTTGGTGACCTAGCATGGTAAGATTAAGTGGGTTGTTAGACATGCGCTTCATCCCTGATAGTCGTAGGTGGCCCAATCAAATCCTGCCATATCAGGCTCACTGGGGATGTGACGTCTCTAGTGATTCAGTCACCTACGGAACATGGTAAGAAATGATTGAGTCATGTGTTGCTGTTGGAGATAATTTTATATATTTAACTGAAGAACTATCTAACATGCTTTGCGTAGGCTTCATCTCTAATAACAGAATATTAACTAATAAAATTCCACAACATTGGGTCACCAGGCAATCTGCATCCTAAATATTATCCTAAACTGGAATTCGCTGGGAAAAGATTACACTGTTAAGGGACAATTTTACACTGCTTGTGGTGGAAATATAGGGAAAGCCTCCCCACTCATGGGTGGCTTAAGATAATTTATTTGGAAACATGATACATATATAAATATGGTCTTACTCTGGGTGGAATGTTTTTACACAAAACCATGGCTAAGAGAAAAGGTACAGCAGTCATCTACGACCAGCGGAATAAGAAAGGCCAAATAACAAAGGCAAGGATATTTCAATCCCCCAGGCTGACCCTACAATTGGCTTGGTTTTTTCTTTTCTTTTTAAGTTTGTATATAACGGCTTGTCTTTCTACCATTTGTTTAGCACCTCAAATATATATATATATATATATATATATATATATATATATATATATATATATATATATATATATATATATATATATATATATATATATATATATATATATGTTGAGGTCAAAATCTAGTCAACTCTCTCCTCCGTCTTTCAAAACTCGGATCTCTTCGACGTCTTGATCTTGCCCAAGGAAAACAGGTAAAGGTAACCCTAGCTATACCGGGGAACCTTCCGATGCCTAAGTCAGGTCAAGGGAATCTGGATCTAAGTGGAGAGTTCAAGAGAGTGCGGGAGATTGCGTACCTCTATCAGTAGGGTCTTCTTGTATTTATACCTGTTGGTTGGATGACCTGGGTCCGACATTATCGACACGAGTTACTCAATCAGCGCGATTTCGTGGAGATATCAAGCGCAATCTATGGATCATGTAGCGTATCAGGAGGATAGTGCGTATCTACGAGCGACATAATCGGGCACGTCTAGTTATGGCAGTTTCCGTATTCGGCAGATAGAGCACTCGCATATATTGCCTCGGCTCGGATTGATTTGGTGGTCGTCTGCTATTATCAGTGACGGGCTCTCGATCCGAGCCGAACTTACAGACCCACCCCGAAGTGGTGGACCTATCTGTAAGCAAACTCTCTTTGCTTCGGACCTCAGCGCGGGACATCTGATCTGCCTCGTCTGGTCTAACTTATCACAGTTAGGGGCGGAACTCTCGTACATGAAGTATACATTACGTAACTCCTAGTATCTGACCCGAGTAGAACTGTTCCGTCCCAAGGCCCCGTAGTGAAGGCGTTCCTGCAGTGCCCGTCCTCTTCCAGGGATACATCAAATCAGACTGTTATTGCCCCAGGTTCTCATGTACTTCAGTGGTATGGGCTCGGATCTTCCCATAACAGAAGCCCCCTATTCTTCAAGTTTACTTGTGGGCTCGAAGAGTAATTGTGAAGCGAATCTCTCGCCCATACCGAGTAATAATGACTTTTCAGTCCTGGAACGTCATGTCTCGGGATTCCGCGCATGTGGGCTATTTTTGGACGGGCACGTGGTGACGGTTACGATTCCAAATAAACGCCTGCCTATGAGGGGTGACCACGTCAGCTCAAGGAAGAGTGCGTGTGACAGCTCCCTCTGTTCGGGCGTCGCTTTGTATATCAGAGTGCGCCGTCCGATGTCAGAAACGTATCATCTGACGGGCGCTTGCCCAAGGGGAAGGGGCCACATGTGCTTAGGAATCGGCTTGCGACGATTTGGCTGCGGCCAGTATGGCTTGTCATTAATGCAGAGATTCCCTGTAGATTATATAAATGGTTTTCAGAGTCATTCTTGCTACTTGCATTGCAATTTTAAGTGTATATCAGAGGAGGCGATTTCTGGCGAAGGCAATTTCGGTCGACTTGAGTTTTTCGGTGGGCGATTTCGATCGATTATTCTTTCTCGGGAGAAGGTGATTTTCGGTGACTGCCCGGTGAGTCTCCCTCGTCAATTATCTTCTTTTCACAATGTCGTCTGATCTTGAGACCGTGCGGGAGTATGGTGAAGACTTTGAGCCGGGGAGCTCAGATGATGGAAGATGGGCCTCTGAAGGCCCCTTTGAGGCCTTACCGTTATATCCCCCGCCACGAAAGCAGAAGGGGGTGGGATCTAGTACTCAGCGGCCTGGCCAAAAGAAAGCCGCTCGAGCCCCCCAGGTTACCATAACCGAGGCCACTGAGATGCCTACAAGTGGGCGTGCCTCGGAGGTGATCCCAAGAGGCTTCATTTTGTTGGAGTTTCAGATGAAATGGATCCGCTTGAAATTTCAGATTCTGAGTTCCGTTCGGATAAGGGCCCCTGTACCCCTTGACACCGCCGGTGCCCCTGTTGAGGGGGAAGTCGCGATCTTCCTCTGTGCGTTACAGTGTGGACTTTGACTTTCTTTTCACCCTTTCATTCGATTAATTGCCGCTTACCTTGGACTTGCTCCGGGGCAATTTACACCCAATGCCTGGAGAGTATTAATCTCTTCATTCATCATCTGGAAGAAAGTTAGAAATCCGGAGCTGACCCCGGAGGAGCTGATGAGCTTGTATCTGGTTAAGCATGACAGCTAAGAACCATGGTACTACTTTGAGACCCGAGGCAGCAAAGGGTCGGGGCTGGTGACGAACCTTCCATCTTCCAACAAGGATTGGAAGAACAAATGGTTCTGGGCAATGGGCGAGTGGGAGGCGCCAGCGGAGGAGCTTGAGTCCTTATCTGTTCGGGTTCTAACCCACTTTACAAGGTCAGGTTGGAGTTTAGTTAACTCTTGTATTTTTCAATTCCCGTCTACTTTTTTTACTACAGTCAGGATGAAGTTTTTTCCTCCCTTTTGCAGACTTCCAGAGGGGTTTACCTCTCCTCGATCCGGCCCAGAAAAATCGCATCGCCTGGGCCAGGGCGAGAGTAGTGGTAGTGCATTCCTGGACGGACCTGATCACAGCGATCAACCTTCACTGGTCCGGGCTCTGCAAGTCGTAGCCGCTGCCTACGTCCTTCAGTGAGTTTGTCTTATCTATTTTGATGAAATCGGTTTTACTTGTTTGGTCATTGATCTGTTATTTCTTGTGCAGGCATGGCCGAGGCGTCGGGGACACGGAAGAGGAAGGCCGCTCCGATGGCGGAGGAAATGTTGATGGTTGTGCCCCGAACCAAGACCGTTCGGAAGAGGCAGGTCCCACCCCAGGGGGGCACTGGGGTCTCAGGTACAGCTTCATTTTCTGCCGTGGTGACTGCTGCTGCCACGCCAGTTACTGAAATCCTCTCGATCTCCATTCCGGCCTCAACAACAGCCATTACTCCCGGGTCTATCTCTCTCACCCTCGCTTCCCCCACCACTGTCGTGGGTGCAGGGGCTCAGTCGACAGCCCCCTGCATAGCAGTGGCCTCATCCTTTGAATGAGAGGAAGCTATTCGGATGGTTGATGCCATGATATCCCCTATTAAGGTAGGGAATGCCCTTCCGTCCGAGGGGATATCTCCTATTGAGGTACGGAATGCCCTTCCACCTGAGAGAATACCCCCTATTGAGATAGGGGATGCCCTTTTAGCCGAAGCCCAGGCATCGGCTAGTAGAGGGAGAGGGGCCGCAGAGGAGGGAGGCTTGACTCAGGCGAGGACGAGCGGAGCGAGGTATGAGCCAGGCTTCCATATGGCCTGCCTGACTAAATGGGCATCCAAGCATGCCCTGAAGGAGGAGATCATCAATCTGCTCTCTAAGTCGGATGACTCCTTCCTAAACGATCTGGCGGCAATTTTCTACAAGGTATCCCTGTTTCCTAGTATTCATCGCTTTCCATTTTGTAGATGTACTTTTCTCATTTGCCCGTATCACATTCCTTTTTTTTACAGTCTGTCCCAAGGCTTCTCCTAGCCTAGGAAAGGTTGTGTGAGCGTCGAAAAATAGATGCCGAGATGGAGACTCTCAGAACCACAGTAGGAGTCTTGCGGGATGAGGCGACTCTCTTCCAATTGGAGCAAGGCGAACTGTGCCGAAAACTTGAGAATGAGAAGACCCGGGGGCTTCAGCTGCAGAGGGTGGCTGAAGATTCGGAGGCCCGACGCGTGGTGACGGAGGCCGAGCTGACCCGGGCCAGGGCCCACGCGGATTCGCTGGCCCAAGAGGCTTCTCGGCTGGGAGAGGCTCTAGAAAGGGCAAAGGTCGAGGCAGCAGAGGAACAAAGTCGAGCCGTTACTCAAGCCATAGAGGCTCAACGGGCTGAAGATGAGGCCTCACTGGCAGCGGCCGTTGCTGCTGCGATCGACGCCTTCAAGACCTCCGAGGAAAGAGATATTTAGGTCGCTAAGTTTTATGACTATGGTTATAACGCTTGTATTGATGCGGTCCAAGATCTGTATCCAGATCTTGACCTCAATTCTCTGCTCCTTGAAGATGGTGGAGAGGAGCCTTCCGAAGCTGTCCGCCCAGATCAAGCCCCCGATTCCCAAGCACCTCCATCCGCATGAAAACTTAGCCCTTTTTTTTTTACAAGGATGATGTATTCCCCCCCTTTTTTTACCCCTCTGAGGAGGGTGAATGAATATTAATTTTTGAATATTCAATGGTAGTTGTCGATTTTTGGGATGATTTGTTGTAATGTCAATTTATTTCAAGGCATGGCCGAGCCATCTTCTCGGAGGGTTAGCTCTCTCTATGGCCATTTAGTAGATTTTCTGAGCCTCCTTAACTCAGTCGAGTCCAACCCTCAGAAGAGTTGGCTCGTCCCACGATTGGCAAGGACCTCTTATTCCATTGAACGGTCGTATGATGAACCGACTTCTCTCTCGGAGAGTCGGGTCATCGTTAGGCTTTTTCCCTGGTTTAGGAGGAATGCCGTATCAAATTTTTATGGGATTACGCTCCGATCCCTTCTTTAAAGGATCGGACCGTCTAGTTCGCCCTTAAATTAATGAGGCAACTTAGTAAATACTTGTTCGTGTAGAAGTAGAATTATGACTTTTATTGAAAGCCTTAAAGGCTGGTCGCTCGGAGTTGTACACTTTATTGGGGGCTTACAAAGGTTATTTCGTCATGGATAGTAGATCTTCAAGTGCTCGGCATTCCAGGGATGAAAAAGTTGACGACCCTCGAGGTCTTCTAAGTGGTAAGAGCCTGGTTTAGTGGATCTGACTATACGATATGGCCCTTCCCAGTTAGGCCCGAGCGATCATGCTCTCGGCTCGGCTGTGTTCTAAAATACCCGATGGATGACTAAATCTCCAGGACGAAACTGCCAGACCTTAACTTTTGAGTTGTAGATGCGGGCCACTTGTTGATGTCGAGTTGCTGCTTGGAGCCTTGAAATGTCTCGGACTTCTTCGAGCAGATCCAGATCGGCCGCAATCTACTCGGAGTTCTGACTTTTTTGGTAGTTCCTTACTCGTGTAGTAGGAAGGCCGATCTCCACTGGCACTACTGCTTCCAAGCCGTAGGAGAGAGAAAAGGGTGTTTCCCTGGTTGAGCACTTAGCTGTAGTCCTGTAAGCCCAAAGGACGAACGGGAGATCCTCGACCCAACTGCCTTTCGTCTTTTCTAACTTTATTTTGAGATGATGCTTAATGACCTTGTTAACTGCTTCCACTTGCCTGTTGGACTGTGGATGTCAAGGCGACGAGTATGCATTTGTGATGCCGAGCCCTTGGCACATACTGTGAAACTTATCATTGTCGAACTGTTGGCCATTGTCGGACACGATTGTTCGCGGGATTCCAAACCGACAGATGATAATTTTTCAAGCGAAGTCAATTACTTTTTGTTCAGTGATCTTTACGATGGGCTCGGCCCTGGCCCACTTGGTGAAGTAATCAACTGCAATGATGGTGAACTTGACTTGCCCCTTGCCTGTAGGTAAGGGGCCGATGATGTCGATTCCCCATTGGACGAATGGCCACGGACCGCTCATGAGAGTCATTTCTTCAGCTGGTTGCCTCGGTACAGCTGCGTAACGTTGACACTTGTCGCATTTTCGGACATAGTTCTTCGCATCTTGAGAGTCGGCCAGAAGTACCCTTAGTGAAGTATCTTCAGAGCTAGGGCTCGGCTTCCTAAATGGTTTCGACAGATTTCCTCATGAATTTCTCGAATTACATAGTGGGCTTCGTCCGGACGGAGACATCTAAGATAAGGCTAGGAATGCCCTCTCTTATAAAGGACTCCGTCCAGAATTACGTATCGAGCCGCTTTGACCCTGAGTTATTTCGCCTCCAGTTTATCAGGGGGGATTTCACCAGACGAGAGATAGTCAAAGGTCGGATCCATTCAGCTCGGAATTGCATGCACGGGATTGACCTTCTCCGATTGGCCGATGCTGGGATGTTCAATGAATTCGACGGGAACGAACTATGGGATCTTCCCTACCGCGGCTGAAGCAAGCTTTGCCAGGGTATCGGCCCATGAATTTTCTGCTCTCGGTATTTGCTGGATAGTGTAACTCCAGAATCTTTCGATCAGTTTTCTCACTTCGTCAAGGTAGGCGATCATTCTGGTTTCTTTGGCCTCATATTCCGAGGAGATGTGATTTACTACTAGCTGCGAATCACATCGGACCGAGAGGGTTTGAACACCCAGACTGGCTGCCAATCTGAGCTCGGCTAATAATGCTTCATATTCAGCATCATTATTTGAGGCTTTGAATCCGAGCTTAATCATGTATTAGATTGACGTAGAATCGGGTGCGACCAGAACGATTCCGGCTCTAGCTCCTTTGACGTTGGACGACCCATCTACATAGAGTACCCATCCTGGATCTGTCACCGCTTTTGGGGCGTTAAGAGGGGCAGACGGGGTCATTTCGGCTTCCGTGCTGATCTCCTCTGTGCTTGGGGTAGTGAACTCGGCAATGAAGTCGGCCACGGCTTGGCCCTTGATCGTCATCCTTGGACAGAATTGGATGTCGAATTCTCCAAGCTCAATGCTCACTTGGTTATCCGCCCTGAAACTTCAGGTTTCTGGAGGAATTGTCTCAGAGGGGAATCAATCAACACAATAATGGAATGAGCCTGGAAATACGGACGCAACCTTCGAGCCGAGATGACTAGGCAGAGCACTAACTTCTTCAGAGATTAATATCTCGTTTCTGCAGGTACCATCACCTTGTTAACATAATAAACAGGATATTGTTTATTTTTTACTTCTCTAATTAGGGCCGAGCTGACAGCCGAGGCCGAGACCGCGAGGTAGAGGAAGAGGGGCTCTCCTTCTTCTGGTTTAGATTAGAGAGGGGGTGTACCGAAATACTGTTTCAATTGCTGAAAGGCTTGCTCACACTCCGGTGTTCATTCTGCTTTCTTATGACCCTTTAGTTACTGAAAGAAGAGAAGGCATTTATCCGTTGCCCGGGATATGAAGCGTCCGAGTGCGACAACTCTTCCCGTGAGGCACTGTATTTCTTTGACAGTCAAAGGCGAGTTCATGTCGAGGAGCACCTTGATTTTGTCGGGGTTAGCCTTGATATCTCGTTGACTAACTTAGAAACTAAGGAACTTCCCTGATTCGACTCCGAATACACATTTAGCAGGATTTAGCTTCATCTAGTACTCTTGGAGGACGCTGAACGTTTTCCCGAGATCTATAAGATGATCGGACTCTCTGATACTCTTCACTAGCATGTCGTCGACGTATACCTCCATAGTGCGTCCGATCTGCTTGACAAACATTGGTTCACCAATCTGTGATATGTTGCCCCAGCATTTTTCAGACCAAATGGCATGACCCAGTAACAGTAGAGCCCTTTGTCTATGACAAAGGTAGTCTTCTTCCTGTCTGGGGGATGTATAGCGATTTGGTTATACCCAGAATAGGCATCTAGGAAGGAAAGCAACTCGTGTCCAGATGTGCTGTCCACTAGTTGATCGATCCGAAGTAATGGGAAGATGTCTTTGGGGCATGCCTTATTCAGATCCGAATAATCCATACAGACCCGCCACTTCCTGTTGGATTTTCTGACTAACACATTATTCGCTATATAATCGGAGTAATATACCTCTTCTATGAAACCCGCGTCGAGCAGGACGAAGACTTCCTCGACAATGACTTCATATCGTTCGGCGTCAAATGGCCTTCTTTTTTGCTTCACTGTCTTGTGATCGGGGTCCACGTTCAATCTATGGACCAAAATATCGGGAGATATCCCTGACATATCTACATGCGACCATGCAAAATGTCCCGGTGTTGCTTCAAGAAAGCCATCATATTGGTCCTCTGCTTGGAATTTAACGACGATCCGAGCTGAACAGTCTTACTCGGGTCGGTTTCATTGAGAGGGACCTTCTTCAGGTCTTCTACTAACGAGTCCGTTGTTGATACTCGGGGGTCCAAGACATCGACGATGAGAGCCTGCTTGGTTGCTCCTTTTTTACGGCAATGGCATAACATCTTCGGACCTTGCGTTGGTCGCCTCGGAGGTAGTCGACCCCTCCTTCAGCTGAGAACTTCATCAACATGTGATAAGTCGAGACAACTGCCCTCATCGCATTGAGGGATGGTCGTCCCAGAATCACATTGTGTATTGACGGAACGTTAACAACCAAAAAGTCCACCAAGAGGGTGACCTGATGTTGTCCTTCTCCCGCTGTTACTGGGAGGGAAATGGCTCTTTCGGAGATTACCCTTTCTCTGGCAAAACTATGTAGGGGGTCTTCACGGGTCAGAGTTGTGATCGTAGAACCCCCATCTTCTCGAAGGCCTAAGAGTAGATGACATTGGCCGAACTTCTGGTGTCGACCAGGATACGATACACCTTATGATTTGCTATAGTCATCGTGACTACTAATGCGTCATCATGCGGACGCTGAATTCTGCGTGCATCATCTTCCGTGAAGGTCATGCTACACGGGCTGACTCGGAGCTCTTTATTAGGTCACTCTGCCAGGTGGATATTGTGTTTCGGAGTAGAGTTCCGAGAATAGATTTTTCGAGCCTTGTTTGAATCCCCCCTCCGGCTGAGCCCCTAAAGATAGTGTAAATTTTAGCGGACACTTCCGTGGGGTTATTCGGTTGCTCTTGTTGTCTTTCATCCCTCCGAGCGGACCTCTCTTTCTTAGTGTATCGACGTAGGTATCCCTTACGGATGAGGGACTCAATTTTATCCTTGAGATCGACGCAATCATCTGTGTTGTGTCCGTGATCTCGGTAAAAGCGACAGAACTTCCGCTTGTCTCTATGCTCCGGGTCGGCCTTCATGCATACTGGCCAATTCAGCAGTTTGTCTCCTCGAATGTCCAACAGGATCTGCTCGGTGGACGTATTAAGGGGGGTCTAGGAACGAAATTTCTCTTCTGGCCTTCGGCTCGATTGGCGATCGCGGGGGGTGCAGTCGTCTGTACCTTTGCCGACCAGTTGGGATTCTTCGTTCCTTGGCCTCTTTCCTTTGTTAGCCGGGTCGGCTGCTTGCACACCTTTGCGGGCGCTGGTAAACTCCTCGACATTGGTGTATTTCTGAGCTCGTGCCGCAAAGTCTGTGAACATTTTTGGTAGATTTTTTCCTATGGAGAAAGTAAACCTTCCCTCCTTCAAGCCACTGAGTATTGCGGCGAGGGCCATTTTGTCATCATAGTCCTCGACCTGCAGTGCTTCTTCGTTAAAACGGACAATGTAATCCTTCAGCGACTCTTTTGGACCTTGCTTGATAGTGAGCAGATGAGTGTTGGGTTTTGGACTTCTCTTACCACTTATAAACTGGGTAAGGAATAGTCGACTCAACTCTGCAAAGGACTCGACGGAGTTAGGTTTGAGCTGACGATACCAACTCCGAACGGACCCTGTAAGGGTGATGGAGAATCCTCTGCACATCATCTCATCCGTCGCCGTCTGGATCTACATCTAGGATTGATAGGCTTCGAGATGCTCGGATGGATCTCGGGATCCCGAGTACTGAATGACGGGAGGTATCCGAAACCTTTGTGGCATCACATCACTCATGATGGCGGAGGTGAAAGGTGGCTCGGTCTCTTCCATCATTGCCTAAACGGTGGTAGGAACCGTTGATAACTGTTGCTGCTTTTGGAGAGTTAAGAATTTATCGTTGAGTTCTACGAACCGCACTTCCCAGGGGTCTTTACTCTCATCAACAGTTTCTAGGGCATCCCCCATATCTGGAGCTCTCCTTTCCCTTCTCCGCTCTAGTCGATGGTGGAGATCTATTGGTGTCAGTGCCGAGGTGACCGAGTTGTTCGTAGGAGCCCGAGTGGCTGTGTTCCGTGCCGAGGCCCCAACCTGCACTGGAGGAGTATTCACACCTGAAAGCGACGCTCGAGAACGCTGGGGTACTTCGGGCCTCATACTCCCTAGCGCAGAGTGAGTCTCAGCGAACAAACCAACTAGTTCAGGAATTCGGTCCTCCTGAATTAGGTGTAACTAGGGATCCCTCATCTTCTTTATTTTGCTTATTTCTTCACGTAGGGCCTGAATTTCGTTCTGCATAGCTCGGTATTTATTTGACCAACTGCGAGAACGTTGTGACGGCCCTAGCCCGGATTCAATGTGAAACGATGATGACGATCGAGTTTGCTCATTTGGCACTGGTTCTACTGCCACAGCTTTCTTCACGTGGACCATTCAGATTTTAGAGTCACATCACGTATGAAATTGGTGGACTCAGCGCCCATCAATTCTTTTTCACCATATGAAACCTCTTAGGCCAATTTTTACTTTAATCCAAAACATTGATGGACCATGAAAATGAAAATCGTCTCTTAATTTGTATTTCTCTTTTCTATCGCTCATTAAAATTTTAGATTGGGGTGAAAATTTGTTCACTTGGGTTTCATGAGATTCTGCATAACATGAATCGTTCAAATTAGATGCCCATGACACGTGTGAAATGGTGCTCACATGCACAAGTGAGCATCACTATATATATATATATATATATATATATATATATATATATATATATATATATATATATATATATATATACACACACACACACACACACCATGCTCAAATTTAGTGACATTGGAAAATATATCCTTGATGTGCCATCCACTACTTTTAAATTGGACGCCGTCGTTTTAAAAGAAAAATGACCAAAAGCCTAATTGAAATCATGGACTTTTAAGGGAATAAAAAAGAAATAGCAACGGTTATTTCCACCGTCCGAGAAAAATAAAATACTCAAGAGGAAACTCGTGTTCGACATGGAAGGAAAACCACGAGAAATCCTGGTTCATTAAACATTCATCACTCGCATGCTTACCCACTTGATCTCCAACTCATGTGCCATGTTGCACGTGTGAACAAGTGGTATCCCTCCTCTTTATGCTCATTTTGAAGTGCATATCTTGATTCCAAGGGAAGCGATTAGGGTCGACCAAAAATGTACACAAATCGGATGATCGCATGCTTACCCACTTGATCCCCAACTCATGTGCCATGTTGCACGTGTGAACAAGTGGTATTCCTCCTCTTTATGCTCATTTTGAAGTGCATATCTTGATTCCAAGGGAAGCGATTAGGGTCGACCAAAAATGTACACAAATCGGATGATCTTGACCATCCAATTAGTCAAGAAAGGGAAAAATTCTTTTACCAACAGCCCAAATCAATGCGAGAAAGTTGATAGTTAAGATCATCGGATCTGTCTTGCCCTAGAGCTACGCACCATCAGTAGCGAGGCCAATGGTTTGGATTGTCCGGATTGAGTTTCGTGTATGCCATGTGCAGGCAGGATTGTTCCTTCAATCTGTTACATGGTAATGAACTTAAACAAAGATGAATCCAGACCGTCTAGTATCCAAATCCGACGCCTGGATTGCCCAGGACAGAAACACAGAACCACGCGGGGAATCCAAGCTTTGTCAATTGTGACAACAAGCATCCAAGCAGACGTGATCAAGACACGACAAGGCCCACCAGATGAACAGTTCTGTTTCTCCAACCACACAAGACACAACCACTTCATCAGTAGATGCATTATATATATATAAAAAAACACTCTAGTCTAGCTGTCTTTTCCACAGATTATTAGATATATCTCTAAAGAGAAATGCAAAGCCCCGTAGCAGTAGGAGAGACTAAGAGGTGTTCCATCCTAAGCCATTCATTAGGTGGGGTCCATCATGAATGTACCCTGACACTACAAGAAAGTAGGCCTTTAGCCTCGGTTCAAAAAAAGGAGGCTAAATATGGTTTTGAGCCTCGGTTATAAAGGAACTGAGGTTAAAAATTCACTTTTTGCTTCGGTTGATAAGAAATTGAGGCTAAAAGTCTGCCCTTTTGCCTCGGTTAGTGAGAAACTGAGGCCAAAAGTCTGCTCTTTTGCCACGGTTGGTGAGAAACTGAGGCTAAAAGTTTGCCCTTTTGCCCCGGTTGATGAGCAACTAAGGCCAAAAGTCTGCCTTTTTGCCTTGGTTATTGAAAATTAAGGCCAAAAGTCTGCCCTTTTGCCTCGGTTGGTGAGCAACTAAGGCTAAAAGTTTGTCATTTTGTCTCTGTTGATGAGAAATTGAGGACAAAAGTCTACCCTTTTGTCTCGGTTGGTGAGCAACTGAGTCTAAAAGTTTGCCCTTTTGCCCCGGTTGTTGAAAACTGAAGCTAAAAGTCTATCCTTTTGCCTTGGTTGGTGAGAAACTGAGTCCAAAAGTCTGCCCTTTTGCCTCAGTTGGTAAGCGACTGAGGCCAAAAGTTTGCCCTTTTGCCTTGGTTGGTGAGCAACTAAGGCTAAAAGTCTTCCCTTTTGCCTCGATTGTTGAAAACTGAGGTTAAAAGTTTACCCTTTTGCCTCGGTTAGTAAGCAACTGAGGCCAAAAGTCTGTTCTTTTACCTCGGTTGGTGAGCAACTGAAGCTAACAGTCTGCTTTTTTACCTCGGTTGTGGAGAAACTGATGCTAAAAGTCTGTCCTTTTGCCTCGGTTGGTGAGCAACTAAGGCTAAAAGTCTGCCCTTTTGCCTTGGTTGTTGAAAATTGAGGCTAAAAGTTTGTTCTTTTGCCTCGGTTGGTAAGAAATTGAGGCCAAAAGTCTGTCATTTTGCCTCGGTTGGTAAGCAACTTAGGTCAAAAGTCTGCCCTTTTACCTCGGTTGGTAAGCAACTGAGGCCAAAAGTCTGCCCTTTTACATCAGTTGGTAAGCAACTGAAGCTAAAACACTCAAGTTCACATGGCTAAATCACAACAAAAAATAATTGAGATTATCTCTTAATTAACCTAAAAACTCGGTTCGGCTTCACACCGCGTTCCGTACACGGCTCATATCCCAACCCTTGAGCGTGCAACCCACCCCCTCGAACATCAACGTGGCCGCCATCTTTTGGCTCTGGGCATACTCACGTGCCATATACTCGTGTGGTGGGACCCACTCAGCATCATCATCATCTTACTCCATTGTCCCATTCTCATCACCCAATGAATCAACTGACTTGACTCGGAGTATCTTAAGCCAATCAGGAACGTTCATGGGCGCTGATGTGGCCATACCACGCTCATTCGATGGTTCCATACTACTATCATGCGGACGAAATTGGTGTACGATCCTTGCCATCACTTTGCCCGATTCCTCGAATGCTAATGACAGTCCCCCCAATTGACGGTCATCTCTCATGGCCCACTGCCTCGATCGAACCGTCGAATCCAAGCCACTCTCACTTCATTGATTACTTCGTCTAGTGATTGCACTATCTAAATCGTCGTGGTCGATCACGGACCACACATCTTCTTCGACTAGCTCCCATATATCCGTGCCGTTAACCATATGATCACGACCACAACCGTAACTCCCCAATAGACGGTCACGATAGCTCTGTTTGCTCCACGAACGTGCACGTGTGGAATGTGTACCATGTGTACCCTATATAAAAAAGCCCAACCTCACTTCCTCCTCTTTGCTTCCATCCACGCCCTCGCTCGCTCTCTCTCTCTCTGCTCCGATCCACGCCCTCGATCCATTCTCTCTCTCTTTCTCTCTCTCTCTCTCTCTGCTCCAATCCACGCCCTCGATCAATTCTCTCTCTCTCTCTCTCTCTCTCTCTCTCTCTCTCTCTCTCTCTCTCTCTCTCTCGATTGGAAGAAGGAGAGCTGCTAGAAGGCCTCCTTATCATTCAGATCCGGATCCAAATCCATTCTCTCTCTCTCTCTCTCTCTCTCTCTCTCTCTCTCTCTCTCTCTCTCTCTCTCTCTCTCTCTCTCTCTCTCTCTCTCTCTCTCTCTCTCGATTGGAAGAAGGAGAGCTGCTAGAAGACCTTATCATTCAGATCCAGATCCAGATCCAGATCGAAATCCATTCTCTCTCTCTCTCTCTCTCTCTCTCTCTCTCTCTCTCTCTCTCTCTCTCTCTCTCTCTCTATTGGAAGAAGGAGAGCTGCTAGAAGACCTCCTTATCATTCATATCCAGATCCAAATCAGTTCAAGGTAAGCTCAATATTTTTTTATCCCTTGCCACCACCTCTCGATTGATGATGCAAGCCTAGTCTTTAGATTTGTAGTCTGCAAAAAGTCCGTTAACCAGAAAAGTACTGTAATCATCCACCTTCAATTGAAATAGAATAGAGAATTGTGGCTAGGATATTCCGATCTTGTTGAATTTTGAGGCAATGGTCTATCCGTGGTTAGACAACAAAGACAAATGGTCTGGATCACTGAACAACGGAATCTGAATAGTGGAAAGTGGGGCAAGCAAACAAGTCTGTAACTCCAGCTGAGGCCAAAAACTTTCAACGAATCACATGATCATGCCCACCCGAGGACAATGCACATCATACACGGTTCCAGTTTGTACAGGTGGTGCTACAGTTCAGTCGTCAAGATCATTAATCAGTTTGGCCCACTGTGAATGGTCTCTCTGCAGTGGGGCCCATCAGATCAATAGTCATTATCACTGACCATCAAGCCCACCTTTACTTTTCTCTACCAGTGAAGGTAGAGAAAGGATGGGCCCACCAGGCCCTCTACAACTTAATACATTTCTGCCGCTTGTTGTTATCAGGAAATTTCTCCTTTCCTTTTCTTTAAGAGTTAGGCCCAACGGTCTTCATTACTCGCACCAATACAAAGGAGCTTAAGATGAGTGGGTCCCTCATTAAATGAACAGTGCATGCTCAATGTGCTATTCTTCACTATTAGTTTTAAGTTACTTGCTATGAATGGCTTTACTAATTATAAGCACAATGTTTTGGCTTTCGTTTTATTTGAAGATATTATAATTTTTGTATGGCGATCTATTTAGCCTTTTAAGCATGATAAGCTATCCTTAGGTAACTGTTGCATTAACTGTATACTCTGTACTGATTTTTCTGTTTATGGCAGTGTAATAGTGCTTGAGGAACTACTTACATGTTGTCTATGCAGGATGGCATGTGCACTACATGACTTTGCATGCACCTAGATTGGCTCTAAAAGTCCACACAGTTATTAAAAAGAAAAACAAAAACAAAAAAAAAAAACAAAAAACATACCCCAGTATCAAGGACAGTAATAGAGTACATTTCAGCAAAACAATCTTTTTATGCTTCAGGCTACACTTGGAATGCACCAGTGAATTGGATTGTGAACATTCATTTGCTCAAGAGGAAATGATAGAATCTATGATGTTCAGTACTACTCATATAATGACACAATGCCAGGGAAGGATATCTTAGTTACCACCAGTTTCCTCTTTGTTAGGCTGCTAACTGAAATTCAATTCGATGGTGCATATGAAACACCATTGAACAGTTTGCTGATCACGGGAATTGTAGTACATATCTAATATGTCAGGCATGCTAGTTCTATATTCAGAGTAGCAATAAGAAAACCTCTAAGATAGTAGGACAGCATCTGTACCAAGATAAGAAATGTTACTCTGCATGACAGAATGCCACTCAATATTTTTTGTCACCTACTATTTTCAACAAGGTCTGTACAAAAAAAGGGGCCTGTATTATTATAATGCCTCTTAACACAGTATGCTTTTGCATACCGTAGCTTATGCAAATAGCTAGCAGTGATATACATCGTGGGACAAAGGTGGGCCATGCTTTTTTGCTTCATGCTTTGTTTGCTAATGAACTTGGAGATCTAGGAATGTCTGATGGTTTGAACTATGAGAACCAAATTTTGATACTCAGAATCTCGTCCTTCTCGAGTAGAGACCATATCCTTGCAGGTGAAATAGGGTGCCTAATCCTTTCCTATTCCATAACCTAGGTCCTTATCCGGGAGATCGGTGTGGAGACTAAGCTGGAGTCAATTTCTCAAAATCAAGAAGATTACTCTCTTTGATTTTGAGGAAGAAAAAAAGAAGGATTCTAGCCATCCTTGAAACACATCTAAAAATGCTAGTGGCAACACCAAAACCAATAAATTAGACTTTACAAAACCCAGGGGTAGGGCTTGGTCGCTACATCAACCCATACTTTAGTTTCACTGCTTCTTCTTCTTCTTCTTCTTTTTATTTATTTTTTTATTATTTTATTATTTTTTAAAGATGTATTTATGTACCAGCTTATCAAACATCCTGAGTCTTAAAATATCAGAAGATTCAAAAGGATTTACCTTTGTACTGAACATCTGTAGTTCTTCTGCATTAATTGTATTTTCTGTGGCCTAGCTAGTTTCTTTCAATTCATATAGCAGAGCATGGTTTTTACTTGGTTCCCTAAACTATTGGTAATCAGGAAGTTGGAGCAATCTATACCCATCATCAGAAAACTGTGATTGTGGATTCTGATGCTGGTTATAACAAGAGAAAAATAATAGCATTTGTCAGAGGAGTCGATTTATGCGATGGACGGTATGATACCCCAAAGCATCCTATATTTACGACTTTGCAAATGGTGCATAAAGATGACTATCACAACCCTACTTTTCAGGTAATATTTCAACCTTTGTTGTTCTTTTCTAGATCATAATTCGCATGGTGCCCTTACAATCTTATGTTTGTGCTAAACTTAATAAAAATGAAGATAAAGGTCAAGTGCTACAGTATATATTGTTGCTGCTAGTAAATGCTAAGCAGGCAGTTAGGTGTTTCTAATTCCGTATGATGTCAATAATGATAATCTGGTGCCATACAAAACATTTAACCATGGTTTTCAGGAAGCCCATTTTTAGTCACTCTCTGTTTCCTGCATGTTAGACCTACTTCAGCCAGTCGATCATTTTACCAAGGCTGTGTCTGGATGCACAAATAAAAGGAATCATGAACATTCAGTTTGAAAATGACCAAAGTGGGACAAGCCCTTCCCAATTCATAAGAAGGGACTAGCCCAACAGTTCGGATTATTTATATCAAGTTAAAATTGTAACGCGTGGAACTACAATTAGGATCATCTTTTGTTAATGTCAGCCCCATCCACTCATCAGGCAGACCACACTGGTATTTTGTCATTTATCAGCGGCAATACACGTTGTCATGCACGTGATGAATGGATGGTGCTGAATTTTGCACATGTGGTTCTCATGGTGGGGGCAACCTACTGGAAGGGGAGGATGTTACACACACATGATAAGTTGGGATCCTTTTACATGATGCATTTTGGAACCCTGTAGGCAGACCACCTCATCTATATTTTGTTCAACGTACACCATTGAAAAAAGGCATAATCATAATGATAATGAATCTTTAAAAAAATAAAATCACAAGGACAACTTTTTGGAATCCTTTTACATTATGCATTTTGGAAGCTGATTATACATTGCCTAACATCCACGTTCATCTCCTCTGTTGAGACGTCTCGTCCTGTGTATATTGAAATGAAATTGTATCTTATAGTTTGTATTCATGGCGCAGTTCAACATTGATTACATGGAATTCTTGTCGATTGCTGCAGAATAAAACAATGCAAATGATGTATGATGTAGTTTATAAGGCTCTAGAAGAGGCAGGTCTTGAGAAAACATACGAGCCACGAGATTACAATCTCTCAATCTCTTTTCATAATTCTTCAAGCCGTGTCAACCTATTGGCTAGCAATAGCAGCTCAAATTCCTCATATTAGCAGTGGTGTTCCAGTAGGAGTCTATGCAGGAATTTCGACATCTAGTGGCATCTTTGTGTATCTAAGGACCTTTTTTGCAGCCCATCTAGGACTCAAGGCTTCAAAAGCTTTCTTTTCAGGTTTGCTGAATTCAGTGTTCAAAGCTCCAATGCTATTTTCCAAGGAGCTAGTGATTTGACCATCCTAAACATCTAATAAATGGACCTTTTCTTATAGTTTCTGTTCTTCTGCCACCGTTTAAAGGATTTGGATCAAGGTTTGAAATTGGTGTATTGGTTGTTGTATTTTTCACTGTCAGTATGGGCATGTATCACCCTGTTTTGGGCTGTTTTAAATCATGATTAGGATTGTCCAAACAGTGTCATCTTTGGACTATGACCTATTCACTATTTGACCCATCAAATGGATGACTTTGATATAGCTGATGTATGCTGCATTTGGGGCAATTGCATGGAGGCACAGTACCTCCCATGCATTCAGAGGCACTAGATGGGTCCCCCATAAGATAATTGGCCATGAATTAGCAGAAGGCAACTTGATTAATGGATTCCATTTTTTATTTTTATTTCTTTGTAAATCTAAATACTTGTAATGGTAGCAAGTAAAGATTCTTATTGATCTCATGAATGAATATATGACCTGGATTCGTTCTACTAATTGCAGGCATTAGAAAAGTACCAATTAGTGACTACAATCCGTAGCCTTCCCAACCTTCTTGATTCATCTGGTACGTCGATTCTATCATCCATTTATAAGAAGAATGTCCCATAAAGTGCGACTAAGCGAAATTCATTCTTCTCCTTCTGTTTCAATTGACAGTGAGTGGCGAAGGTGAGAATTGGAGTGCTGGGCAGCGCCAGCTTTTTTGCCTCAGCCGTGTCCTTCTCAAGAGGAACAGAATACTAGTTTTGGATGAAGCAACCGCATCCATCGAATCTGCAACAGACGCTGTACTCCAGCAAGTTATCAGGCAGGAATTCTCAAGCTGCACAGTGATAACAGTGGCTCATCGAGTTCCCACGGTTACGGATAGCGACATGGTCATGGTTCTTTCTTATGGTATGCCACCCTCTTTATCAAACCACCCCCCTCCGTTTCTTTCAGAAAGACACTCTTCTCTTTGGCTACACTAGTTACTTGACCTCAACAACCAGACTCCTATTTACTTTTTATTTTTGGGAGGTAGCTGTTTGCATACACTGATGTTTGCAGTTGTAATGTTTTTGTTCTTACTTGTTATAGATTGAGGTATTGCTGGGGAAGACTGAGAAATTCGATGATCTGATGGTTGCTGTTGCTGCCAAAGGGAGGCAATTGGAGACAATAAAGCATGATGGCAAACCATAGCTCTGGAGTTCCATCATATTCTGATTTTCATTTCTTTTTTCCTCTTGGTGTCCTGTTTAAGTGATAGAGGTTATGGAATTTTCAAGTAGAGCTGCTGCTGTCATTAACTGAAAGAGCAGAGTTGAGAGAGGCACTGTGCATGTAGACATCTTAGGATCATTTCATCGGTATGGCCTTTTTCTTTTCTCCTTTTATGGGAGTTGTTGATAATACAAACAACCTATTGTTTGGTGGTCAGACTGCTGTTGTATTGTTTGAGTCCTGTTTCAGCATCTTCCTTTGACTGAATTTAGCCTCAGTTGATGCCAACAAAGGCTAAATTTATCTTTAGTCTCAGTTTTGCCTCAGTTACCTAACTAAGACTATAACTCCCGTGGCTAAAGGATTTAGCCTCGATTGTTGAGAACCGAGGTTAAAAATAGATTTAGCTTTAATTGGAAGCAATTGAGGCTAAAATTTGAATTTAGTCTCAGTTGAAAACAATGGAGGCTAAAATTTTAATTTAGCCTCATTTCAAGAAAATTGAAGCTAAAAAGGTTTTTACCCTCACTTGAAAAACCGAGGCTATAAAGGTCATTTTAGCCTTGGTTGCTAAAACTGAGGCTAAAGCTTTTAGCCACAGGGGTTTCAACCTCAGTTTAGATACCTGAGGCAAAACTGAGGCTAAAGGCTTTAGCCTCATTTTTAAAGCTTTTTAGTCAACAGTTTTGAATTGAGGCTAAAACCCCCTTTTCTTGACCCAACAATCCAACTAGTCTCATTTGGGCCAAACGTATGTTGTTGAATTTATGGGTATATTCAACTGAGACCCAGCTGACGATTGGTTCGGATCTCACACACACGTGCCACATTGAAACATGTGCAACCTCTTTAGCCTCCCCCCTATCAATATAGCCATGTCATTTGCTCAATTCCGCTAGCATGCTGGTTCTTGGGCGAAAGCCTCTTGTGGAATTCAATCACATGGACACTCAGCGAGATTGGAATATCCTTTGTTTCCGCAAATCCGGCTGCTTTTGCTATTTTATCAAACTCCGCCAACGTCCGTTCTTTGCCACTGGGAGTGTAAGCTAAACATGTATAGATCTTCACTAGCCGTACGGCGTGAAGTCGCATCCGTGCCCAATACTGTAGGGATCACGAGGTCGACGTTGATCACCTTCCCACCGTCAGGCAAAGCATTCCAGCAGTTCTTTAGCAGCTGTATGCACATATCATCCTCCCAGTCGTGAGGCACACACTACAGCCATGTTTTAATAATTCAATGTTAGTAGTCTAAAAATATTGAATAGCTTAAACATGCAAAACTAAGCTAACATGTATCATTAATATTTTGGGTTTCAGTTAGCCAAAGTCTGGTTTACGCTGCAAAATATTTATTTGGAGCCCATGAGCTAAGGACATGAGCTCAGACCCAGCCCAACACCCTAATCCAAGGAATTGGGCTTGGGATAGGCCTTGGCCAGTCCACCAAAATCAAATAGTTCTATCTAAGTAAAAAAAAAAAAACAAGATCTGTCAAACTAACCTTCATAAAAATGTTCTCTGCGCTTGGTACACCTTCAAACATATTTCCTTCAACATGCTCGACATACACCTTCAAAGTAAGTTCAAAGCACTTAGGCGGACAGATACACACGCAAATACATGTTCATATTCCATCATAAACGGGTGGATATGCATGCGTACACCAACAGAGATATGTATGTATATGCAACCGCATGCCAACAAGTAATTAAAAGTAATTATTATATTTTTACACTATAAAATTATCAATTTTACTGTGATAATGGGATAAAACAAACAATGTAACAAAATCTTCATCAGGGTCAAATATAAGTAATATCACCGCACAATTACAAGAGTAAATCATCATTGCTCATTCATAGCTAGTTACCTTTGTAACAGGAAACCCAAACACGCCCCAAATTTTGAAGTGGGTGTGCTAGCAAGGTACCATTTATTGAAGTCCCTTGATATACATTGATGCTCCATCCTCTAATTGCTCGAACTTGAAATGGTATCAAAGCGGATGGTCAAGTGTTCAAATCCTCCAACTGTTTGAGCTTTTAGATCAAGTGCATGTTGTGGTGTGGGCGAGTGTTAATTCCAACATAAATAGGTAAATTAGCATGTACGTATGTCTGTATATTGAGAGAGAGAGAGAGAGAGAGAGAGAGAGAGAGAGAGAGAGAGAGAGCTACCTGAGTAATGAGGTGCATTTGAAATTACGTGAGGCAAATCGAAATTAACACCATGTATGTGAGGGAAATGGGAGACTATGGAAGAAATGGAGGTGCCCATGCCCCCATCCACGTCCATCAGTTGTTTCACTTCATTGAAACCTTTATACACCTCAAACATCTCTTTCAAAACAATGGCCAACCCATTACTCATGGCCTCATGGAATAGATTGTTGTACCTAGGCTCCTTGGAACAAAACTCAAAGATATCAACACCATGGACCATTTCGAAGGGTGGCTGCCCCCCTTGTATCACAAAGTCCTTAAGATAATACATCCCCTCCATTGTTTCCCTGTCAAGGCACAGTTGCACCAGTGGAGCCACTGAGATGCCCTCCTTATCTGGCACAAGGAAACGAGACTCATCTGTTAAGCCATACACAGGCTCAGTCCTCCCACCCTTACCGTCTGATCTTACCGATATAGTGAGGATCGAATCCGTTATAAGGACATGGAGTATACGTTCCAAGGCAGCTGCAGCATGTGGATTTGATGTGTGCATCTTGGCGACTAGCTCCGATGATGAGAGTTGAGCTGCGGGTCCAGCATCAGTTATGATCTCGAACACCTTTAGATCAATCGCGGCCCACAAGGCCATGGGGATGCACATGATGTCTTCAAGGCGCATGGCCGCTAAACGGTTTCCATCATCGTGGACATCCATGTTATGTTTGTGCTTTTGTGGCCTTAGCACACCTAACGCTTATACCACTACGTGGAGTTGTATTGTGAGGATGCTAAGATGAGATTTCATGTCTACATGTACTTTGCCTCTACTTTATTTCAATTTTTTGTAAATTAATAAATAAATAAAATTGAAACGTACATTGCACGTGGAAGACTGGAAGGTTTGTCTGAATTTCACTCCGTTCGAGAGGGGTGATGATTGGGCGAGGAAGGAGTAACGGATTAGTGGGTGAAGCCCTTACCATGGGACCACTTCGATGAATGTGTCTCCATCCATTTTTCCGCTCATTTTAGTTGACCGTCTCATAAATGAGGCAGATCAAATCTTAGGTGGACCACATATTATGGATTGAATTCCCATCATTAAAAATTTCTTGGGTGCTACGGAAGTTTTTGGGAAGCGGCTATTTGTGTTTTCCATTCTTAGAAATTTGTGTGACCTTATCAAGAGTTAGATGCTAATATATATTACAGTAAGCTCAGGAAGATTTCAACGATGGGTTCAATTATCATTGTTTTCATACGGTGTAGTCTACTTGAAACTTGGATTTACCTCATTTTTTAGTTCATGGTTTAATCTAAGCTGAAAATATGGATGGACAGCTGGATATACAAAAAAAATACATCGAAGTGGGCCTCACCCACTAAGTTGTCACTCCGTCTAGCTCACCTAATCCACGCCCGTTCAGGAGAGGATAGGAAGAGGAAAAGAGAATGGCCACGAAAACTTCTGTCAAGCAACAGAGAGAGACGCGCTTGGGTAACTTGCCAAACAAAGAACCATGGGGTTGTAACTTTCATGAGATCCACTCCATCCATAAGTTACACTGCCTCATCTTAACCATTGAACCCAAAAATTATGATTATCCAAAATTAAGACGCTTCGCCACAGGAAATAATCAGGATAAGACGATCAGCACTAGTTTTGTGTACGACCCACATTAGTATTTATATGCCATCCAAATCCATTCATATGCCATCCAAATCCATTCATATGATATGCCTCGTAAGGATGAAAGAATTGCCAAATTATCGAAATATTCTAAAATTCAAGTGGGCCATGCATTATGGGAGCGGTTTGATTGGATCAGATATCCACATAGGTCGGTGGATCCCTAAATGTGAGGCCCACTGTGATGTATGTGCTTTACATCCACACCGTTCATCAATTATGATAGCTCATTTTAGGGCATCATCCAATAAAATAAAATATATCCAAATCTTAGGTGAGCCATACCAAAGTAAACAGTCGTGATTGAATCCCATCGCTAAAAAATTCAAGAGGGCCACTGGAATGTTTTTGTGACCTTATCTAACCTGTGGATAAGGTCACATAGACCTAGATGAAATGATCAGGTCTGTGGGGCCTACCACCTAGGTTTTTGGTCAGTGCTCCGTACTAAAAAAACAGCTGTTTCGTTTCTCAACTTGAGCGTAATGGTCACTCCAATTGAATGTGTAGGCCCCACTTTGAACGAAAAGAAAAAGTTAGACTGAACCACTGGGACATGACTTAGACTACACGAGGGTGACGGATATAATTTTGATGGCTATGGACACCTTCTTTTCTTTTTTCTTTTTCTTCTTTTTTTTTTTTTCAAAAAGAAGTTGAATATACATGCGAAGATAAGGATCCTGACTCTCACTCCAGAGGTAGACTCTCAGGAGTTCCAACCCCTGGTTGAGGGTTCGAGTACCCATAGGTGGTGAAATCCCACTGGGCCGTGAGTGTGTGGTGGTGTGTGTGCGTGTATAGTAAAAATAAAAATAAATAAATAAATATCCGACAAATCCCGGTGGCTCCAGGGCACGTAAAAGATCACCTGGACCACCTATCATATCCATGTACAGCCCGCCCAGACTAGCTACGGACTTGCCCCTAAAAACATCCACCACAGATTGAGAGTCTGATTCTAATTCCACTTGACTATACCCAAAATCCACACAGAGAACCATAGCATCGTGTAGCGCTTAGAGTTCAGCCCTATTGTTGGTTCCCTTCTCCATAACCTTAAGAGAAGGCGAAAAAAAAGTTATTGGAGGAATGTCTACAGATACCACCTTCCCCTGACGGACCTGGATTGCCAGTATCTGGGCCATCTATAATTACTTTTACCCACCCCTTACTTGGCCTGGCCCACTTAACGATCTGGAATGCTTTAGCTAGAGGAGACCGGGCCGGAATCCCTAGATTTCGATATAAAATGCACTATAGAAATTTGTTTAGGTTGGGGTTGGGGAGATTGTTACTTTCCTTTGCCAGCAATCACTTGACATGGCCAACAACTACACCAACATTCGACCTAATACCATCAAACTTCGCTGCATTTCTGGCTCTCCGGATCTCCCATAGAATCAAGTACGAGGTAATGCGACGAAGGTGGGACGAGCTACCACCTGACAAATAAGCTTGCTACCACGACGAGAGCCTATCACTAACTGAGCTGTAGGAGTAGATTTGAAGGTTGAAGAGATCACTAAAAACCTTTCAAACCTCATTTGCCAGTGCCCCACAGATGAAGAGATGGCTAAGAGATTCAAACTAGGGTGAAATCCTGCTCGCTATCACAGCAAACACACTTAGACGCAAGGCATATCCCTTTCTTCTTGATTCTGTCTTCAACAGGAATTGCCCCTTGAATTAGCCTACAGAGGAAAACTAAAATCTTGAGAGGGAGTTTTGCATCCCAAATCCACTTGGCCCACGACTTTTTCAGCCCTTCCACTCTACAGATTTCCCATCCAGATTTGACTGTGAAGTTTCCTGAGTGATCATGGGGCCAGAAACGTTGATCCGGTTCTATAGAGGTGCAAAAACCCCCCCTTGCTGATGAGATCTATTACCTCTCCAGGCAGCATGGCTGCTGCAGGAGATTGCATTATGATACCATCTGGGCCAATCACTTCCTGGACGCTAAGCTGAAGAGAGTGATACCATCAAGCATAGCTTGGGCCTCCGCTACCGTGTTAGAGGCAAGACCATAATACCTATGGAAAGCGAAAATCACTCAACCATGGGCGTCCCTAACTACGCTACCACCACCACTCTTGCTCGGGTTCCCGCGAGAAGAGCCATTGACGTTCAGTTTAACCCAGCCCGGCGGAGGTCTCATCCATTTAACAATCTCAGGCATGGCACCAGAGCTGACTCTGCGACAATCAAGATGAAGGGCCTGGAGAGTGGCGATGTCCCTTAGAGTCGGATGGGCGCTGTTAGGCAGCGGATTGTCGATTTCCTGCATCCATCTGGAGATCCAGAAAATAATGTTCTGCGCTGATATTTGATTACCATCAAAGCGCAAGGCGTTGCTGCTCAACCAAATTTCCCAGGTAATAAGAGCAAGGGCAAGACCAAGAGCCGCTTGATGCGAGATGAAGGAGATGCTTTTGACATCTAGAGAGTAATCTTCTACTGGATGGTATGATTAGGGATGACAGGGATGTACAATACAAGAGTCTGTGCACATTTACAATACCCAGCAACCGCTTGAATTAACGCACTTCAATGCATGCATATTTACATTATTTTACTGTGCACAATATCTTATGGTATCAATTCCATAAGATATGCATGCATTGAAGTGCGCTAATTCAACATGTGTCAGACCCGTATCCTAATTGTACTGTACCGTATGCCTTCGCGGTCCTCTCGGTCGAACTTCAGCGATCGCGATCTATAATCGGCGTCTGCGTGCGAGCCTGAGATGGATCTTGTCGGTCTGAGTCTGCTCGATCTGAGACTTATATCATTGTGACCGCGCCGTTGCTGCGGTTCTGATGCCGCAGATTACGCACCGAGCCGGTACTCAGGCCAGGAGATGTGGGCCTACGTTCATTCTGAAGAAACGCCGCGCGTTGCAAATATCGAGGGAATCTCTGCGACACATCACATCGATCACATCAATCAAGTACATATCACTCTCATCACTCACACCCATCCCCAAGTACAACCACCCTCCTCAAAAGTCAACTTTTCTATCACTCCACCCATCCCTCTTCCCATCACTCCATCACTCACATCATTTCTCTCTCTCTCTCTCTCTCTCTCTCTCTCTCTCTCTCTCTCTCTCTCTCTCTCTCTCTCTCTCTCTCTCTCTCTCTCTCATTTCTATCATTTTCTCTCAAGCAACCCCATGAGAACACCCAACGTCCATGGCTTCCATGGAGAGCAAGTGTGGCCCACTTTCCTATCTCCCATCTCCACCATCCTAAGTCGATTTCAACCGTTAAAGTGCATCCATTGGATCTCTGGCATACATTGATGGAAGAAAAAGTCTAAGAAGATCAAAGGTGGGTGATTTTTATGATTTTCTACCGTTGATTTTGTGATTTAAGGGCCCATATGTGGTGGGACCCATCTTGATGTATATTTTGTATCAAGGAGGGGCCCATAGTGGTAGGCTCCCTCCCATTTTTCTCCTTTTTTTCTCTCTTCCCTTTGGTGTGGGTATGTGGCCCACCTGATCTGAACCGTCCGTGTGTTGGGCCCCACTTCGCTGCCTGTCCATTTGGACGGGCTGAATAAACTGAAAACACAAATATCAGTTTAATGTTCTAAGCTGGTGGGCTACACTCACGTGGACCCACCTTGATGTAGTGTATCCACGCCATCAAACCAATGAGGCAGATACAAATCTCTAGCGAAGTACACCGCTGGACAGCACGCTGTCCAGCGTGTTCCCTCATGTTGTGGGGCCCACTGCAGGGTCCCATCCTGCATGTTTGATACTCACACCGTCCATCCACTCCCTTGAAGTTTGGTCCACATTGTAAAATGTGGGACCCACCGGATGAAAGGACGAGAGCTCGCAGGGGAGGATTGGCTACTGACCGGTTGTCTAAAGTGACATCACCAAGTTCTGTGGGGCCTGTGTGATGATGTGGGCCATCTAATACCCATCCAGACCATCCAGGTCACATGGACCCCACCTGTTTTGCATCAAGGTCGTCCATCTGTGGACGCAGGGCCCCCCTGCGATGCATTTTATCCACGCTGTTATGCAACCGTGGGACCCGCCTGTTATGTATTTGGGGTCCACCGTCCAGCAGTAGGACGGTGGGATCCACCATGTTTTATGTATTATAACCACACCGTCTAGTGAACGGTGGGACTTTCCCTGCCGTGTGCTTTAATCCACACCGTCCAGGCACTATGGCCTCATGTGATGTATTATCCACGCCGTGCATCAAGGTGGAACCCACGGTGTTGTATGCATTTTATCCCTGCCGTTCAAAGGCTTTAATCCACACCGTCCAGGCACTATGGCCTCATGTGATGTATTATCCACGCCGTGCATCAAGGTGGAACCCACGGGACTCTGATGTATGGAATGAGATCCATACGTTCAGACGCTGGATGGATCTAGACTTCCTGTTATAATAATAATAGTAATAATAATAATAATAATAAAATAAAATATTGTTGTGGGCTCTGCATGTGGGCCCACCTGATGTGTTTGTTTCATCCAAACCGTCCGTTCAGCTTGTCTGGACTAGACGTGGTAGATCTTCAACAAGATATATGTATATATATATATATATATATATATATATATATATATATATATATATATATATATATATATATATATGAAAATAAAGTATTAATATAACAGTATAATATGATATTATATACATTGTATACATATTATAAGTATATGGTGGGCCCCACGTGGGACCCACCTTTTATTTGGACTTGGATTGGCTGGACTACCACGCCAGCTATATAGCTGTGTTGAAGCATCAACGGCTCTGTGGGTCCCACTGCTGCTAATGACGTCAGCATGTGCAGTGGCCCACCATGAGGCAACGTTGTATCTGCACCATCTTTGCTTGTGAAACCCACTTCTGATGTATGACGTCATCCAAGCGGTCCACCGTCCACACGTGGATGGTGGGACCCATGTGATGCACGTGGTTTAACACATGCAGTCTGTCCAAATGTGGACTCCACCAGATGCATGAAGCCATGTCGTCCATCCATCTTACAGCAGTAACGGATGGCTGCTGCACTAGCGTCACCAGATTCTGTGGGCCTACATGATGTATATGTTTTACCTATACCGCCCACCTGCCACGTGGGGCCCCTTTGTGATGAGTGTGTGCCAAGATGGACGGTCCTGTGCAGGACCTTATGTGATGTATGTATGTGCACCGTCCATTTGGACGGTGGATGTGGGTGCTGATTCTGAAGTATGTGTTAAATCAACACCGTCCATCTAGACTGTTGGGTAGCACTCTAGCAGCTTACAGCTGCTGCAATCTGAGAGCTACCACGTGATGCATGTGACGTGGTGTGTGGACCCACCTCTTATACACACCGTCCACTTATCTGGCTGGTGGGATCCCACATGATGTTGTATTTTATACACACCGTCCAGCGTCCAAGGTCTGGACGCTGGACCTCCTTCATAAACAATAATATACATATATACATGTGTGTGGTGGCCCCACCATGATGGAGGTGTTCTATCCAAACCCTCCATCTATTTTGGGCCACCTTGTCTCACAACTTGAGACTGAAAATAAGATAGATCGAGTTATCAGGTGGATCACACACAGCGACAGTGGATCTATATCAAATGATATTTGTTTTCCTCTTTAGCCAGGTCTTGTGACCTTATGAACAGAGTGGGTGGAAAATAAATGTTATGATGGCCCCTATGAAATTTTTAGCCGTAAAAATCACTATCTCCACTGCTATTTGTGATGCGGTCCAAATGATATGTTGATCATTATTGGCGTTGTTCTCTGTAATATGGTCCAGATGATCTTTGGATATGATTCAATCTAGGTAATGCCCTATAATAATAATAAAATACATATACACATATTATGTGGGCCCCACCTTGATATAATGTACATAAGGCCCATTGTGATGAGGCTCATCATGATGTATCCTTGGCCCATGAACGGGGCTCACCTATCGCGTATTTATAGCACATTGGTGCGGCCCATTTGATGTATATTGAGGCCCATGGGTCATAGCCCATTGTGATGTAATTGAGGCCCAGAGGTCGTGGCTCTTGGTGATGTATATTAGGCTCGTGTATCCAGCCCACCGTGATGTATGTATGCCGTCCATTCGTGCGGCCCGTCATGATCCATGTATTGTATATCTATGTCGTCCATCCGTGCGGCCCGCCATGATGTATGTATCGTATATCTATACCGTCCATTTGCGCACCCCACAGTGATGTATTTGCGGCCTATATGATGGTGTCCAATGTGATATATTTCTGGCCCATTAATGAGGCCCATTGAGATGTATTTTCGGCCCATGTAATGCTACCCATAGCAATGTGCATTAGGCCCATGTGACGCGACCCACTTGACCTATGAGACCCTTGTGTGAGACCATGAGCCCACTATATGTTTGGCCCTATGTGGGCCACTCATTGGGAGCAATGTTGGTTAAACGTCCACATTGATGGACAATGATGGTTAGATGTCCTCATTGTGACCTTCCCTTAGGTCATTCGTTAGACTGATTCTGATTGTCGTGACCGATTTACCGATTCTGATTGTCGATTAATCCCGATTGTCGTGTCTGATTTGCCGACTCTGATTATCATGATCGATTTGCCGATTCTGATTATCGATCGATTCTGATTGTCGTGACCAATTTGCCGATTCTGATTATCATCGATTTTGATTGTCATAGTCGATTACCGATTCCGATTGACGTGACCGATTTGCCGACTTTGATTATCGATCGAGGCCGATTACTGATTCTGATTTGTTGTGGCCAATTACCGATTATCGATCAGGGCTGATTACCAATTTCGATTTGTCGTGGTCAATTGTCAATTATCGATCGAGGCCGATTACTGATTCTAATTTGTTGTGGCCGATTGCCGATTATCGATCGGGGCTGATTACCAATTCTGATTTGTCGTAGTCGATTGTCGATTATCGATCGAGGCCGATTACTAATTCTAATTTGTCATGGCCGTTTACCGAATATCAATCAAGGTTAATTACCGATTCTGATTCGTCGTGGTCGATTGGCAGATTATCGATCGAGGCCAATCATTGTGGCCAATTGTGGGTTCCGAATGTGATGTATATTCTGCCCATGTTTGAGGCCCAATGTGAGGTATATGCGGCTCGTATTTGAGGCCTATTATGATGTGTATTCTGCTCGTGATTAAGGCCTAACGTGATGTATACGAGGCCCATGCGGTGAGGCCCATTGTGATGCATTTGAGGGTTAGGAGATTGAGGCCCATTGTGATGTATGTTAGGCCCATCTGAGAGGCCCATCGTGACGTATATTAAACTCTTAAGTGAGGCCCATGGTGTTGTATATTTGGCCCTTGTGTGAGGCCATGAGTCCACTATATGTTAGGCTTTATGTGGGTCATTCCTTGGGGGACAATGTTGGTTAAATGTCCACGGTGTCGATGTCGATTGTCAATGCTTCCTATTGATACCGATTATGAGTATGTGACTGCATAGCATCATGATACATGCCCATACGCATCATCTGCATGTCTGTTATGAGATATGATTGACCATTGCATATGTCATAGTGCTGGTTGTTATGAGACTCCCTGACAGGTGACATTAGGGTCGTAGCCTCCACAGACATATCGTGGATGGCCAGATGGGATACCGAAAATCTGTTCTACATAGGGTGCTATAGATATCCTTAGGTGAAAGTCTCAGAACCCTCTTGGTTCCAGAGGTTTCTCCAACGTTTAGACTGAGTGGGTAGATGAGCGCCGAGTGCCGATTACCAGATGGCTGCTCTCTCCACTGTGTCGTGGTCGGTTGGAATGGGGTGCGGCCTTACCTTCCCGAGAGGAGGGGGCAATGCTAGGCTGAGTCTGACCAGCTCCAGGAATGGGTCCGCTAATGACGAGTCAGGCCCGATATTGGCAGGCGGATAGTGAGGTCTCTTCCACTCACCTTGTTGCGCGTGATGGGGCGGCAATTTGGTATGGAGTGTAATAGACCCCGGTGATTTCTCAGAGAGGAACCGTACTGATATGTGGACTTATCGAGTAGGAGTTGCATGCTCATTCATTCATTCATTCACTATCCACTCGGGCCGGTGATGCGTAACTAATCGTTGTGTACGTTCGTTATGGCAAGGATTTCGGTTGGGAGCATGACCAACCTGAGATCAGGAGTTTACCACGTTGAGTCTGACTATCCAAATTTAGTTATGAGACTAGTTTGGATAGAAGTCCATTGTGGCGGACCCCGTATCCTGCGATACTACGTACTATCATCCCGACTTCACACTCCAAGCATGGTCATTTCATTCGCATCGCATATTTCATTACATCCGCAGGCATATGACATTTTGAGTTGCTATGTTTCTGCACTTATATGGCCTAAATAGACTTAGCAGGATTTGTATATTACATTACATCCTCGGCATCTGATATTTAACTCTTTATGATTCTTTATTGCATAATTGTTCTATATTGCGTATCCTGATATTTATTGACTTATGGACTTGTCAGTATTTCTGCTTATTCCGATAATGTATGAATTATGAATTACCAGTATTTTCGGTATTGTATGATTATGACATTGTATTGAATACTTGGCACTTACCTTGTGCACACACTTACACCACCCTCTAAGCTTTCTATAAGCTTATGCACGATAGATGTGTGCAGGTGATGTTAGGCTGCAGCAGTGTTGAGCTTGGAGCATGCGGTGGCCTTCTGGAGCTTGATTCTCTATTTATGTATTTCTCTTTCAGTACTGTATTCAAATGATTATATTAGTGGATATGTGATGACGATGTTGCCATTATGAATTGGGTAATCTGGTAGTTATGCTTATTACTAATTAAATGTACATTAAAAAAAAAAATCTCCTTGTCGGATCCCAAGATCAGAATCTGACATATGAATGCTAGGAGTCGAGAATGGGGTACAACGAAGGTTGTCGGCACCAAATTCGGCGATCGGAATTCTTATGAATCCGATTTCTGGATTTGGGGTGTGACAACATGAGCTCCTTAGGGCCTGTTTGGGCAAACGGCTTACGACATATTAAAGGGGATAAGGTGGGATAGGATTGTCAAATCCCTCCTACCCTATCCCTCTTCCTGTTTGGCAGGCATCATCTACAGGAAGTCGTCCGTCATGCGGGAGATCCCTCCTCGAATTCACACTGTAAAGGAAAGGGAATAAATGTTCAAGTAATGCAGTCAGTACCACCATCTTCCACAATGCTCCATTTTCTGGAAAATGTGTTACATTTATATGACATCCTATCCGTCTAAAAAGGTTGGAAATATCATGGAAATCATCTGGCCTAAAAATTAGGTCGTTCGACTTATCTAATGATCCAGAGAATTGATATGAATTTAAGGACGTCGATTTGAGCCAATAGAAATTTGTGGTCTTTTTTAATTATGAATTTTTATTATTTCATAATATAATATTTTATTTATGGATTAAACTATTCGATGGTTTAGATTTCCTACAAATGCGACACGTTGGAAGAGAAATAGGAGAAGCACGAGATGCTTAGGGTACTGACGCCAGTACCTAACAATTTCTCCTGTATTATGAACTGGACATGATTTGATACAGCGGCTATATCATAAGTGATCATACAGTCATACTTTTCAGAGAATATATCAAATACATAGAATATCAAATCCGTTAAAAATGGGGACATCACTATATTAATTATTCTAGATGAAAATTATTCTGATCTATTTATTAGGTTGACCAAAATAGTACGGTGAGTCATACCATTTTTCATCCATTGATTAGATAATTTATCCATATTGATAGTGGATAAGTCTGATTTTCGTCTTTAATGATTTTGATGGTCTGGACCACTATTTTGACTGTTTAGATCTTATGAAAGTACGATATCTTAGTGGAAAACAGTGTCTTTCTCTGAAGTTATGATTCAACTGCTGTATCTTTTTTCATGATATCATCATTTCCGTCTCTCGCATTCTTCACCTAAACCTGGATGGTTGCAATACCACGACACCCAAACGGGCCACTTGCTGGGTATGGGATTGGTGTCTACACCCAAACTACCCGACCATCCACTGACGCCAATAAATGCACCTGACACGGTCATTCCATACGCCTCATTACACCCAAAGCCGTTTACCCAAACAGACCTCTTAATGCACCTGACACGGTAATTCCATACGCCTCATTACACCCCAAAGCCTGACAGGTATCAATTCCCTCTAGCGGGATAGACAACATAATTTCAGGACATGAGACTCATTGATCGCACGAACTAAGGAGACACTAACGTAACGTCCAGGTGATGTAGAGCGGGTCACGGACAGTTTCATGGCCAAGATGGATCAGAAAAGGCTCGGTCGACGATAGAAGTGATCCGGACCGTCGGACCTTAGATCGGGCATATCTCACAATCCGAAATGAGTTATCTGACGTAAAATATATGATTTTAGGGTAGAACGAGATACTTCAGCCAACCAACCCCTCTAAGCTGGGTTGCGCAGCCCAGATTTATGAAATACCCCCTGATTGATAGTCGTTTTCCTGTTTTATTTTCATTTTTACTATAAATAGTAAGTTTTAGTTTGATTATAAGTCTTCATCCGTTGGGCTTTAGGAGTTGTGTTCAACATGAAAAGTGCTTAGAATAATTAGGAAAACGGTTTGGTGAAGTGTTGAGGGTCAAATATTACATATTAGACCCTAGTTATTACCTAGATTTACGAACATTGTACTGTCTAATAGCCTGATTTAATCGTGTTTGTGATGCAGGGTGTCTTTATGAGCTTGAACTGAAAATGGGTGTTAAAAACATGGTTTTAGCCCTCAAGATGCACCAAGGCAAGGGCCAGACTCCAAGGGACCAAGATCGATGAAATCTACATGGAAAAAAATCTGAGAAAATCAGGAAATTGAAGTTAAAGAGGCCCGAAATTGGTCCAGAATCCAGGATCACAAGGTTTCCACTATCCGTTCATCACGAAACATCAGACATGGCCTGAGGATCGTAAATTAACCGTACACCTCGAATTTCATCCGTTTGATCCCTGTGGAAGTGTCCCAACGGCTAGATCAGCCCCTTAATTCATTAAGTGGGGCCCGCCTGGTATCCGGATATACTTCAATTTTGGACTCAACGCCTGAAATGACATGAGAAAAAGGATGAACGGATCAGATTTCTCATATATATCACCTTAGGACCCACATGAGCAATGCACGTGTATAGAATGGTGCTCCAGCCTTGCATCGGTTTTCAAGAACTCGGTCAGCAAGCGCTGACCGAGGATTCCTCAAAGAAACTCAAGACGCAACAGCGTCTAACGCTGTCCGTCCAATGGGTTGATAGTGGGGCCCACCCCTCGTACACTTTATAGATCTGAGCCATTCAATGTGCCTGGAAGGCAAAACCAACTGTAGCTCACGTGTTTTCTGGGACCCATGTATGCACACATATGCTGGTGCAATTGCAAACGTATAATGGACGGTGGCTTTACAGATTTCATGGGCGTCCCCGAATCTAACCCGAAACTAGTCCATTCCAAGTGATTTTTCGTTGTGATTCTAACGAACGGCGTGGATTTTCCATTAAGATTCAATCACGGGTCCACCGATCATCACAGCACGAGTTGTGCAGGCCCTGTTTCACAACAGAGCCTGCGGAGAAATCTTGGTGGGCCATCATCATGATCCAAAAGATAAATCTTAACCGTCCATTCGTTCCAGAAGGTCGAACCTACCGTAGAGAAGGAGTTTCTCCGAACCCATGCACACATACTCAAAAGATCATTGATCAAATGCAGTCCGGACGAAAGAACAGTATTCTTGATGGGCCTCACCAAATACGACCCGAATAACATCAATCCCAACCGATTTTTCGAGACCAATCTAATGGTCGGAATGGATTTATAGACTAACAAATGATCCTGGGCCACACCAAGCATCAGCGCAATTGATTTGCGATGACTGCGTAAACAGGTCCGAGAACTGGTTGATCCGGGCCATTCAACAACCATCAACAGGATAGGACCACCGATTCTGACCTTCTAAATCCTACCCAGGGAAGCACCAATCAAGATCAAGGAGCCTGAATGGCTTGGATATAGCATTTGAGGCGTTGATGGGCCGAACGCAACGCACTTAATGTTGCTGCACGAAGGAAACAGAGGCTCGCGTGGGGTCCCGCCGCAAATGGGAATCACAAAGAGAGTCGGTGCGCCGACTCTAGTCAGCCTCCAAACAGCCACCGACCTCCCTTGCCTATATAAAAGAAAGAGAGAGAGGTGAGAATGGATCTGGGCACGGTTGAAGACGTGGAGTAGCTTTGGACATGGAGCAGACATTGAAAAAAAAATAGTAGAGTTTATTTTTTTATTATTTTATTTAGTTATATATTTTAAAGGGATTTAGCCCGATCATGGCTGGCTAAACCTCTTAGCTAGGGCTAAGAGGTGAAGCTTGTAGCATGATGGGAGGACCTGATGCTTGTGCCTTTTGTTTAAGGCTGAACTGATTTTGATTTTAGTTTAATTAGTGGAATGTTTTTAGTCTTTAATGGTCTGTTGTGACTGAAATTACAATGGGTCTGCAATGGCTTTAAGCATGTCCTTTCTCCTTTATGTTTATGACGTCAGGAAGCCCTGTTGTTCACCATAGTCTCCTGGGCATAGTCGGATGACGGTACCTTTCCTAACCTTCATAGCATGTTGATTGGTTGGTAATTAGTTTAATTCTATTGTTTGACATAGTCTCCTGGGCATGGTTTGGTGATGGAATCCATTCTAATTCATATACCTTTCATCTCTTAAAAACTATCTCAACGACAGTTCAGTTTAAATTCCATGATTCTTGATGCAGGCATAAGATCTCCCTGATCTCTACAAGTGGATCCTCTGAATCCCTAGTTTCCTTTCATCTGATTTCTATAAATTTTAGATTAATATTTTCACCATTATTCCTCAAATTACATTCAGTTTAGATTTCATCTTACCTTAGTTCTAGTTCTAGTTAGTTTTAGATAACGTACAAGTTTCAATCCCTTGTGATTCGACCTTGGTCTTACTGAGTTATTACTACATCACAACCCTGCACTTGGGGAGTGAACAAGTTTTTGACGTCGTTGCCGGGGACTGTCGGCTACGTTTTTCTAAAATTAATTAGTTTTGGGATTAGTTTAAGATTAGATTTTCTTTAGAATTTTTAATTCTAGGTTTAGAAGCTTAGTTATTTTTCTTATTATAAATTTTTCCTAACTTTAAGAAACTTGCTATTCTTCCTTCTATCTGATTTTTAGAATTAACTCAATTTTTCTGTTTTGTAGGAAGCTTCTAATTTAGTAAGCTCTTTCTAATTCTTCTTTCTTTGGAATTTCTTCTTTTCTCTAGAAATTAGTTTACTTTTAATTAGGAATTTATATTCTTAGAAACTAACTTATTTTGTTTTGTTTTGCAGATTCTTAACCTAGGCCTCCAAATTTGGTAACTTCTTTCTATCTTTCCCTTTTATTTTCTAGATTTCTACTTCTTCCTTTCTCTTAGGTTTAAGTTAGAATTTGAGGGCTGAGTGTGTTTTATTCCCCAGTGGGCACGAGACAACACTCGACGTCTCGTGACTGAAGGAGGATTAGTTGAGGGGTTGACTGTCCATCGCAAGACTAGACACCACTTGAATTCTCCTGAGTTAGAGGACGTTATGACTGAAAATTAACCTCAAGCACTACCCCAATCAAGGGTTGAGGAAGTACATGATGAGAATGAGGTACATCAGGCACCCCTGCCTCGTACTTTACGAGATTATTTACAACCGGCGGGGGTGAGTACGCCCTCATGCATGATTTTTTCTGAGAATACAGGACATATGGACATCAAGCTAGGGGTTATCCAACTCCTTCGTAAGTTCCATGGGCTTGAGTCTGAAGAACCATACTTGCATCTGAAAGAGTTCGATGAAATCATAGGCACCTTATACTTTCCTAATGTATCTGAGGATACTATTAGGCTGAAACTCTTTCTATTTTCCTTGAAAGAAAAAGCCAAGACGTGGTTACATTCACTGCGTCCTAGATCCATTGGCACATGGAATGATATGCAGAGGGAATTTATAAAGAAAATTTTCCCACATCATAAGACAATTACCCTCAGGAGAGCAATCATGAACTTTGCCCAAAAGGAAGATAAAACATTCTTCCAATATTGGGAAAGGTTCAAGGATCTGGTTAATGCATGCCCACAACATGCCTTTGAAATATGGCGCATTACGAATTTTTTCTATGATGGGCTAACATCTTCCATGCGCCAAATGGTCAAGACAATGTGTAACGGAGATTTCATCAATAAAAATGTCGACGAGGTATGAGATTACCTCGATAGTCTCGCTGAAAAAACACAATCATGGGATTATTACCCAAGGACGAACGATACGTCTAGGCCAACTCATTCAAGGGAAAAAAGAGGAATATATCTCCTAAAAGAGGATGATGATCTTAACGCTTAGGTGGCTAATCTCACCAGAAAATTTGAGGCCATGGAAGGAAAGAAGGAAAATTTTAATAAAAGTGTTTACGGCATCTGTGATTGCAACATTCATACTACTGAAAATTGTCCTTCAATATCTGCCTTTCGAGAAGTATTGAATGAACAATCTAATGCCGTCAATAACTATCAAAGACCTTTCAATGGACCACCCTCTAATACATACAATCCTGGTTGGAAAAATCATCCAAATTTCAGTTGGAGGAATGGACCAACGGCTACACGTCAAGGTTTCCTAAACCAAAATCCAACTCAAGAGGATTTGGTTCTAAAACATTTTCAAAAATAAGAGTTTTTCAATCAGGGTATGATGCAAGCCTTTCAAGACCTTACAAAAGCAATACATGAACTTAAGGCTGAAAATATGATTGGAAACAACGGGAGCTTCCCAGCTCAACCTCTTCCCAATCCTAAACCGCATTATGAAGTTAGTGATCCCAGCTCTTCAAATCAAATGGGTCACGCTAAATCCATCACCACTCTTAGGAGTGAGAAGGTTATTGATAAAACCCTTCCGGTTAGGCCCGAAAAGCCTCAAGAACCAGAAGAGGACAACAATGATGGATCTAGTGGCGCCCCACAAAAATTTAAACTGAAACCTCTAGAAAAGCCAGTTGCTCCGTTTCCCCAACGGTTGGTTGAACCAAAACGTCTCTCTATCTCTCAGGATATCCTATAGGTGTTGAAACAAGTGAAAGTCAACATTCCTCTGCTTAATGTTGTAAAACAGATTCCTTTATATGCTAAATTTCTAAAGGACTTATACACTACCAAACGACGGAAAAGTGTTCAAAAGAAGATCTCCTTGACTGAGAAAGTGAGTGCCATCCTGAAACAAGATGTGCCGCAAAAATTCAAAGATCCCGGTTGCCTAACCATATCATGTGTAATCGGGAACTATCGAATTGATCACGCACTTCTTAACTTAGGAGCGAGCGTCAATCTAATTCCCTACTCGGTATACCAACAGTTAGGCTTGGGTGAATTAAAACTCACTCGAACCACACTACAACTTGCTAATTGTTCTGTTCATGTACCAAGAGGGATCATCAAGGATGTGTTGGTCTAAGTTGATAGATTCTACTACCCTATTGATTTTATTATCTTGGACACCGAACCCATCAATGACACGAGCACTCAGATTCCTGTCATCCTTGGTCGTCCATTCCTGTCTACTTCAAATGCAATTATCAATTGCAGGAATGGTGTTATGACTATGTCTTTTGAAAATTTGACATTGGAATCGAATATCTTTTTCAATAACGGCAGCAACTCAGAGGATGATGACGATTTTCACGATGTTAACATGATTGATTCTTTTGTGGAAGATAGAACACCTCTCACCTTATCCTCTGATCCTCTAGAGACGTGCCTGGCCCACTCTCATGATCTTGATGATGATATAATTAGGGAGACAAGTGCCATGCTTGATACTGCACCGGTACTTGAAGTTAACCGGTGGAAGCCATAAATTGAAGAGTTACCCCAAACTGATGTGGTGCCTCTATCGTCTAACCTCAAGCCACCGAAGCTTGACTTAAAACCTTTGCCCTCTAATTTAAAATATGTCTACTTAGGTCAAGATGAGACATATTCGGTGGTGATCTCTGCCCACCTGGAGAAAGAACAGGAGAGTATGCTGATATCTACTCTCATTGAGTATAAGGGAGCTCTTGGATGGACGATAGCGGACCTCAAAGGAATCAACCCATCGATTTGTACTCACCGCATATATCTTGAGGACAATGCAAAGGCTGTTCGGCAATCAGAACGTAGACTGAATCCAAACATGAAGGAAGTGGTTAAGGCCGAGGTTCTCAAACTATTGAAAGTGGGGATCATATACCCCATATCCGACAGTCAATGGGTGAGTCCAACTCAGGTGGTTCCTAAGAAGTCCGGGATCACCATCGTAGCCAATGCCAATAATGAACTCGTGCCAACCAGAGTTACTACTGGTTGGAGAATGTGCATTAACTACAGAAAGCTGAATACCGTCACAAGGAAAGACCACTTTCCTTTGCCCTTCATTGATCAAATCCTGGAAAGGCTAGCTGGTCATTCATATTATTGTTTCCTTGACGGGTATTCAGGTTATAATCAAATTGAAATCGCTCCTGAGGATCAGGAAAAGACCACATTCACATGTCCCTATGGCACCTTTGCTTACAGAAGGATGTCATTCGGGTTATGTAATGCCCCTACCACCTTTCAGCGATGCATGATGAATATCTTTTCTGACATGGTGGGAAAATATCTAGAGGTCTTCATGGACGATTTCTCTGTTTTTGGTTCATATTTTAGCGAATGCTTAGCAAGTCTTAAATGTGTGCTGAAAAGATGTGAAGAAAAAAATTTGATACTTAACTGGGAGAAGTGCCATTTTATGGTTCAAAAGGAAATTGTCCTTGGGCATATCATCTCGTCCAAAGGAATCGAGGTAGATAAGGCAAAAATTGATCTTATCTCTAACCTACCTCCACGTAAGAATATCAGAGACGTGCGATCCTTCTTAGGACACGCAGGCTTTTACAGACGATTCATAAAGGACTTTAGTCTCCTCTCTCGTCCTTTATATAATCTTCTTCAAAAGGATACACCATACGAGTGGACTGAGCAGTGCCAAGAAGCTTTCACTAAGTTTAAGGGCATGTTAACCACTGCACCTATCATGCAGCCACCCGACTGTAGTCTTCCTTTTGAACTTATGTGCGACGCCTCTGATTATGCTCTTGGAGCGGTTCTAGGCCAGAGAAAAGATAAGCCACCTTACGTTATTCACTACGCAAGTAGGACTCTAAATCCTTCCCAAGTGAACTACTCAACTACAGAAAAGGAACTCTTAGCCGTATTGTTTGCTTTGGACAAATTTCGGTCCTACCTGATTGGATCCATGATCATTATTTATACAGATCATGCGGCACTTAAGTATCTTCTTTACAAGAATGATTCTAAGCCCCTCCTAATACGATGGATCCTTCTATTCCAAGAATTTGATTTAGAAATTAAAGACAAAAAGGGAGTAGAGAACGTAGTAGCTGATCACCTTTCTCGCCTTAATACCTCTGATTCCCTTGAGGCGACTCATATCAATGACATGTTCCCTGATGAATAACTGTTTAGAGTCTCCCATTCACCTTGGTTCGCTGATATTGCTAATTATCTTGCTACAGGTGCCATACCGACACACTGGACGTCACAAGATAAGAAGAAATTCTTTACCAAGGTGCGTAACTTTTTCTGGGATGATCCATATTTGTTTAAATATTACCCAGACCAAATCTTAAGGAGATGTGTGTCAGACGATGAGCATCAGAGTATCATCTCCTTCTGTCACTCACAGGCCTGTGGTGATCACTTTTCTGCTAAAAAGACCACGGTTAAGATTCTACAGTGTGGCTTTTACTGGCCCACTATGTTCAGGGACACTCATGAGTTCTACAAAGCTTATGAGCGTTGTCAAAAATTAGGAGCATTGTCCCATCGAAATATGATGCCTTTGAATCCCATCCTTATCATTGAAGCATTTAATTGCTGGGGCATTGATTTCATGGGACCATTCCCCCAATCATTTGGAAATCTATATATTTTGCTCGCCGTAGACTATGTCACTAAATGAGTCGAAGCAATTCCGTGCCGCAAAAATGACCATCGCACGGTCATTAAATTTTTGAAGGAAAATATCCTGTCGCGATTCGGAACGCCTCGAGCCATCATTAGTGACGGGGGCTCACACTTTTGTAATAGACCATTTGAGAGTTTAATGAAGAAATATGGTATCTCTCATAAGGTGAGCACCCCATACCATCCACAGACAAGTGGACAAGCTGAGATTTTCAATAGGGAGATCAAACATATCCTAGAGAAAACGGTTAACCCTAACCGTAAGGATTGGTCAATTCAATTGACCGATGCTTTATGGGCATACCGTACTGCTTTCAAAACTCCTATTGAAACATCTCCCTTTAGACTTGTCTATGGGAAAGCTTGTCACTTGCCCGTGGAATTGGAACATAAAGCATACTGGGAGATCAAAAATCTAAATTTTAATTTGGACAACGCTGGCTCGTTACGCAAACTTCAGTTGAATAAACTTGAAGAAATCCGAAATGATGCATACGAAAACTCAAGAATTTACAAGGACAAGATGAAGGCGTTTCATGATCAACGTATTCTACAGAAATTATTCACACCAGGTCAGAAAGTCCTTTTGTACGATTCTCGACTCCACCTCTTTCCGGGTAAGCTTCGATCTCGTTGGACCGGCCCTTACATTGTTGTCACTGCTTATCCTCATGGGGTCGTCGAGATAAGAGATCCCGACAATGGCAAGGAGTTTAAAGTAAATGGACATCGATTAAAGCCATTTGTCGAGACATTTAATTCAGAGGACATGTCCATGCCTCTGATTGCTCCTGTTTACCAAGATTGATCTCCTAGTCTGATGGAGGTATAGGTAGATTTATCGCTTTCATAGGACTAGGATAGTTACTTTATTTGTCTGGCTGAAGACGGTAAACTTTGCGCTCCTGGGAGGCAACTCAGCTTTTTATTCATTTTCATTCTTTAGTAGATGGTTCAATGTTTGTGGGTAACATTACTGCAAACCCTCACGAGACTACAATTCGTCCACTAGGGGTAACCTAGGGATTTAAAGGCTTGTTGCATATGCTAAATGCAATCAAGAGCACCTGCGAAAGTGGTATAGGTAGGATTTTATTTTTATTTTTCTTTCTCTCGTACTAACTTGCTCTCTCCCAGTGATCTCTTGAAAAATCTCTCTCGATTCGTTATCCAGGTACTATCTTCCCATCACTTTACTTTCGTTGTCTCATGTGCATTGTATGCTCATATCTTTTACATTGAGGACAATGTAGATTTCAGGTTGAGGGTGGGAGATTAGGTTTCCTAATCAGTGTTTTCTTGATTTTGAGCAAATATTGTGAAAATTTTTAAAATTTCTTATGATCTCGAAGTGATTTTGACATCTATATAATTGCGAGATACGTGATGTTGGTAATTTATGACTCTTGGATTTAGCTGCCTGATAGATTAAGTATCTGTTAGACTTCACGGTTAAGTTTGAATCATTAATCCATGATTGGAAGTTATAAACATTGATTGAGTCATGATTTCACATGTCACATCTCGCTTCCACATTAAGTGTTCAGTTTGATATTGAAGGGTTAATTTGGTAATCACTAAGCATGTGAGGAAACCGCTTGAAATTTGCCCGTCATGGAAAAAAAAAAAAGAGAGAAGAAGATATCTTTGGAAAGATTTAGGCGAATAATCTTCACCATAGGTTTGCTCCCTTCAGGTGAAGGTTGATTCCCCTTGAATGATATGTGAAAAAGAGTCGGGTGTACAGTCTTCACCATAGGTTTGCTCCCTGTACGTGAGGATTTGATTTCCCCTTCTTAGCATTACTTTTAAGAGAAAAATCAAAAGTTGAAATTTCTGAGGCAGGTTTGGTTCGGGTTTTGGTTATCATGAAATCTTTTGTTGGATACCAAGGATATCATGAAATTGACGATTGGATCTCTTAATGTTGATAACCGAGATTACACTATACACCCATGAAACTTAGTGTTTAGAATTATTCTAATTGATGGATTAATATTTTGAACTTGATTAATGAAGTTTAATGTGTGCTTGAGTCCAGGAGAAAATAATTTCCAACATTCATGAATATTAAATTTCTCGTATCTTGTTCAAAATCACACTCGATTTCATAGAAAGTTCTCCTATAATTCTCAACTTATTTTTCGCATAATTTGCTCGGGACTAGCAAAATGCTGATTGGGGGTTGTGTTGAGGGTCAAATATTACATATTAGACCCTAGTTATTACCTGGATTTACGAACATTATACTGTCTAATAGCCCGATTTAATCGTGTTTGTGATGCAGGGTGTCTTTATGAGCTTGAACTGAAAATGGGTGTTAAAAACATGGTTTTAGCACTCAAGATGCACCAAGGCAAGGGCCAGACTCCAAGGGACCAAGATCGACGAAATCTACATGGAAAAAAATCTGAGAAAATCAGAAAATTGAAGTTAAAGAGGCCCGAAATTGGTCCAGAATGCAGGATCACAAGGTTTCCACTATCCGTTCATCACGAAACATCAGACATGGCCTGAGGATCGTAAATTAACCGTACACCTCGAATTTCATCCGTTTGATCCCTGTGGAAGTGTCCCAACGGCTAGATCAGCCCTTAATTCATTAAGTGGGGCCCGCCTGGTATCCGGATATACTTCAATTTTGGACTCAACGCCTGAAATGACATGAGAAAAAGGATGAACGGATCAGATTTCTCATATATTTCACCTTGGGACCCACATGAGCAATGCACGTGTATAGGATGGTGCTCCAGCCCTGCACCGGTTTTCAAGAACTCGGTCAGCAAGCGCTGACCAAGGATTCCTCAAAGACACTCAAGACGCAACAGCGTCTAACGCTGTCCGTCCAATGGGTTGATAGTGGGGCCCACCCCTCGTACACTTTATAGATCTGAGCCATTCAATGTGCCTGGAAGGCAAAACCGACCGTAGCTCACGTGTTTTCTGGGACCCATGTATGCACACATACGCTGGTGCAATTGCAAACGTATAATGGACGGTGGCTTTACAGATTTTATGGGTGTCCCCGAATCTAACCCGAAACTAGTCCATTCCAAGTGATTTTTCGTTGTGATTCTAACGAACGGCGTGGATTTTCCATTAAGATTCAATCACGGGTCTACCGATCATCATAGCACGAGTTGCGCAGGCCCTGTTTCACAACAGAGCCTGTGGAGAAATCTTGGTGGGCCATCATCATGATCCAAAAGATAAATCCTAACCGTCCATTCGTTCCAGAAGGTCGAACCTACCGTAGAGAAGGAGTTTCTCCAAACCCATGCACACGTACTCAAAAGATCATTGATCAAATGCAGTCCGGACGAAAGAACAGTATTCTTGATGGGCCTCACCAAATACGACCCGAATAACATCAATCCCAACCGATTTTTCGAGACCAATCTAATGGTCGGAATGGATTTATGGACTAACAAATGATCCTGGGCCACACCAAGCATCAGCGCAATTGATTTGCGATGACTGCGTAAACAGGTCCGAGAACTGGTTGATCCGGGCCATTCAACAACCATCAACAGGATAGGACCACCGATTCTGACCGTCTAAATCCTACCCAGGGAAGCATCGATCAAGATCAAGGAGCCTGAGTGGCTTGGATATAGCATTTGAGGCGTTGATGGGCCGAACGCAACGCACTTAATGTTGCTGCGCGAAGGAAACAGAGGCTCGCGTGGGGTCCCGCTGCGAATGGGAATCACAAAGAGAGTCGGTGCGCCGACTCTAGTCAGCCTCCAAACAGCCACCGACCTCCCTTGCCTATATAAAAGAAAGAGAGAGAGGTGAGAATGGATCTGGGCACGGCTGAAGACGTGGAGCAACTTTGGACGTGAGGCAGACATTGAAAAAAAAAGAGTAGAGTTTATTTTTTTATTATTTTATTTAGTTATATATTTTAAAGGGATTTAGCCTGATCATGGCTGGCTAAACCTCTTAGCTAGGGCTAAGAGGTGAAGCTTGTAGCATGATGGGAAGACCTGATGCTTGTGCCTTTTGTTTAAGGCTGAACTGATTTTGATTTTAGTTTAATTAGTGGAATATTTTTAGTCTTTAATGGTCTGTTGTGACTGAAATTACAATGGGTCTGCAATGGCTTTGAGCATGTCCTTTCTCCTTTATGTTTATGACGTCAGGAAGCCCTATTGTTCATTATAGTCTCCTAGGCATGGTCGGATGACGGTACCTTTCCTAACCTTCATAGCATGTTGATTGGTTGGTAATTAGTTTAATTCTGTTGTTTGCCATAGTCTCCTGGACATGGTTTGGTGATGGAATCTATTCTAATTCATATACCTTTCATCTCTTAAAAACTATCTCAACGACAGTTCAGTTTAAATTCCATGATTCTTGATGCATGTATAAGATCTCCCTGATCTCTACAAGTGGATCCTCTGAATCCCTAGTTTCCTTTCTTCTGATTTCTATAAATTTTAAATTAATATTTTTACCATTATTCCTCAAATTACATTCAGTTTAGATTTCATCTTACCTTAGTTCTAGTTCTAGTTAGTTTTAGATAACGTACAAGTTTCAGTCCCTTGGGATTCGACCTCGGACTTACCAAGTTATTACTACATCACAACCCTGCACTTGGGAAGTGAACATGAAGCCAAATAGGACACTTACTATTTTTGGCCGAAAACCTTGCGCGCTAGAAGCCATCACGACCGTCTATAAATAATAAGTTTACTATTTGTAGTAAGTCGCGGATTCTAAGAGTTTTAGTTGTAGTTTGATTCTGATTTCTTCCTTATTGCTTGGTATCCTTATTTAAAGAGTTGTGAATTTATTTTTATTCATTCATTAATCAATTTCGAATATACTAGAATTTATTTCTATTTTCTACTTTCTTTCCTCGTGAATTCGAGAAGTCTCTGTGAGGGTGAGGAGTCCAGAGAAGTTCTGCGAATTCGGAATAATTATCCCCTTGAAGAAGACAAAGAATAATTATCCCCTTGAAGAAGACAAAGCTCGATCTCACGTCCTCCCCTGCGTCACCAGGCCACTCATTGTTCACAAGCTACGCACCATCAGAACAGAGCCAATGGTTTGGATTGTCTGGGTTGAGTTCATGTATGCCGCCTGTGCAAGCAGAACAGTCGCTTTAATTTGCTATGTGGTAATGAACTCAGACGTAGATGAATCCAAACCCTCTGTCTGGTGTCCCAATCTACGTGGTAATGCTAGCTTTTGATGCATGGACCATCCACGACATGCTAGCCATCGGAGCATGGGCGTGGCAAGGCCCACCAGATGCACGGTTCGGATTCTCCAACCACTTGATGCAACGGGGAATAATAACAAGGACTTGAGGTACAAAATTTTATTTGTAGCAATATAAATACATGGAAAAAAAAGGCCTCAAGCTCTCTCTCCATACATTATTAGAGATGTCTTTTAGTGAGAAATGCAAAGGCAGGTGGCAGGAGGGACGAAGAGGTGTTCCATCTTGAGCCATTCATTAGGTGAGGTCCATCATAAATGTACCTTGACCCAATAATACAACCAGTCTCAGTCTCAGTTGGGACCAACATGTTTGCTGAAATTGGAACATTGGTCGTTTTCTTCTAAACTTCCATTAAATCTTCAGTAAAAATGTGGCCCACTTGATGAGTGCATTGGCCTTAATTACGTTTGGACCAATTGGTATATTCAACTGGGACCCAGCTGATGAGTGGCACCGATCTCACACACACGTGCCACATTGGCACACGTGCAACCTCTTTTACCGCCCCTCTATTAATATAGCCTTGTCATTTGTTCACTTAAGCTAGTATGCTAGTTCCTGGATGAAATTCTTTTGTGGAATTCAATGACATGGATGCCAAACGAGATTGGAAAATCTTTCGTTTCTGCAAATCCGGCTGCTTTTGCTATTTTATCAAACTCCGCCAATGTCCGTTCCTTGCCACTGGGAGTGTAAGCTAACATGCATAGATCTTCACTAGCCGTACGGCGTGAAATTGCATCCGTGCCCAATACGGAAGGGACCACGAGATCGACGTTGATCACCTTCCCACCGTCGGGCAAAGCATTCCAGCAGTTCTTTAGCAGCTGTATGCACAGATCATCGTCCCAGTCGTGAAGCACGCACTACAGCCATGTTTTAATAAGTTAGCGTTAGTAGTTTCAATATACTGAATAGCTTAAACATGCAAAATCAAGTATGTATGATTAATATTAGGGTTTCAACTAGCCTAATTCTGGTTTCGGCTCCAAAATGTTTATTTTGGAGCCATGAGCGAAGGCCCAGCCCAACACCCTAATCCAAGAAATCGGGCTTGGGAAGGGCCTTGTCCGTTCCACCGGTCCAACATTCACTCCATCAAAATCAGATAATTCCCTTGAGGACGAAAAAGAGAGAGAGGTTGTGTTTTATTTTTAAAAAAAATCAAAAATAAAAGTTTATTTTTAGTAAGTAAATAACTATATTGATTATTAAAACTTTTGATAAATAAAGATCTATTTAACACGTAAATATGTAAATTTTCGTGTTGAAATTCAGAATCAAAGCTCATGATATCACTACTAGAAAAGGAGCAATAAATGTCTTGAAAAATTGACTATTTAAGTCGAGCCTTGAACTTAATAGTTCTGATTATCTGATTATCTTTTTCCTCTATCTTCCACTGTGTACAAGATCCATCATTTTTCTAACAAGAGAGACCCGTCAAACTAACCTTCATAAAAATGTTCTCCGCACTTGGTACACCTTCAAACATATTTCCTCCAACATAGTCCACACCTTCAAGACAAGTTCAAAGTACTTAGGCAGACATATGTACATATTCCAATATAAACATACATCTATGTATGCATTCACCAATAAAAATATTTACTTACGCATGCACTTTTGAAATGGGTGTGTTAGATATAAGGTACTGTTCACCACAGATACCATTACGTATTGCTGTGTATCGTGTTGTTTCAGGGCCGATATGGGGCCAATACATCCATGGGTGATACAAGCACCTATCAGGCAGACGCGGTTTGGCTAGTGACGCTACCACTAGCCAGGTGGCTAGGGGTCGGTGCTCTGTGGGTGCCACCATGATCTATGCTTTTTATCCACACTGTCCATCCATTTTTACATATCTTTTTAATAGTTTATCTTATAAATGAGGCAGATCAAAATCCCAAGCGGACCACACCACGGGAAAGCAGTAGTGATTGAATGTCTACCATTAAAAACCTCCTAGGGACCACTATAATGTTTATTTGACATCCAACCTGTAGATCAGGTCTTGCAGACCTGGATGAAGGCAAAAAACAAATATCAGCTTGATTCAAAACTTTTGTAGCCCCAAAAAGTTTTTAATGGTGAGAGTTCAATCAACAAAGTGTGGCCCACTTGAGATTTTGAACTACCTCAGTTCTGGGTTCATACCATAAAATTATCTGAAAAAAAATGGATGGATGGTATTAATGATGAAACACATACATCATGTTGGGACCCACATAGCACCGACCACTAGCCATTTGTCACTCGCAGCGTGAGTAGCCAATCCGTTACCCTATCAGGCGATATCTACCAGTTTTGGACGATACGTAAGAGAGAGAGAGAGAGAGAGAGAGAGAGAGAGAGAGATCTACCTGAGTAATGAGGTGCACTTGAAATTACGTGAGGCAAATCGAAATTAACACCATGTATGTGAGGGAAATGGGAGACTATGGAAGAAATACAGGTACCCATGCCCCCACCCACGTCCATTACTTGTTTCACTTCATTGAAACCTTCATACACCTCAAACATCTCTTTCAAAACAATGGCCGAGCCATTGCTCATGGCTTCATGGAACACCTTGTTGTACCTAGGCTCCTTAGAACCAAACTCAAACAGATCAACATCATGGGCCATTTCAAACGGTGGCCGCCCCCCTTCCATCACGAACTCCTTAAGATAATACATCCCCTCCACTGTCGCCCTGTCCAGGCACAGTTGCACCAGTGGGGCCACCGACGTGCCATCCTCGTCCGCCACAAGGAAACGAGACTCGTCCGTTAGGCCGTACACAGCTTCACTCCTCCCATCCTTACCCTCTGATCTTTCCGACATGGTGAGGATCGAATCCGTTACAAGGACTCGGAGTATACGCTCCAAGGCAGCAGCAGCATGCGGATTTGATGTGTGCATCTTGGCGATCATCTCTGATGTGGAGAGCTGAGCTTCCGGCCCAGCATCAGCTATGATCTCGAACACCTTTAGATCGATCGCGGCCCGCAGGGCCAAGGGGACGCACATGACGTCTCCAAGGCGCATGGCTGCTAAACGGTTTGCATGATCGTGGACACCCATCTTATGTTTGTGCTTTTGTGGCCTTAGCACACCTGACGCTAATTCCACGACGACGTGGAGTTGTGTTGTGAGGATTCTAAGATGAGAAGATGAGATTGCATGCCTACTTGTACTTGTAAAATTCGCACGTGCTTCAGAATTTTGTAGATAGATTAATAAATAAAATTGGTACGTGCATTGCACATGGACGACTGGAAAAATTTTCAAATCTTCACGGCGTTCGGGAGGGGTGCGGATTTGGTGAGGTAGGGGTAATAGCTTAGTGGGCGAGGCCCTGATCGTGGGGCCCACCTCGATGAATTTTTTTTATATATCCACGCCGTCCATCCGTTTTTTCAGCTCCTTTTAGGGCACGGTCCTAAAAATAAGGCTGGTATAAATCTCAGGTGGAATACACGGTCGGGATTGAATTAACAACATTAAAACTTATTGGGGCTCACAAAGTTTTGGATCAAGCTTCTATCTATGTTTTCCCTCCATACATGTTTTTGGGACCTTATCAACAGGTTGGATAGCATATAAACATTAAAGTGGGCCCTAGTAACTTTTTAATGGTGGGTGTTCAGTCGCTGATGTTTTCCTGCGGTGTGGTCCACTTGAGATATTTATCTTACTTTTTTCTCGCTTTATTGCATATAATGAACTTTAAATACGGATGGACGGCATGGATATACAAAAAATACACCGAAGTGGGCCTCACTCCCTAAGATGTTACCCCTATCGTACCTAATCCACGCACAGGTTCGGGAGAAGACCGGAAGAAATGGAACCCGGGAGAAATTGACCACTGTAGACGCAATTTTCCTGTGTCCAAAACTTACCTTCCTAACTTATACGTCGGACGTACGGACAAGCATGTGAGGACTAAAATACCCCTGCCTTCCTTTCGGAAGCGGATTGGCTGGTGTCTGAAAACGAGCGCTGAAATTCGTGACCCATTATGATGTATGTTTTGTATCCATACCTTTCACCCATTTGAAGAGATCATTTTAGGAAAATATCTAAGCACGAGTTAAATCTAAATCTCTAATTGATTCCAACAGAGAAAACAGTGGGACAGTGATGCACACCATTGAAAACTTCTAAAGGCCACAACGTTTTATATCAAGCTGATATTTGTGTTTTTCCTTATTTCATGTCTTTTTTAACTTTTGAACAGGTAAACATTATAATGGGCCTTACGATAGTAACAACGGTGGGAATCACTCTCCCCACTGTTTTCTTTGGTGGGGTACATTACGAATTTTTATTTACCTCATTCTTTGGTTCATACCCTAAAATGATATCTAAAAATGGATGGACGGTGTGAATATAACCCATACATCATAGTGGGATCCACAGAACTTGGTGAGGTCACTTCAGTAGTTGAATCGATATAGTGCTGGACGCCGATTGCATCCTACCCCGCCCGGACGGTAATACGTCCGGAAAGGGCTCCGTGGGACCCACCGTGATGTAAGTGTTTTATCCACGCCGTTGATCGATTTTCTCATATCATTTTAAGGTACGATTTTAAAAAATGAAGCAGGTTCACAGCTCCAGTGGACCACACCAAAGGAAGCTGCAACGATAATGACACCTACTGTTGAAACCTTTCTAAGGGCCACCATGATATTGTTTTATCATCCAACCTATTCATAAGGTCATGTAGACGTGGATGAAGTGAAAACACAAATATCAGCTTGATTTGAAACTTCTCAAGCTCCCAAGAAATTTTTAACGGTGGATGTTCAATCCCCACTTTGTGGTCCGCTTAAGCCCTATAGTTGCCTCACTTTTTGAATCATACCTTAAAATGATGAACGGCATGAATAAATCACTTTACATCATGGTGGGCTCCACAGAGCCCTACCCAGACGGATTACCGTCCGAGCGAGGTAGGACGCATCCGCGTTTGTCAGCGCTCGTCTTCGCACACCAGCTAATCTGCTTCTGAAAGGAAGGCAACAGTATTGTGGTCCTCGAATGCTCGTTCATACGTCCAACGTCTAAGTTGGGAGGGAAATTGACCATACTCACCTTGAAGTTTGGGCAAATTAACTAGAAACGATTAGTACCATAGCTTAAGGCCCACCATTATTTTTTATTTTGTGGCCCACACGAGCATCGGATCAGACTTATAATTGGGCCCTTCCCTTAAAATGACACGATAAAAAGGATGGGCGGCATAGATTATACACACACATCAATGTGGGCCCATTTAGGTCGTGGTTTGCGTGAGTCGTAGTTGTCATGTTATATGAGTCGTGGTTGTCATGTTAAATGGATTGTGGTTTTCAACGTGTTCACTTCCTTTTCTACCAAACCATTGGTACCATAGTTTAAGGCCCACAATGGGGTGATCCGATCCATCCACCTTGTTGGCCAGCTCACCATGGGCCCAAAAAATCCTTAAAGCCATGACCCATATAACATGACAACCACGACCCATATAACATGACAATCTCGTCCTTTGCTACATGACAATCATGATCTATATAAAGAGTCGTGGTTCACCTGCACAATGGATCGTAGTTTTTATCCACAAAGGGTCGTGGTTAATATTTGACCCTACCCCTAAAATGACGCAACAAAAAAGGATGGGCGGCATCGATTATACACATACATCAATGTAGGCCCATATAGGTCATGGTTTGCATGGGTCATAGTCGTCATGTTATATGGGTTGTGGTTATAATGTTATATAGATTGTGGTATTCACGTGTTCACTTCCTATTCTACAAAACCATTGGTACCATAACTTAAGGCCCACAATGGAATGATCCGATCTATCCACCTTATCAGCCAGCTCATAGTGGGCCCAAAAAATCCTGACATGGGGTGATCCGATCCATCCACTTAGCCTTAAAATGACACGACAAAAAGGATGGGTGGCATGGATTATTCACATACATCAATATAGGCCCCACTAAAAGATGTGCTATTAAAGTGTTTGAGTTGTCGGTATCGCTACAAGTTTCGTTGGTCAAAGATAAAGATATAATATTGTTATCACCGATAACCAGAAATGTCAGGAAAAAGAGGGAAACATAGGAAAAACGATGGAATTTTTTAGTGAAATTCAAGATATGGCTAAATACACATATTTACATATTTAGGAATAAAAAATTGCTAAAAGAATACATTAAATAATAAGTTTTCATTTAACGGGACCCAAAAAGCATGCGATGCCATAAAAAATCACTTTAATAGCACATCCAGAACTTTTGTGGCCCATTAATCGTCAATCATTTTAATAGCACATCCAAAATGAGTTAACGGTGTAGATACCAAATCATTTTAGCTTATTATCCAAAAAATACGCACATCTAGAACTTTTGTGGCCCATTAATCGTCAATCACCACCTTTTCCTTTGATATGGTCCACTTGATAATTGGATGTGCGTATTTTTTGGATAATAAGCTAAAATGATTTGGTATTTACGCCGTTAACTCATTTTGACAAATAATTTTATGGTATGGGCCAAAAAATGAAACGAATACAATACAAATCTTAGGTGGACCACATCACATGAAAAAATGATCATTGAATGACAACCATTAAAAAAAATTACGGGGGCTACATAAGTTTTGGAGCAAGCTAATATTTATGTTTTCCCTTCATCCAGGTCCTTTAGACCTTATGAACAAATTGGATGGAAAATAAACATCATGATGGGCCCTAGGAAAGTTTCAACAGTAGTCATCATTCCCACCACAACTTCTTATGGTGTGGACCACTTGAGCCTCATATCTGGCTACATTTTGGGCTCATCCCTTAGAATAACATATCAAAATGGATGGACGGTGTAGATAAAACAAATATATCATGGTGAGCCTTATAGAGCCCTGACAGACCATCCATTTCTGGGCTCCTAATCCGCGTCAACGCCGATTTTCCCCACAACGGAGTTATGGTGAGAACTTTCTGAGAACTCATCATATGTGATGTGAGTCCAAAATTTGAACGGTCTAAGTGATGCAGCACTCCATGAAACTTCTATGGTTTAACTTTTTCTTTCATGTAAGACTTCAGTGGGCCATTATAAAATAAAACAATTTTCTCCCTTGATTTGTATCTTTCTTTGCTATGGCTCACCAGAGTTTTAGATCAGGGTAAAATTTTGTTTTGGGAGTTTTATGGGATGCCACATCACATGAACAGTTCAGTTTGAAGGCCCATAACACGTGTGAAAAGATACGTACCATATAGCCATGCTCGATAAAAAAGGATGCGGATTAGCTATATGACAGGTTGAGTAGCGGGACTCGCTATTGAAGTGACGTCACCAAGTTATGTGGATCCTATCATGATGTATGTGTTGTATCCACACCGTCCATCCATTTGGAGAGAACATTTTAGGGCATGATCGAAAGAATCAGGCAGATCCAAAACTATAATGGACCCCACCAGGGAAAATAGTGGAGTGAGTTACACCCACCGTTGAAACCTTCTTAAGGTCCACCGTGATGTTTATTTGAGATCCAATCTATTCATAAGTTAGCACAAACTTTAAATAAGGTAAAACACAAATATCAACTTCATTGAAAACTTTCATGGCCATTAGAAATTTTAAATGGTGAGCGTCACTCTCTCCACTTTTTCTGTGGTGGGGTCCACTCGAGATTTGGATCTAAATCATTCTTTGGTTCATGACCTAAAATGGTCCCTCAAAATGGATGGACGGTGTGGATACAAAACATACATCATCGTGGGACCCACAAAACTTGGTGACGTCACTTCAGTAGCCATTTGGCTGCTCAACCCGTCGCATCTGCGCCCGATAAAAAAGGTCTCTAAACCCTTTTTCATCCAAGAGACCCTGAAACCCTGGATTCTTCCCCAAATCTCCAAATTCCTCTAGATTTTATTTTATTTTTGTCGCATTTTCTTCCTCAATCAATTCTGTTTTCAAGTAACAATCTATTAGAAGAAAGAAAAAAAGGGAATCGAGATTTTCCCTTTACGGTAACCTATGAATAGCGAGCTTCGATTCAAATGGCCCGCCAAATACAGCTTCCAATCAGGGCAATCTATTCTACAGGTGCGAAAATCCACCCTATTGAAAGTTCCTCCCCCCTCCCCCCCCCCCCCCCCCCCACCCCCTCTCTCTCTCCAATTTTTTTGGAATATTTCTTTCGATGTATCGTTGGACTGCGATACCGATTGCAAACACTGAGTGACAACTGGACTTTTCGCAAAAAAATCGATAAAATCGCTGAAAAATCGGCGATATTAGGAAGAGAAACAAAAAAAGGGAGTTTCGGTGTCGCAACTCTAGGGATACTGAAATTATTGGTGATAATTCGATAATATCGCAGATAATTTAAACACTGCTTGCTAAGGCTTATAAAATGAAAACTTCAACTTGTACAGCATGACAACCACGAACCTTACCTCATGACAACCAGGACCCTTACCTCATGGCAACCATAACCCATACCTGGGTCGTGGTTATAATGTGGTAAGGGTCATGGTTGTAATGTGGTAAGGTCATAGTTGTCATGGGTCGTGGTTCTCATGTTATATGGGTTATAGTTTTCATGGGTCGTAGTTGTTATGGGTCGTAGTTATCATGTTATATGGGTCGTGGTTCACATGTTATATAGGTTGCAGTTATTATATATTCATGTCATTTACTACCAAATGAAAGGATAGTCATTGATACAATAGCCTAAGGCCCACGATGGGGTGATCCATTCCATCCACCTTATCGGCCTGCTTAGCATGGGCCCAAAAAAGTCTTGACTTGGGCAGTATCCTCTTCTAACAAACCTCACAGTGAGTGAGCATGGAAAGTTTCAACAGTGGGTTCCATTGTTTCCATTATTTTCTATTATGTGACCCACACGAGTTCTGAATCAGGCTGATATTTGAGCCTTAACCATTAAAATGACACGAAAAAAAAGAGGACGGCATGGATTATACACATACATCAATGTGGGCCCCATGAACTTGGTCCTTGCCTACATGAAAAAAGGATCCCGTACACATTAATTTCTTAGCATTAAATACGACGTAACTTCTACTTCCTTAAAAAACCATACAATTACTGAAACAATGATAAAGGTATTTTTGTCTAAGTAATTTTTAAAAACATGTTAGATGGCACTCCACGCAATATGAGAAGTAGCTTTTCATGTAATTCATCCAACCCTTGCGGCAATTACGGTCAATTTCCCTAGTTCGGAAGGTAAGTTTTGGACTCTTCGGCAAAGAAAGAAAAGCGGCATCTACGATGTTCAATTTCTCGAGCGGCGGCGGCGGCGGCGGCGGCTGTGAAACTTCAACCAAAAAACGGAGAGACGCGCATGGGTAACTCGCGCTGGGCACTGGGGTTAGCACTGGAACGTGGTTGTAACTTTCATTAGATCCACTCTGTGCATCAGTTATAGCTCCTCATCTTAACCATTTACTCAAAAATTACGACCGTCCAAAATTAAGACAGCCTCACCACAGGAATTAGTCGGGCTGCAACACTCACCATTAGTTTTGTCTGCAACCCACTTTGGTGTTATATCCCATCCAAATCCATTCATACGATGTGCCTTGTCAAACGTCAGGATGAGAGAATTTTCCAAATATCAAAGAATTCTAAAACTCGGGTGGGCAATGCCTTATGAAGTTAGAGGTCTTAGTAGCAATTTTTTGGGTGTGCAGTCATTCGGGATGATTTTTTTAGTAGTTGTTTGGAGGAAGATTAACATAATCCTGCTTTTCTAAGGCCATGAGTTATTATAACTGTAGCCAGTGGATGTCAGTGATCCTGATGGTTGATCTGATAGTCCCACCGGGGATGGACCACGCCCCCAAGAATCTCTAAATATCGGGAAAATCCTGCCGTCTTTCTTCCGCCTCTTTTTTGGTTTCTGTCGATTCTTGACTAGCGTGTGTATAAAAACCGTCTATCTGTCAGCAATCAATGAAAGTTTAAGATGGCCTTGTTGGATAGACTTCGTTACAGTGGGGCCCACAACCGAAATTGTGTGACGGTCCACTGTGACAAACGGTCAAAATGTTGCGTTTTCCACACACGATGGAAATGGTGAGCGCCCGTAGAGTCACGCATACGGCAAACCATGACTCTCTATCCTATCATTTTCACCGTACACGTGGCACGTCTATACGGTGATCAAGACCGTCAGGAAAAGCTTGACCACCCGGGGAAGCCTCCGACCTTGACCGTAGTATATGGATGAAGATTGGTAAGACGATCTGACAGGAATTGATTTCCTACGGGCAACGGCACCACAAGTGTCGTGCCACTTGTGCAGGACATCAATAAATGAAGACGTGTACCCTTATGGAAAATAAGGCTGACCCAAATACTAGTGAGCCATTCTTGTACGCGGAGTCAATCAACGGTTGTCCATTAGTTGCAATGGTGCAACCCTTCTAATGAGCCGAACAGCCTGAACCTTTTAAGCTAGGTGATCTACGTTGTGGAGCCTACCGGATTCATGGTACGGATGCCTTACACGAATGGCGTGTTGGTGGGAAAATATCATAGGGCACCACGAGTTGTGGAACCCTCGCATCTAGCTGATCAGTTCTCGTGCTGCTGTGCTAACGCCGGCCTGATACGACCGCTGGATAAAGATGGGAAATTAACTGTACTAGCCTCATGTATGGTCAAACTTCCTGTAAAAAATTAAACTTTCAAGCATTCCGAGGTGCCTTCTGAGAAGCTTTTGAAAATTACTAGTACCGAAATGCCCTTTGTCTTTGTTCAGGACTCATACTTCTTTTAGGGACAAAAAGTTACGCCATATTTAATAACGTGTACGGAACTTTCTTTTTGGGCGTGGCGGGGCCCAACTTATGGGACCCACACTACGTACGTGTATAATCGATACCATTTATCCTTCTTGTCGTGTATCTTAGAGCTACGGTCCAAATATCGACATGATCCAAAGTTAGTGTGGACCATATAATAAAATATAATGGTGATAGTGTCACTCACTGTTGATACTTTGAAAGCTCATCAAGATGTTTATTAAAAGTGCACACAGCACAAGGTAGGACTTTTTGGACGCATGGCGAGCTGTCCAACATGGTGGATGGAACGGATCGCTCATTGTAAGCCTTAAGCTATGGTATCAATGGCTAGCATCTCATTTGGTAGCAAAGGCATGAGCACGTGATAACCATAACCTATATAACATGACAACTATGACCCGTGCAAACTATTACCTGTATGGGCCCACATTGCTGTATGTGTATAATCTATGCCGCATATTCTTTTTGTCATGTCATTTTAAGGCTAGGGCTCAAATATTGGCCTCATCCAGTACTCGTGTGGGCCACATAATACAAAATAATGCTAATCGTTGAAAATTTTCAAGCTTACTATGATATTTGTTAAAAGCGAACAAAGCCCAAGTCAGGACTTTTTGGGCCCACGGCGAGCTGGCCGACATAGTGGATGGATCTAATCACCCCATCGTGGGCCTTAAGCTATGATACCTGTGACTATATAGTAAAGGAAGTGAACACGTAAAAACCACGATCCATATAACATGACAACTACGACCCAAATGGGCCCATATTGATGTATGTGTATAATTCATGCAACTCATCCTTTTTGTCGTGTCATTTTAGGATTAAGGCCTAGTATCAGCCTGATCCAATGCTTGTGTGGGCCACATATTAGAAAATAATGGTGACTGTTGAAACTTTATAGGCTTACTGTGATGTTTGTTAGAAGTGGATACTGCTCAAGTCGAGACTTTTTTAGGCCCACGGCGAGCTGGCCGACAAGGTGGATGGATCGGATCACCTTGTCGTGGGCCTTAAGCTATGGTAATAGTGGCTAGATAGTAAAGGAAGTGAACACGTGAAACCACAATCCATTTAACATGACAACCACGATCCATAACATAACAACTACAACCCATTCAAATTGCGACCTATATGGGCCCACATTGATGTATGTGTATAATCTATGCCGCCCATCCTTTTTGTCTTTGTTATTTTAAAGTTAGGGCTCAAGTATCAGCCTGATCCAGTGCTCATGTACACCACATAATAGAAAATAATGGTGACTATTGAAACTTTCCAGGCTCACTGTGATGTTTGTTAGAAGTGGACACTGCCTAAGACAGGACTTTTTGAGCCCATAGCGAGTTGGCCGACAAGGTGGATGGATCAGATCACCCCATCGTGGGCTTTAAGTTATGGTATCAGTGGCTAGATAATAAAGAAAGTGAACACGTAAAAACCACTATCCATTTAACATAATAACCATGATCCATATAACATGATAACTATGACCCTTGCAAACCACGACCCGTATGGGCCCACATTAATGTATGTGTATAATCCATGCCATGGATCGTGGTTGGCCGATAAGGTGGATGGAACGCATCATTTCAACGTTGGCCTTAAGTTATGTACTAGTGGCAAGATAGTAAAAGAAGTGAATACGTAAAAACCACAATCCATTTAACATGACAACCACAATCCATGCAAACCATGACCCATACGGGCCCATATAGGTTGTTTGCATAGGTCGTAATTGTCATGTTATATGGATCGTGTTTATCATGTTAAATGGATTATGGCTTTCACATGTTCACTTCATTTACTATTTAGCCACTAGTATCATAGCTTAAGGCCCACGATGGAGTTATCTGATCCATCCACCTTTTCGATCAGCTCATTGTGGGCCCAAAAAGTCCTGACTTGGGCTTTGTCCACTTCTAACAAACATCACAGTGAGCTTGGAAAGTTTTAATAATCACCGTTATATTCTATTATGTAGCCTACATGAGCACTGGATCAGGTTTATACTTGGGCCCTAGCCCTAAAATGACAAGGCAAAAAGGATGGACAGCATGAATTATACACATACATCAATGTGGGCCCATATGGGTCGTGGTTTGCATGAATTGTGGTTGTCATGTTAAATGGATCATGGTTGGCATATTAAATAGATTGTGGTTTTGACATATTCACTTTACTATCTTGCCACTGGTACCATAGGTTAAGGCCCACGATGTGGTGATTTGTTCCATCCACCTTGTGGGCCAGCTCGTCGTGAGTCCAAAACGTCCTAACTTGAGCAATATCCACTTTTAACAAACATCACATTAAGCCTGAAAAGTTTCAATAGTCACCATTATTTTCTATTATATGGCTCACACGAGTACTGGATCAGGCTGATACTTGGGCCCTAGCCCTAAAATGACAAGGCAAAAAGGATGGGCGGCATGAATTATACATATACATTAATGTGGGCCCATATGGGTTGTGGTTTGCATTGATCATTGTTGTCATGTTAAATGGATCGTGATTTTCACATGTTCACTTCCTTTAGTATCTTGCCATTGGTACTATAGGTTAAGGCCCACGATGGGGTGATCTGTTCCATCCACCTTGTTAACCAGCTCGCTGTGGGCCCAAAAAGTCCTGAATTAAGCAGTGTCCACTCCTAACAAATATCATAGTGAGCTTGTAAAGTTTCAACAGTCACCATTATTTTCTATTATGTAGCCCACACGAGCACTGGATTAGGCCGATACTTGCACCCTAGCCCTAAAATGACAAGGCAAAAAGGATGGGTAGCATGGATTATACACATACATCAATGTAGGCTCATATGGGTCGTGGTTTGCATGGGTCGTTGTCACGCCCCAAACCCGAAAATCGGATTCATAGGAATCCCGATTGTCGAATCTGGTGCCGACAGCTTCCGTAGTACCCCATTCTTAGCTCCTAGCATTCATATGCTAGATTCCGATCCTGGAATCCTACAAGGTGGACTTTTTGTACATTTAACTAGTAATAAACATAACCACTAGATTACTCAATTCACAAAGGCAACATCATCATCACATATCCACTAATATAATCATTTGAGTACAATACTGAAAGGAAAATACATAAATAGAAAATCAAGCTCCAGAATACCACTGCACGCTTCAAGCTCAACACTGCTGCAACCTAAAATCACCTGCACGCATCTATCGTGCATAAGCTTATAGAAAGCTTAGAGGGTGGTGTAAGTGTGTGCACAAGGTAAGTGTCAAGTATTCAATATAAAATCATAATCATACAATATCAGAAAACTAGTAATCCATACATTATACAACGTCTGAATAAGCAGAAACACTGATGAAATCATGAATTATCAGAGTAAGCAGAAATACTAACAAGATCATAAACCATACGATAACAAAGTAAGCGGAAGTATGGACAAGTCCATAAGTCAATTAATATCAAAATACGCAATATAGAACAGCTATGCGATGAGGAGTCATCATGAGTCACATATCAAATGCTGAGGATGCAATGCAATATACAAATCTTGCTAAGCTTGACTAGGCCATGTAAGTGTAGAAACATAGCAACTCAAAATGTCATATGCCTCCGGATGTAATGCAATATGCGATGCGGATGAAATGACTATGCGGGAATGTGAAGTCAGGATGATAGTACGTAGTATCGCAGGCTACGGGGTCCACCATAAGAGACTTTTATCCAAACCAGTCTCATACCTAAATTTGGATAGTCAGACTCAATGTGGTAAACTCTTGATCTCAGGTTAGTCGTGTGCCCAACCGAAATTCTTGCCATAACGAAGGTACACAACAATTAGTTGCGCACCACCAGCCCGAGTGGATAGTGAATGAATGAATGAATGAATGAGCATGCAACTCGTACTCAATAAGTCCACATATCAGTACGGTTCCTCTCTGAAAAATCATCGGGGTCTATTACACTCCAAATGGAACTGCCGCTCTCCCTAGTCGCACAGTCCAAGTGAGCGTAAGAAACCACACTATCCGCCTGGTCAATAGTCTGCCAATACCTATCTGACACGTCGATAGCGGACCCATTCAGCGAGCTGGTCAAACTCAGCCTAGCTTTGCCCCCTGCGCTCGGACGGGTAAGGCCGCACCCCCTTCCAACCGACCACGACACAGTGGAGAGCGCAACCATCTGAAAATCGGTACTCAACGCTCATCTACCCACTCGTTCTAGACGTTGGAGCATCCTCTGGTACCAAGAGGGTGTTTAGGAATTTTCACTCAGGGCCATCTATAGCAGCCCGATGCTCGAACAGATTTTCGGTGTCCCACCTGGCCATCCACGATATGCCTGTGGAGGCTACGACCTTGATGTCACTAGGGCGTACAGTAATCACAACACAATGCAAGATGCATGAGTCATACAATCCAATCATGCATCAATCCTGTGCATGCCGTGCTCTCATATGGGAGAACCTCTACCTATCAGGGAGTCTCATATCATCCTGCCCAATGACATATGCAATGGTCAACCACACATCATAACAAACATGCAGATGATGCGTATGGGCATGTATCATGATGCTATGCTATCACATACTCATAATCGGTATCAATAACCGGCATCGACAATCAACTTCGACAATGTGGACATTTAACTAACATTGTCCCCCAAAAGAAAAATGGCCCATATAGGGCCTAACATACAGTGGACTCATGGCCTCACACAAGGGCCAAATATACAACACCATGGGCCTCACTCAAGAGTTTAATACACATCACGATGGGCCTTTCACATGGGCCTAACATACATTACAATGGGTTCCATCACCTAGCCCTCAAATGCATCACAGTAGGCCTCATCACATAAGCCTCCTATACATCACATTGGGCCTTAAACACAGGCTAGATACACACCACAACGGGCCGCATATACATCATATTGGGCCTCGATAATCGGGATCGGCGATCAGCCGTGACAATCAGAATCGACAATCGACCACGATAATTGGTCTCGATCAGTAATTGGCCTCGATAATCAGAATCGATCAATCGGCCATAATAAGCAGAATCGGCAATCGGTCACGTCAATCGACAATCGGCCACGGTCGATAATCGGCCACGATCGATAATCGGTCAATCGGCCACGACAAGCAGAGTCGGCAATCAGCCACGTCAATCGATAATCGGCCACGATCGGTAATCGGTCAATCGGCCACGATACGCAGAGTCGACAATTGGCCACGTCAATCGATGATCGGCCACGATCGGTAATCGGTCACGATAATCGGCCTCGATCGGTAATCGGTCAATCGGTCACGATACGCAGAGTCGACAATTGGCCACGTCAATCGATGATCGGCTACGATCGGTAATCGGTCACGATAATCGGCCTCGATCGGTAATCGGTCAATCGGCCACGATACGTACAGTCAGTAATTGGCCACGTCAATCGATGATCGGCCACGATCGGTAATCGGTCACGATAATCGGCCTCGATTGGTAATCGGTCAATCGGCCACGATACGTAGAGTCGGCAAATCAGCCACGTCAATCGATGATCGGCCACGATCAGTAATCGGTCAATCGGCCACGATACGTAGAGTCGACAATTGGCCACGATACGCAAAGTCGGCAATCGGCTACGTCATTCGACAATCAGCCACGATAATCGGCCGATAAACAAAGCGGGGTCCATAAATGATCAGCCGATCAACCATAGTATAAAGATCGGCACTCGACCGTGGTTATATCAAATCCGATAGCACGGAACCATCCGTCTACGGTGAATGGGGCCCACTTATTTGGGTTAACTCAATAAGAGAATGATGAGAATGAGCCTAACAAGGCTTAAGGGAAGATCACGATGAGGACATCTAACCATCATTGCTCCCAAGGAGTGGCCCACATAAGAGAATCATACACAATGTAGCGACCACACATACATCACATTGGGCCTCATTCGTGGGCCTCCAACCTATCCTAATGGGCCTCATCAAATGGGTCGTAAATGCATCACCATGGGCCTCATATGTGGGCCTCGTATACAATAAGTGGGCCACACTGCTTGGGCCTCGTATGCATCAAATGGGCCATGTGTCTAGGCCTAACAATAGAAACAGGTGGACTCGACACATGGGCCAAAAAATATATATCATAATGGGCCTCATGGATGAGCCGCACCAATGGTCCTCAAGCGGGCTTGGACCATACCAATATTATTTTAACCGTTGTGGGTGTAACATGTGTATCACCATACACTATTAACCCATGGGGCACATGGCCCATTAATGATGATCAACACAGTCCAAACATTACCCAAGTAAATTAGCACCATCCAAACATTTCCCATGTAAGTCAGTACCATCCAAACATGCCCAGCACTTTCCAGCACAATCTGGACAGTGTGGGTGAAATAAATACATCATGGTGGATTCCACGGGTCAGCCACGCGATCCAGAAAATGGATGAACAGTGTGGATGAGATACAACATTAGGGTGGGGTCTAGTCCACCTGGCCAAACGACGTGGAATAAAATACATCTTATACAGGGCCCGTTGTCCATCTGGACAGCGCAGATACAACAAATACATCAAGGGCCTCATCGTCCAGGGATGGACGGTGCAGGCACTACACATACATGATGGACGGTGCAGGCACTACACATACATCAAAGGCCTCACCGTCAAGAGATGGATGGTGCAGGCACATCACATGCATGAAGATGGGTCCCGGGTAGGACCTGCCATACGTTTGTGTATGTATATATATTAATATATTATAATATTTATTTCTTTTTTTTTTTCTTTACATTTGGTCAGCAGGGCCACAGCGTCCAGCGTCCAACGTCTAAGAGATGGACGGACGACCTGGATTAGAGCCACTGTATCAGGGGCCCACCGTCCTTGGCAGATGGACGGTGGCTATAGTAAATCAAGGTGGACCCCACATACAACCACAATAGCTCACTAGCTGGTTCACACCAGCCAACCTCGTCCAGATGCATGGACGGTTGGATACAACACATACACCAGTGGATCCCACGTGGGGGCCCACCATAATGTTTATTTTCCATCCAGCCTGTTGAGAAGGTCACAGAGACCTAGATGAAAAGGAAAAACAGATACCAGATTGATTCAGAACTTCCGTGGGCCTTAGAAAGGCTTCAATGGTAGAGTTCAATTCACACAGTTTCCTCTCACGTGGGCCACTTGAGCATTGGATGGGCTTGATTTTTGGAGGGTGGCCCACTGAGCTGAGGGCCCACCATATGAATGTATTGGATGACAAATAAACAGCAAGGTGGGGCCCGTCCAGAGGGTGGACAGTGTGGACAGAACCATGCATAGGTGGGCTTCACCATCCACTGAAGGTGTGAATAAAACACATATTTACTGTGGGTCCCAAGTGGGGCCCACCATAATGTTCACATGCCATCCAAACCGTTGATAAGGTCACGCAGACCTGGTTGAAGGGAAAATACAAGTTTCACCTTGATTCAAAACTCCTGTGGGCCCAAAAGAAATTTTCAAAGGTAGGGTTCAATCACTGCTGTTTCGAGTGGTGTGGGCCACCTGAGATCTGAATCAAGCCCATTTTTGGGTGGGGCCTACTTAAAGTAGGGACCCACCATATGGATGAGTTGGATCGAAAAATAAACATCAAAGTGGGGCCCACATGAGGAGCTGTGGGCCCCTGGCGTCCGCCCGTCCGCCCATGACGCAGGACCCCTAGGCGTCCTCTCTCCTGACACAGCAGCAGCAATGCTGCAGTGGTTGTTTTTTTTTTTTTTTGAAATCCAATTTTTTTTTTGAGGTTTTTCCCGCGTGGGGCCTGTTTCAACCAAATCCATTCCGACCACTAGTTTCCATGGCCTAATACGGACCAAACAAGTCCAATATCTGATATTGTTTTGGGGCGTAGAAAGATCGAGGTACATTTTAATGGTGAAAACCGTTGTTTTCTAAGTTGTGACCCGCCAGAAGGTCGGATCGAGTCCATTTTTCAGCCCAACGTCTAAATTAAGCCAGGGAATAGAATGGACGGCTTGGATTATAAACATACATCAATGTGGGGCCTACAAAAACAGCCCACTCCAAAGCTTGGTAAACCAAGCTAATATTTGTGTTTTCTTTCCACGTCCAGCGTCCCTGGACACTGGACGGTCTCGGCATACACATGCATAAGGTGGGCCTTGCTCCGGTGGGCCACCAAATGGGTGAATGGTATGGATAAATCATACATTAAGGTGGGGTCCATCCAAGTGGGCCACACATCACATAAACAAAAAAAAAATGAGAAGGAGAGGGAGAGAAGCACCCACCTTGAAATCTCTTCTTCCGCCAATGCATGATAGTCACAAAGGGACAGTTTCAACGGTTGAGATGGGCTTAGGATGGTGGGATCAGGTGGTAGAGGTGGGCCACACTACTCTCCCATGAGGCTTGGACGTGAGTTTCTCTCATGGAGCTTGGGAGAAATGAGAGAGAGAGAGAGGTGATAGGTGAGAGATGTGAGTGATGGATAGGTGTACTTGATGGGTGGAGAGAGAGAGAGTGTTGACTTTAGGGGTTGCTTGGGGATGGGTGTTTGTACTTGTCATGATGGGATGGAGTACTTGACACTTGATGGGATTGATGAGACATTCTCTTGGGATTGCAACGCACGACGTTTCCCTCGAACTGAACGCGGGCCTACATCTCCTGGCCCGGGTATCGCCTCGGCGCGCGAGACACGGCATTGGAACCGCAGCGACGGCGTGGTCGCACTGGTACAAGTCTCGGGTTGAGCCGACTCTGATATACGGAACACGACTTAGGATTGCACGCAAATGCCAATTATACGTCGCGGGTCACCGAAAGTCAACAGGGAGGATCGTGAAAAATTTACGGAATAGTATAGACTATGATACGGGTCTTACAGTCGTGGTTGTCATGGATCGTGTTTGGCATGTTAAATGGATCGTGGTTGTCACATGTTCACTTCCTTTACATTTTGTCACTGATATCATAGGTTAAGTCCCACAATAAGCTGATATGTTCCATCCACCTTGTCAACCAGCTCGTCGTGGGCCCAAAAAGTCCTGACTTGGGCAGTGTACCACTTCTAACAAACATCACAGTGATCCTGGAAAGTTTTAACAGTCACCATTATTTTCTATTATGTGGCCCACGCGAGCACTGGATCAGGCTGATACTTGGGCCCTAGCCTTAAAATGATACAGTAAAAAGGATGGGCAGCATGAATTATACACATACATCAATATGGGCCCATTTGGGCTGTGATTTGCATGGGTCATAGTTGTCATGTTAGTGGTTGTCACGTTATATGGATCGTGGTTTTCATGTATTCACTTCCTTTACTATCTATCCATTGGTACCATAGCTTAAGGCCCATGATGGGGTGATCCAATCCATCCACCATGTCAGGTAGCTCGTCGTGGGTCCAAAAATTCCTGACTTGGGCTTTGTCCACTTCTAACAAGCATCACAGTGAGCTAGGAAAGTTTCAATAGTCAGCATTATTTTCTATTACGTGGCCCACACGAGCATTGGATGAGGCCGTTATTTGGGCCCTAGCCCTATAATGACACGATAAAAAGGATGGGCAGCATGGATTATACACATACATCAATGTGGGCCTATATGGGTTGTGGTTTGCATGGGTCGTAGTTATCATGTTATATGGGTTGTGGTTGTCATGTTATATGGGTCGTTGTTATCACATGTTCACGTTCTTTACCACCAAATGAAATGTTAGTCATTGGTACCATAGTCTAAGGCCCACAATGGGGTAATTCATTCCATTCACCTTGTCGGACAGCTCGTTGTGGGTCTAAAAAGTCTCGCCTTGTCCGGTGTCCACTTCTAACAAACATCGCAATGAACCTAGAAAGTATCAACAGTGGGTGAAACTAACACCATTATTTTCTATTATGTGGCCCACACTAGCTCTAGATCAGGATGATATTTTGAGCCATAGCCCTAAAATGACATGGCAAGAAGGATGGGTTTCATGGATTATACACATATATCAATGTGGGTCCATGAGTTGGGCTTTGCCATGCCAAAAAAAGGTCCCATACAAGTCATTAAATATGACATAATTTCTTATTTATTGAAAAATCGTACAATTACTAAACCAAAGATAAAGGGCATTTCGGTCCAAGTAATTTTCAGAAGCTTGTCAAAAGGCCACCCTTGAAATATTTGAAAGGTTTAATCTTTTTAGGGAATTTGACCATACATCGAGGCTAGTATGATCAATTTCCTATACTGTCAAATTCCCTAAAGAGATACAACTATCCAAACATTTTGAGAGTGGCCCTCTGACAACTTTTATAAAATGTAACGGACGAAAATACCCTTGTCCTTGGATCAATAGTTTTACGGTTTTAGAGTGTGGAAAAAGTTACGTATTATTGCAATCCTGAGAATGTTATGTGGACGGAAGCCATTTTTAGCGTGAGCAAGACGCAACTTGTACAACCCTAAATTTTAATGCATTAAAAAAATTAAAATAAATATTTAAAGATTTTATTTTTAAATAAAAAATAAAAACGAGTTAATAGTAGAGTTGATAGAGACATTCTTAGTTGAGAAAAAGGTTTAGGAATCAATTCTTGGAGTAGTAATAATAATTTTTTTTATCAAATATCATAAAAAATTTAAATTTGGAATAAGGGAGGATGTGCTCATCTTATCTTATCAAGAGAAGTTTCTTTTAAAAAAAGGGATACAGAGAGGTTTCTGCTTATTTAAAAAATAGGAGCTCTGGAGAATAAGGGAGAGGAGATTTTAAGAAGGCTCGATCAAGTTAGTTCTAATCGTCAGATCTTTTTAATTTTTTATTATATTGTTAATTTCTTCTTGATCTATACAATGGATGGTGTGGATTATCCACACTATCATTGTATAGGTGTGTAGAGTCCATTTTAATAATGCAATGATTTTATGATTTCAGATCTGGTTATTAATATTTTATGGATATATTGAATAGATGGAATCTAATTGTGATAAGATAGATCTGTACGGATCATATGATCCCTAAGGTCAAAATATATAAGGGCCTTAATTTTCAGATCAATCTGACCATCGAATAGGTCACATTACTCAAATCTAGAAGTGTTTAATAAAAGAAATCTAAGATTTTTGTGCAAGTATTGGTATCACTTGGCGTAAAAGGTTGAGATGGGCCATCAGTGTATGTGTGGTTAGATCCACACCATCCATCTAATGTGTACAAGCAAAACATGATAATACCTCAAGATTCGCGATGATCCAATCATCCGGTGGACCACCCCGATTAATTATTTGTCATTCAATTTTAGGATCTTGAAAATAAAATTTAAATTTTGATAATTAAATTTAATAAACATATAATTTTAATTATTTGATCATTTATGGTTTGACCGTTTAAGATGTATATCAAGGTGGGCCCCACCATATAAAATAACTAGATGAATAATAATGTTGTTGATATCACTGATAGGATCTCTGAATTCAAATCAACCCATTTACCTTGTAGATTCTACACTATCAGACTCATATGAGTAACCCAACTTGTCTCATAATTCATTAAAATTAAAATAAATCGTTTGTGATTGTTTGATTGATTTATATACTGATTTAAGTATTTTGTTATGATATTTGTACGCTAAATTTATATGTGAATATTCTGATCAAGATAATTATGATAAATATGAAAAATATGCATTTACATATTATCCATCATTCATTACATTTACATAATGTGTGGTTGATCCTACTAGAGCATTATTAGATGCGGGCTATACCCAAGCTTACCGAAAGATGGAAGCCTACCCAACAGGTGGATGCGGGTTGACGACCTCCAACATAAACAGATGAACGATCATCCCATCTGATGCATTCATACATCATTTATATCCATATTATTATGCATCCATTTTTATGTTATTTTAATTGCTATGATTATGAACCATGTTGGGTTATTTCACTAAGCTTGGCCAACTTACCTTTTTATTGACGGAAAAATCGCACAAACGAACCATTAGCAGATGATATGACGCAATAACTGGAAGGATGCACCGTACCTGAATACAATTCATGTGAAACATGGTCGTACTTATCTGAAGATGAAGTGGCGGCACTATACCATTTTTTATAACTTATTAGCATAGTTTGTTTAACGTAAAATGTATATCGGTATTGATTTTGAGATTTTAAGAAATTATTTAGATTTATTCCATTGAAACAATGTTAGTATTGAATAAACATAATTATAGTACGATAATATAATAAATGAATGATTTTTAAGGTTTATTTTATTTTAAAGGTTGTCAAGATTTATATATGCCTAGTTAATTGCTGTTAAGTGTTATATATGTATAATTGAGATTATGGTAGAACTTAGACTGAATATAATTATCATCTCTGATTAAACTGATTAAGAAATTAAATTAGTACACTTTGTGTATGAGTTACGAACTTAAAACTCGGGTCTGAGGGTGCACACTCTGTACCCAGATTTCGGGGCGTGATAAAATAGTATCAGAGAGAGGCCTTTTCTATAACCTAGAGTGACCTATAGGTTCTGTACCCCACTAACTTTCATAAATTGTAGACCCTTGAAATTAGAAACATTTCACTAGGATATCCCTCTTGATTGATGTATGGATAGATGATCTTAGAGATCCAAATCTAAGTTCCTATTAAGTTTTGTGGAATGTAGAAATAAAAATTTAGATTTTCTATACTTTTATTTGAATATAATTTTGATTAAGATGAATTAATATAACGAAAATGAATTTTAAAGATATTTAATCCACAAAATTTTGCTGGACAACAAGAATTACCCAAATTGTAAAATTCATAACTATAAAAGTACTACTCCGATTGAAGCGATTCGAAAGCCTTGTCAAAGATAAAAATAATAATTAAAAAATTTGAATCTCATAGTCACTATATTGATCCAGTGAGTTAGTACGGGCCAATCATAAATCATTAAATTCTGAACAAGACTGATTGCAGGAATTTTTAAAAATTTTGTAGTTGAAATTTTTAGCTAAAATTTTAAAGAGACATAGTAAATTTATAATAAGATCTTCAGAAAATTTTTGAATATAATCTGAAATTTTAAAGTATAATAAAATATAATGAAAACAACAGTCATTAAACTGAAAATCAATCTGCCCATACTGACTTTCTATAGATTTAACTAATAGAATTTTTCATTTTAATAATTACCTTTGGTTAAATAAATATTTTTATTTGAAGTACTTTATTTAAAAAAAAAAGTAATAAGTATAAAATTAAATTTAAAAAAAATCATAATCTCTACTAAAATTTAAAAATTCCTTTTTATAGGATCATAAGTCCATATTTGGTGAAAAAAATTTATTTTAAAAAAAAAAAGAGAAAAAAATTAAATATCAAAATCACTAGAACCTTTTTCAGGTATAGGACAACATCTTTTCAAAATATCAAAGGTATGGAAAAATTATTTCTAATTTTCTAACAAATTTCAACATTATAATGTAAAAATTTAGACTAGTTTAATATCCCTGATCAAACCAGATAAAATTATTGCTTAAAATAATTCTTGAATATTTTTTTGAGTCATGTACATAACCCTAGATAACTCCATAAAATTTTACGATGATTCGAGTTGTAAAGAAATTATAAACATTTAAGCATTATGCTGTAAACGACTGTTGGACAACAGGATTTTTCCCCCTTGGCAGCGATTAAAACCTTAATAAAATTAATAATTTTAATCTGATTTTTCTTTTCTTTTTTTTCACTATATAATTAATGACATAATTTTCAAATTTCAATTCATTCTAACTTTTGGTTCGAATGTTAAAATTCCATAAATAACATTGTGTTTGTCAGTCCGAATTTAAAATTTTTCATTAGTCATTTCGAGAGATGCGATACATAAGATCATTGATTTTTATGATTTCTGAAACTTATAAACCCAACATAGGACCCCACCAAATTTGAGAATCTCATAACTAATTAAATACAAGTCTAATTAAGGTAATTCAAAGGCCATATAGTAGATTAATAAATCGAGTTCAAAAGAAAATAATTAAGAAATTAGAATTTAAAAAATTTTTAAACCAAATTTAGTTTTATTTTTAACTGAAAAAAAAAGTTTATTTCTAGACAACCCTCACTGACTGAATTTTTGAGTTTTCTATAAACCTTATTTTTTGAAAAAAATTTCACATACTTATAAATTCATTGCTAGAAGAATTAAGAGACCAATCTAGTGTCTAAAACGATCCACAACATAAGTGTAACCAATGCTATTAAAACAAGAAAATTTTGAGATGTTAGTTTCTAAATCTCGAGGATGAGATTTTATTTTAAGGGGGGTAGAATGTAACAACCCTAAATTTTGGTGCATTAAAAAAATTAAAATAAATATTTAAAGATTTTATTTTTAAATAAAAAATAAAAATGAGTCAATAATTGAGTTGGTAGAGACATTCTTAGTTGAGAGAAAGGTTTAGGAATCAATTCTTAGAGTAATAATAATAAATTTTTTATCAAATGTCATAAAAAAATTCAAATTCAGAATAAGGGAGGATGTGTTCATCCTATCTTATCAAGAGAAGTTTCTATTTTTAAAAAAAAGGAATACGAAGAGGTTTTTGCTTAATAAAAAAAAAGGAGCTCTAGAGAATAAGGGAGAGGAGATTTTAAGAAGGCTCGATCAGGTTAGTTCTAATTGTTAGATCTTTTTAATTTTTAGTATGTTGTTAATTTCTTCTTGATCTATACGATGGATGGTGTGGATTGTCCACACTATTATTGTATAGGTGTGTAAAGTCAATTTTAATAATGTGATATTTTTATGATTTCAAATCTCGTTATTAATATTTTATGAATATATTGAATGGATGGAATCTGATCATGCTGAGATAGATCTGTACGGATCATATGATCTATAAGGCCAAAATATACAAGGGCCCTAATTTTCAGATCAATCTGACCATCGGATGGGCCACATTAGTCAGATCTAGAAGTGTTTAATAAAGGAATCTAAGAATTTTGCGTAAGTATTGGTATCACTTGGAGTTGAAGGTCAAGATGGGCCATCAGTGTATGTGCGGTTAGATCTACACCATTCATCTAATGTGTAGAGGCAAAACATGTTAATACCTCAAGAATCGGGATGATTCAATCATCTGAGGGGCCACCCCGATTAATTGTCTGACATTCAATTTCAAGATCTTAAAAAGAAAATTTAAATTTTGATCTTGAAATTGAATGTCAAACAATTAATCGGGGTGGCCCACCGAATGATTGGATCATCTTGATTCTTGAGGTATTAACATGTTTTGCTTCTACACATTAGATGGATGGTGTAGATTAACACCATCCATCTAATGTGTGGAGGCAAAACATGTTAATACCTCAAGAATCGGAATGATCCAATCATCTGGTGGGCCACCCTGATTAATTATTTGACATTCAATTTAAGGATCTTAAAAAGAAAATCTGAATTTTGATAATTAAATTTAATAAACATATAATTTTAATTATTCGATCATTTAGGGTTTGGTCGCTTAAGATATATATCAAGTAGGCCCCACCATGTAAAATAACTAGATGAATAATAATGTTGTTGATATCACTGATAGGATCTATGAATTCAACTCGACTCATTTACCTTAAGGATTCTACACTATCGGACTCAGGTGAGTAACCTAACTTATCTCATAATTCATTAAAACTAAAATAAATTGTTTGTGATTATTTGATTTATTGATATACTAATTTGAGTATTTTGTTATGATATTCGTACGCTAAATTCATATGTAAATATTCTGATCAAGATAACTATGATAAATATGAAAAATATGCATTTACATATCATCCATCATTCATTACATTTACACAATACATGGTCGATCCTAAGTGCCCTCCCTGAAAGAAATGTCGATCCTAATAAAATGTTATCTGATGCGGACTATGACCAAGCCTACCAAAAGGTGGAAGCCTACCCAACGGGTGGATGCAGGTTGACGACCTCCAACCCAAGTACATGGATGATCATCTCATCTGATGCATTCATACATCATTTGCATTCATATCATTGTACATCCATTTTTATGTTATTTTAATTGCTATGATTATGAACCATACTGAGTTATTTCACTAAGCTTGGCCAGCTTACCTTTTTATTGATAGAAAAATCGTACAGACGAGCCATTAGCAGATGATATAGTGCAAGAACTGGAAGGATGCACCATGCCTGAACACAATCCATGTGAAACATGGCCATACTTATCTGAAGATGAAGTGGCGACACTAGACCATTTATGATTACTTGCTAACATAGTTTGGTTAACGTAAAATGCATATTGGTATTGATTTTGAGATTTTAAGAAATTATTTAGATTTATTCCATTAAAACAATGTTAGTATTGAATAAACATAATTATAGTACGATGATATAATAAATGAATAATTTTTAAGGTTTATTTTATTTTAAGGGTTATCGAGATTTATGTATGCCTAGTTGATTAGTGCTAAGTGTTATATATGTGTGATTGAGCTTATGGCGGAACTTAGACTGAATATAATTGTTATATCTGATTAAACTGATTAAGGAATTAAATTAGTACACTTTATGTACGAGTTATGAACTCAAAACTCGAGTCTGAGGGTGCACACTCTGTGCCCAAATTTTAGGGCGTGACACAACTTGTGGGGCCCACACTACTAGATGTGTAAAATACATGCCGCCCATCCTTCTTGCCTTGTCATCTTAGGTCAAGGGCCTAAATATCGGCCTAATTCAGAGCTCGTGTGAGCCGCATAATAGAAAATAATGGCGATAATGACACCCATTGTTGAAAGTTTCCAGGTTCACTATGATGTTTGTTAGAAATGAACACTGCCCAAGTCAGGACTTTTTGGGCCCTCGGCGAGCTGGCCGACAAGGTAGATGGAATAAATCACCCTGTTATGTGTCTCAACTCCTATTATTTAAAAATAATCAAGTTATTAATTACATCAACCTGCAACCATGACCCTTACCATGTTATATGGGTATGGATTGTGGTTGTCATGAGGTAAGGGTCGTTGTTGTCATGAGGTAAGGGTCATGGTTATCATGCTATACTGGTCGTGGTCGTCATGTTATATTGGTTGTGGTCATCATTTTATATAGGTCATGGTTGTCATGTTATATGAGTTGTGGTTGTCATGGGCCTTGACAAGGACCAACTAGTAGGGCCTACATTGATGTATGTGTATAATCCATGCTGTCTATCCTTTTTGTCGTGTCATTTTATAGCTAAGGCCAAAATGTCAGTTTGATCCAAAGCTCGTATGGGCCACATAAAAGAAAATAATGGTGACAATGACACCCACTATTGATATTTGTTAGAAGTGGACATTGCCCATGTCAGGATTCTTTAGGCCCACGATGAGCTGGCCGACAAGGTGAACGGAATGGATCACCCCGTTGTGGGCCTCGACTCTTATTATTTAAAAACAATCAAGTTATTAATTATATTAACCTGCAACTACAACCCTTACCACATTTCAACCACAATCCTTACCATTTTATATGGGTTAGGGTTGTGGTTGTCATGAGGTAAGCATCGTTGTTATCATGAGGTAAGGATAGTGGTTGTCATGCTATGCGGGTCATGATCATCATTTTATATGGGTTGTGGTTGTCATGTTATATGGGTCATGGTTGTCATAGGCTTTGGCAAGGACCAACTAGTGGGGTCTACATTGATGTATGTGTATAATCCATGCCACCCATCCTTTTTGCTATGTCATTTTATTGATACGACCCAAATATCAGCCTGATCCAATGCTTGTGTGGGCCATATAATAGAAAATAATGGTGATTGTTGAAACTTTACAAGCTCATTGTGATGTTTGTTAGAAGTGGGTACTTTCCAAGTTAGGACTTTTTGGGCCCACAACGAGCTGGCCGACAAGGTGTATGGATCGAATCACCCCATTTTAGGCCTTAGGCTATGATACTAATGGATATGTAGTAAAGGAAGTGAACACGTGAAAACTACGATCCATATAACATAACAACCACGATCCATATAACATGACAACCAAGACCCATGATAACTACAACTCATATAACATGACTACCATGACCCATATAACAAGATAATCATGATCTATATAACATGACAACCACGACCTATGACAAGTACAACCCATATAACGTGATAACTACGACCCATATAACATGACAACTACGACCCATGACAACCAAGATCCATTTTTGGTGGTGTAGATGGATCAAAGGCTAGAGATTAAGGCCATGGTATAATCCAATTGATCTTTGGATATGCTTCAATTTTGGGCTCAACCCCTTAAATTAGATGGAAAAACAAATTGACGGCGTGGATAGACCACATACATTCAAGGTGGGCCCAACTAAGTACTTAATCTGATTTCCTCTCTCGCGGGCAACTTACGTTGGAAAAAAGCTTGCGTGAAGGAAAGAAAAATGGGCGTGGATTGCTACTGATAGGTTAAGTATCTAAACTATCCACACTCGCTAATGAAGTGACGTCACCAATTTTTGTGTGTCCAACAATGATGTATTTTTCGTATCCACACTCTCCATCCATTTGGAGAGACCATTTTAGGGCATGAGCTAAAGAATGATTTAGATGTAAAACTAAAGTGGGCCCCACCACAGAAAAAAGTGGAGAGAGTGACGCCCACCATTAAAAATTTTTAAGGGCCACAAAAGTTTTCAATCAAGCTGAAATTTGTGTTTTCCCTTCTTTAATGTCTATCTTAACTTATAAACACGTCAGATTTCAAATAAACATCATAGTGAACCTTATTAAGGTTTCATAAGTGGGCATCACTCTTACCACTGTTTTCTATGGTGGGGTCCACTCCAAATTTTGGATATTACTCATTCTTTGTCTCTTGACCTAAAACGATCTCTCCAAATAGATGGATGGTGTGGATACAACACATACATCATGGTGGGTCCCACATAAATTGGTGATGTCACTTCAGTAGCGAGTCTAGCTACTCAACCTGTCCGTATCTAATCCGCATTGGACACTGAAGCGAATTGGCTGGTGTACCACACGCCGGCTATATAGCTATTATAGGCACGTGTCATGTGAGAACGAGCACTGACACTCCTCAAGCTCCGAGTTATATGAACAGTTCAAAGTAGATCAAAGTTACATGGCCCCATAGTGATGTATTTATTATATATATGAATAGTTCATCTATTTTTAGAGATCATTTTAGACCATTATCCAAAAAATGAATCATATCCAAAGATCATCTAGACCACACCATAAATAACAGCAGAGATAATGATTTTCACTGTTAAACAATTCGTAGGGCCCACTATAACGTTTATTTTCCATCCAATCTGTTCATAAGGTCACAAAGACCTGAATGAAGAGGAAAAAAAAATTTCATATTGATCCAAAACTTTTGTGACCCCAAAAATGGTTTCAATGGTAGACGTTGAATCCCCATTGTTTTTTGCAGTGTGGTCAACTTGATAGTTAGATCTATCTTATTTTTCGTCTCAAGCCTTAAGAAGAGCTCGCCAAATAGATGGACGGTTTGGATATAACACATACCTCATGATCAAACCCACAGAACTTGATGACGTCAATACAACAGCTATATAGCTAGTGTGAGGTACAACAACCAATCCGCTTCGGTCGGACGCAGGTTTCCTGCGAAAGAAGTGCATACGCCGGGAACTCAGGTGGGGTCCACTAAGATGTTTATGACAAATCCACCCTGTTCATTCATTTTTTGAGTTGATTTCATTTGTCTTTTGAATTGATTTTAGAATATGAGGGGAAAAAATGAATTAGATCCAATGCATAAGTGGGCCGAAGGCGTGAGAATTGAACGTCCACAGTTGAAATATTCACAGGGCCACGGAAGTTTTAAATCATGCTAATATTTGTGTTTTCAATTAATCCCAGTAGGAATGAAGTTATGAACGGTATAGATGGCATGTAAACATCACTGTCTATCCTAGGGAGGTTTCAGTGGTAGTAATTTTTTGAACCACTTTTTCCTTTATTACGACCCACTTGAGTTTTCGATCCTGGTCATTTTTGGTTTTATATCTTAAATGAATTCATAAAATGGATGGATGGAGTGGATTCCTCACAAACATCGTGGTGGGCCCCACCTTGATTTCTAGCGCAAGAACTTCCTGGGAAAGCCTTTCACAGGAAATCCAGGTCGATCCCCATCCGTATCCGAAACGTAAGTCGATTGGCTGGTGTAACACATAACTATATAGCTGCTGTATTGACGTCAACAAAATATGTGGGTCTTATCATGAGGTATGTGTTATATCCAAACTGTCCATCCATTTGGCGAGCTCGTCCTAAGGCTTGAGATGAAAAATAAGACAGATCTAAAGATAAAGTGGACCACACTGCAAACAACAACAGGGGATTTAACATCTACCATTGAAACCCTTTTGAGGGTCACAGAAGTTTTGGATCAACATGAATTTTGTTTTTCCTCTTCATATGGGTATTTATGACCTTATGAATAGATTGGATGGAAAATATACATTATGGTGGGCCCTACAAATGTTTTAATGGTGAAAATCATTATCTCGTTGCTATTTTCAGTGTGGTCCATTTGAGCTTTGGATATGATTCATTTTTTGGTTAATGATCTAAAATAATATCTAAAATTTGATGAACAGTTTGGATATAATAAATACATCATTGTGGGACTCATGTAACTTTGACCTATGATCCTTATAACATGATAACATCGACCGTTATAATGTTACAACCATGAACTGCACATGTCACGTAACAACCACGACCCATATAACATGACAACCACGACCCATATAACATGACAATCACGATCTATATCAACCATGACCCACGTAACATGACAACCACGACTCATATAACATGACAATTACGACCCATGACAACCACGACCTGGGTGACAACCACGACCCATATAACAAGACAACTACGACCCATAACAACAACGACCCATATAACATGATAACTACAACCCATGACAACCATGACCCATATAACATGACAACCACGACCCATGAAAACCACGACCCATATAACATGACAACCTCGACCCTTGTTACATGACAAACACGATCCATTTGAAGGGTTGTGGTTCACATGCACAATGGATCGTGGTTTTCATCCACAAAAGGTCATAGTTGACAACAACAATCCATAGTGCATGTGAACCGCAACCAATATAACATGACAACCACGACCCAATGGCAAGGGTCGTGGTTGTAATGTGGTAAGGATCATGGTTGTAATGTAGTATGAGTCGTGGTTATTAGGTTGATGTAATCAATAATTTGTTTATTTTTAAATAATAGGAGTCTAGGCCCACCATGGGGTGATCTATTCCGTCCACCTTGTCGGCCAACTCGTCGTGGGGCCAAAAAGTCTTAACTAGGGTACTGTCCACTTCTAACAAACATCACAGTGGGCTTAAAAAGTTTCAATGTTGGGTGTCATTATCACCATTATTTTATATTATGTTGCTCACACTAGCTCTAGATCAGGCTGATATTTGGGCCCTAGCCCTAAAATGACATGGCAAGAAGAATGGGCGGCATGGATTATACACATACATCAGTATGGGCCCCACGAGTTGGGTCTTGCCCACACCTAAAAAAGGCACAATACACGTCACGTTCTTGATATTAAATATGACATAACTTCTTATTCATTGAAAAACTGTACAACTATTGAACCAAAGACAAAGGGCATTTTGGTCCAAGTAATTTTTGAAAGCTTGTCCGAAGGCCACTCTTAGAATATTTGAAAGGTTGAATCTTTTTAAGGAATTTGACCATACATCGAGGCCAGTACTGTTAATTTCCTTTTTTTTCTGTAGATTAAAAATGCCTTGAAATTTTCCTAGATTGACGGTCCTAACCCAGCCGTTTGTGGCCAACAAACAGATGGTGACGAGAAAAGGTTGAACGAAGGTTCATATTCAATTGAGTAAACAAGACTAAATATCAAAGGCTAGGATCTTTCAATCTGAGAGATCTTAAGGGAATTATGCATTTGCAGTGTTGGTCAAGGGATCTATAGTTTCGGCCATCTAACCAAGGGTCCCACATACAAAGAATACTGAGCCTACCTAGTGATTGAATCAGCTTGATTTTTATCCTTCTGATTGTTATCATGGAGAGTAAATGTTGAATGGATTGGATGTCATACACATCTCGTGGGCCATAATGCTCAAGTTCATAGGGACGTTAGAAACGTCCAAAATCTTTTAAATGGCATACAGGATGGCCCATTATCTATCTAAACCGTTGAGTCATTCATACAATTACTAGGAGCAAGCCTTGCAAAAATGATGCCAATTAAGTGGTCTAAGCTTCCCATTGTCTAAGCCGTTGAATCATCCATTACAACCAGGAGCAAGATGTACCAAGACAATGTGCTTCCCATCAATAGCATGAAAATGGATGGTTAAGAATGGATTTCACAGGCATCATGGTGAGCACACCCAAGCCGTCCACCATTTTGCTAGCACGCACAGTTTCCGAGACTCTCTACATGCATGTATATAGTTAGGATTTTGACCATACTCTTATCGTTGTGTGGTTAAATTCTGGAAAGATGTTAGAAGTTCTAAATATTCTAAGGGTAGCCTTTGATAGGTCTTGAGAAGTTTTTAAGATCAAATTGCGCGCCCTTATTTTTGGTTTAGTAGTTGAATGGTTTTTAGGGCCCGTTTGATTTTCCATGATACATGTAAAATCACGGTAAATAAGTGTCATGCCTCGAAATTCAAATACAGAATATGCACCCTTAGACTCGAGTTTCGAATCGTAACTCATAAATAAAGCATACTAACTTCATTACATTATACGATTATTCAGAGGTAAAAGTAATATTCATTTTATTACATTCCAAGTAGGTCCAATCACGATTATTCACACAAAATGATTTAAGCATCAACATCTGCTCATTCTTAACATTTATAAACATTCAATTAGCATAAATTAGGCATCATTCACCAATTAATACAGCTTACTAATGAATACTTGCAACAGACCTAAATCAATTCAATTAAATAAAATCAATCAAATATTTAAAAATCCTACAACTAATATCAGCATTCATTATATATAAATCAGATAATCCTAATTAATTTTAATTAAGAACGATCCAAATGCGGTCAATTCATCTTCTCACAAATATGGTCACATCTCACGTGTGTCATGCACCAGTTTAGTCATAACTTCTTGTTCCTATGCCAACTCATTAACTAATTTCTTATCTGCACAATTTTTTTCATCAATAAAAATGTAAGGTGGGCAGGTTTAGTGAGAAAACCTAGCATGGTTCATGTTTATTGAAAATAAGAATAATATGAACAGATTATGCATAATAATATGGATGCAATGATGTATAAATGCATCAGATGAGATGATCGTCCATCTGCTTGGGTTGAAAATTGTCAACCCGCATCCACCATTGGGTAAGCTTCCACCTTTCGGTAGGCTTGGGCATAGCCCGCATCTGGTAACGCTCTACCAGGATCGACATATCTTCCAGGAAGGGCCCCTAAGATCGACCATGCATTATATAAATACAATGAATAATGGATAATGTATAAATGTATCATTTTCATAACTATCATAGATACTTGTCTTGATAAGTAAATTCAACGTACAATTATTATAATTCATGTAATATGGCACGGATTAACATATAATTTACCTCATCATATAATATTACAACAAAATAATCAAATTAGTACATCAATCAATCAAACCATCATAAATAATTTATTTTAATTTCAATAAATCATGGGACATGTTGGGTTACTCACCTGATTCTAGTAGTGTAAAATCTATAAGGTAATTGAGTTAGTTTGAATTCAAAGATCGTATCAATTATATCAGTGATATTGTTATTCATTGAGTTATATTACACAGTGGGGCCCACCTTTTATTAACATCCTAGTTGGCCAACCCTAAATGATCAAATAATTAAAATTTCATATATAACGTATTTATTAAATTCAATTATCAAGATTTAGATTTTTTTTAAAATCTTGAAATTAAATGGAAAATGATTGATCTGGGTGGCCCATCGGATTATTGAATCATCCATATTCTTGAGATCTTAGCATATTTTACATCTATACATTAGATGAATGGTATGGATCTAATTACACATACATCGATGACCCATCTCGACCTTCTACGTCAAGCAATACCAACACTTACACAAAAATATGAGCTTTCATCATTAAACATTTTCATATCTGATCAGTGTGACCCATCCGATGGTCAGATTAATTTGAAAGTTTATGCCCTTGTATATTTTGGCCTTAGGGATCATATGATCCGTACAAATCTAATATGATTCGACCAAATGCACACTAATCCATCTCCGTGACAAGAAACTTCGCATTTAATTTTAGACTTTTATAATCTTTACATCATATATACCCACAGATTAATGCAATGAACGTGTGGCCAATTCACACCGTTCATTACATACATCGAGTCAAATTATATTAACTGTACAAAAAAAAGTAATGAGATTTTCTATAGGTCTTCCTATCTTTTTTGTTCTATATCCCTTTTTAAAAAAAATTCTCTTGAAAAGCACATCCTCTCTTATTCTGAATTTGAAATTTTTCTAACATTTGATATAAAAAAAAATTATTATTACCACTCTAAGAATTGATCCATTGACCTCTCTCTCTATACTAAAAAAGTCTCTACTAACTCAACTATTGACTTATTTTTTAATTTTTAATTAAAATAAATTAAAATAAAATATTTAAATATTTATTTTATTTTTTAGTGCACCAAAATTTAGAGTTATTACATTGTACCCTCTTAAAAATAAAATCTCCTCCTCCAGATTTGAAAACTAGAATTTCAAAAGTTTTTTATTTTTGACGCTAGTTATGATGACATTATGGATAGCTCTAGATACTAGATTGGTCTCTTAATTTTTATTTTTTATTTTTAGTAATGAATTTGTAATTATGTAAAATTTTGTCAAAAACTAAGGTCCATCAGACTGTACACACATTCCGACACCCCACCCTTCCTGTCTTATCTTATTGACATGGTGAGGATCATACCGGTTACAAGGACTTGGAGTATACACTCCACGGAGGTTGCAACATGTGGATTCAGTCTTGCAACCATTTCCAATGGGGAGAGCATAGCATTGGGCCCAGCACTGGCTATGATCTCGAATACCTTTAGATCGACCATGGCTCACAGGACCATTAGGAGGCAGATGATGTCTGCTAGACTGATGGCCATTAAACATTTTGTATGACTATGGATGTCCATCTTATGCAAATGCTTCTGGTGTGATGGGATTTTTGACCCGTCATTGACCGGTCGTGAGCCCTGCTCAACCGATCGTGGGCTGGTGTACGACCAGTCGTGGAGTCGTGACCTAATACGACTCAAAGTCCAGCGAGTGCGGACTATTTTTCTCCGAGATGCTCAATCGGTCGTAGGTGGTTCACGACCGGTCGTAGGTGGCGCTCGAACGGTCGTAGGTAATTCACGACCAGTCGTAGGTGGTGCTCGACTAGTCGCGGACTCGTCTCTACCGGTCATGGTTACGCAGATTCATTCCGCGGTTTTGTGCGAATTTCATTTCGCAAGTCCTTTCGCAACTGGGATGGGGAAAGGAGTTTTCTAAAGCTATAAAAAGGAGTTTCTAAGGTTTTTTTAAGAAGGATGGTGTACAAGAAAAACACAAGAGAGATATCAAAGGTGTAAGAGAGAGAGAAAGAGAGAGAGGAAGCTTGTGGAAGGGAGGTTATGCTCGTAGAGGTGATCTACCATATCTCAACACTTCTACGTCCTTGTAATCGGTGAGATCTCTCTGTTTTCTTTGTTTCTTTTACTGTTTATTCACTCCTGCTTAAGTGATGAAAGTTTGATCATAGCAAGGTGTGCTTGTAATCATTTGTAATATTCTACTTCATAGTGGATTCTTAATCTGGACAAGGTCTCACGGTTTTTACCTCTTTGAGAATTTTTCACGTAAAAATCTCGTGTGGTGTATGATTATTGCTTTGATTTATTTCATTACTTTATTATCCATAATTCTGGTTTGCTTCGGGAGGCTAAATCCTAAGATTTTGTGCAAGGCCCCCAACAAAGTGGTATCAGAGCTTAAGTTCATTGAATGGGTAGGATCAGTTTAGAATTATGGAAGGTGGCTTATCAAGGATGATCAGCCTCAATGGTTCTAACCGGACCATATGGAAGGTGGCTCATCAAGGATGATCAGCCTCAATGGTTCTAACTGGACCATATGAAGGCTAAGATGGAGGACTTGCTTTATTACAAAGATCTATATTCTCCAATTTTAGACATATCAGCAAATCAAAGGATATGTCTGATGATGATTGGAAGAAGATGGTCCGGAAAGCGGTGGGGTTTATTAGATAATGGTTGGATGATTCTGTATTCCACCATGTGTCTACGGAAACCTCAGCCACTAGGCTATGGCTAAAATTAGAAGGGCTGTATAAGAGGAAGACAGCTGGTAATAAGATTTTTCTGATAAGGTAACTTGTGAATGTCAAGTTCAAGGATGGTGGTTCCGTGGCCGAGCACATGAATGAGGTCAGCAATATAATGAACCAACTCTCCTCTATGAAGATGGTCCTGGATGATGAATTGCAGGCTTTGTCATTGCTTAGTTCGTTGCCTGACAGTTGGGAGACATTGGTGTGTCTCTAAGTTTCACGCCCCAAACCCGAAAATCGGATTCATAGGAATTCCGATCGCCGAATCCGGTGCCGACAGCCTTCGTAGTACCCCATTCTTGGCTCCTAGCATTCATATGCCAGATTTCTGATCATGGGATCCTACAAGGAGAATTTTTTTATATACATTTAACTAGTAATAAGCATAACCACAAGTTTACCCAAATCATAAAGGCAACATCATCATCACATATCCACTAATATAATCATTTGAATACAATGCTGAAAGGGAAATATATATGTCAAAATCAAAGCTCCAGAAAATAGCTGCATGCTCCAAGCTCAATGCTGCTGCAACCTAACATCACCTGCACGCATTTATCGTGCATAAGCTTATAGAAAGCTTAGAGGGTGGTGTAAGTGTGTATAAGAGATAAGTGCTAAGTATTCAATACAATATCATAATCATACAATACTGAAAAGCTATTAATCCATAAACCATACAATGACTGAATAAGCAGAAACACTGATAAGAGCAGGAATTATCAGCGTAAACAGAAATACTGACAAGATTATAATCATGCGATAATAGAATAAGCGGAAGTATGAACAAGTCCATAAGTTAATCAATATCAGAATACGCAATATAAGATAGCTATGCAAATGATGAGTCATAGATAATCAAATGTCGAATGACAAGGATATAATGTAATACACAATTCGAAAGAGCTAACAAATATCATCACTCTCATTTAAGTCACAGGAATATAGAAACATAACAACCCACAATGTCACACGCCGAAGATGTAATGGAATATGCAGTATATGGTGCTAATAGAATGACCATGCTTGAGTGTGATGTCGAGATGATAGTATGTAGTATCGCAGGCTATGGGGTCCACCACAAGGAACCTCTATCCAAACCAGTCCCATACCTAAATTTGGATAGTCTGACTCAACGTGGTAAACTCTTGATCTCAGGTTAGTCGCGCGCCCAACTGAAATTCTTGCCATAACGAAGATACACAACAATTAGTTACGCACCACCATCCCGAGTGGATAATGAATGGATGAATGAATGAGTATACAACTCCTACTCAGTAGCCTGTCAGCACAGTAGCTTGCTAACCGCTAGTAGCTCTCCCAGTGTGGTAGCTTGCCCAGGCCTCAACCCCGCCCACATCAGCGTCTGCCCACGTGCGCCCTCCCACATGCACAACAGTGACGGGGTGTCATAATATCATGTCAGTCCTCATATCAGTACGGTTCCTCTCTGGAAAAATCATCAGGATCTATTACACTTCACACCACATGCCGCCCCAATCAAGCGCACAACTGGGTAAGTGAAAAAGACCTCACTATCCTTCTATCAATAGTCTGTCAATACCTACCCGGCTCACCGATAGCGGACCCATTCATCGAGCTGGTCAAACTCAGCCTAGCCATGCCTACTCCCTAGGGCGGGTAAGGCCGCACCCCCTTTTAACCGACCACAACATAGTGGAGAGCGCAGCCATCTGGTAATCGGCACTCAACGCTCATCTACCCACTCGGTTTAGACGTTGGAGCATTCTTTAAAACCAAGATGGTATTTAGGAATTTTCACCCAGGGCAATCCATGGCGGCCCGATGCTCGAACATATTTTCGGTGTCCCATCTGGCCATCCACGATATGCCTGTGGAGGCTACGGCCCTGATGTCACTAGGGCGTACAGTAATCACAACACAATGCAAGATGCATGAGTCATACAATCCAATCATGCATCAATCCTGCGCATGTCATGCGCTCATGTGAGATAATCTCCACCTATCAGGGAGTCTCACATCATCCTGCCCAATGACATATGCAATGGTCAATCACATCTCATAACAAACATGCAGATGATGTGAATGGGCATGTATCATGATGTTATGATGTCACATACTCATAAACTGTATCAATAACCGGCGTCTACAATGTGGACTTTTAACCAACATTGCCCCCAAGGAATGGCCCACATAGAATCAAATATATAATGGGCACATAGCCTCACACAAGGGCCAAATATACGAAACAGGTGGGCCCTGGTCATGGGCCTAACACATATCACAATGGGCCTTGCCCATAGGCCTCAAATACATCTGGATGGGTCGCACCCATGGGCCTCAGATATATCACAATGGGCCTTAAATATACTTCATAGGTGAGTCACATACCTGGGTCTAATACACATCAGTATGGGCTACATCATATGGGCCTAATATACATCACTATGGCCACAACCCATGGGCTTTAAATACACAATAAGTGGGCCCTACATATGGGCCTCAAATATATACCACGGGTGAGCCTCAATGGACGGGTCACCAATACAACAAGATGAGCCTAATGATATGGACCCCATAAATATATCGAATAGGCCGCACCAATTGGGCCTTACATACATTGCAATGGGCCATGACCCATGGGCCTTGCATACATCACAATGGGCCTTGCAACATGGGCCTCACATATATTTAAGGTGGGCCTCAACAACGGGCCTCATACACATACACATCAAGGTGGGCTTCAACAACGGCCCTCATACACATCAAGGTGGGCCTCAACAACGAGCCTCATAAAGGTGGGCCTCAACAACAGGCCTCATACACATTAAGGTGATCCTCAACAACGGGCCTCATACACATCAAGGTGAGTCTCAACAACGGGCCTCATATATGTCCTTAGCAACAGGCTACAAATATATCAAGATGTGCCTAATCAATCATATGGGCTAAATCAATCAAATGGCCGATACGAGCAGGCCGATCAAATGGACCGATACAAATGGGTTGTGCGTTATGGAGTTATACTAAGCATGTTATAAAGTAATGCCTTATCCTTACAACGCAGCTGGCCTAGACGGCTTGCATACAACAAGTACGGGCCTACCAATGGGCCCTAAGGAGAGTCGTAATGCGGACATTTAACCAACATTATACTCGCAATGTGGACGTCAAACCAACATTGCTCCCAAGGTGTAGCCCGTAGTGAATAACATTACGTAAACCAGGTTGGGATCACACATTACAATGGACCTTAGGTACACCCCATTGGGCCTTAAATACATCAAATGGGCCATGTCATATGAGCCTTTTACTCATCAAATGGGCCACATCAATGGGCCGCACCAATGGGCCTTATGTGCATTGCAATGGGTCATAACCCATGGGCCTTAAATTGCATCAAATGGTTCTCGACCCATGGGCCTTATACATATCAAATGGGCCTAATCCCAGTGGCTTTAAAATACATCAAATGGGTCCAATCCCATGGACTTTGGAACACATCAAATGGGTCCACTCTATGGGCCTTAAATTACATCAAATGGGCCTAATCCCATGGGCCTTGGAACACATCAAATGGGTCCACTCTATGGGCCTTAAATAGTTCAATAACTAGCTACATTCATGAAACCAATTAAATTCAACTATGGTGGGCTTCAAAAGTGCATTCATTAAGCCCAACATTTAAGAAACTAAAGGTATAAATCATTTCCTCTAAGATCTTTATAATATGGTGAGCCCCACTCCTCAAAATTTCAGCCCAAGGCCAGCATAGTTATAATATGTTGCTGTCCTAAATTTTGGCACTCCATTGGAGTGGGTCTAAGGCCTCTAAAACTCTGAAAATTGAGGGCCAAGGTCCCTCATCATGCATACAATGAGAGAAAATCCAAAAAGGTGGCCCACCATCAGAAGAAATATTTTTGAATTATGGTTTTTTATCAAGGCATATTATTGTACTGCACAGCAGAAAAAATCTGAGAGTCCAACCATCTTGGCCCATTCTTTTGGATACCCAAACGGGGTCACTTGAAGCTGAAAATTCACAGAGTGATACTTCCATAGGTGGGTCACACCCCCACAAAATTTCATAATTTTTAAATATCTATAAGTATTTTAATTAATTTAAACAAAACATACTGTCCAGAAAAATCGGACAGACCTAGACGTCCCAACGTGGTGGGTCAGCCCGGCCCTCACCACGGTGTGTACAGGGGTCCATTGGCTCTGAAATTTGGTAGGTGGGTTCTAACATAAGTGGACCACACTCCTAAAAAATTTTAAAATTTTTAAACATCTATAAATATTTTAATTCATTTACATAAATCAATCTATCCTGAAAATCGGACTGATCTGGACAACATATTATAATGGGCCGGTCCCGCCATCACCATGGTGTGTACAGGCTTCCATTGGCCCCAAAATTTTATAGGTGGGTCATACCATAAGTAGGCCACTCCCCTGAAAATTTTTATAATTTTTAAACACCCATAGGTATTTTAATAAATTTTAAAAATCTAACTGTTCATGGTAGAATGTTGCTGGAACAGTGCAGAAAATCCAGACTATCCACCTCACTTGGACCACACCTTTGGGACCCCAATGAAGGTCAGTTGGGGCTAAAATTTGGGGGACATCAAGATGAGATCCCCACCTTTTAGAAAATTATATTTAATAGGTATGAATAATCCCCTAAACAGTCTCAAAATCTGGTCCAAAAACAACCAGAAACTGTCCGGAAAATTCTGGACAGCAACATGTACTTAAATAAAATTTATTATATAAGTTAAATAAAAAGGGAAATACATTAATGGGCCACACACATCAGGAAATAAATTGAGGGAAAAGAGAGATAGAAGGATAATCCGGCCATAGGGAAAGGGGTCCGCCACTATTGAGTCCTCCCAAGATCAATCACACCCGCACATCATACTTAGATTTACATTTACAACATGGATCTTGCACATGCATGGCTTATAATTAAAATGCATGGTGAGGATGTCATCCCCACCATGGTTATAAGGTCTAGATAATCCAAACATAATATGATATAAAATAAAACTAACATGATGGGGCTCATAGAGAAAGGCCTCATGCATGGATCATGCATGCATAAGGTAGGCCATTAGGCCACAACCATGGGATTGTGTGGGATCTTCACCATTGATTGGTGGGTCATAAACTTTTCTCATGAAAGAAAGAAAACATCTAGGCTATAGAAATCATATTTTTTTACATCTAGAGGAGCACCCACCGTTCGATCTTCTTGCTCCTATGAGTTCCTTAGCACCTTAGCTTTTATTCCAATGGAGGAGATGGGGAATGGATGGTTAGGATGGGAAATCATGGGGTAGGAAAGTAGGCTACACTTAAAGTTTTGAAAGAGAGGGAGAGGCTTGGAGAATTCTCATACGTATGGGAATTCTCTCCTTAGATTTTTTTGAGTTTAAAAATGAGAAAGAGAAAGAGAGGGTTGTAAAGGGAGAGAGAGATGGGTGATGGATGTGGTGAGTGATGGGTGTAAGAAAATCTTGACTTTTGTGACCATTTGTGTAAGAAAAGCATGAGTGGTGTAAGAACTTTTTGACTTTGAGGGCTTTTGGTGTAAGAGAGGTATGGGCTTGTAAGAGATTCTTGACTTTTGTAGTTGCTTGGGAATGGGTGAAAGGTGATGTGTACTTGACATGTACTTGACATGTGATGGATTAATGAATTGATGGATTGATGTGACACCTCGTAGAGATTCTCTTGAGTTTCACAATACGTGGCGTTTTCTTCGCACCAAACGTTGGCCCACATCTCTTGACCAAGGTATCGCCTTGGCGCGCAAGTCATGGCATCGAAACCGCAGCGATGGCGCGGTCGCTATGGTAAAGGTCTTGGGTTGAGTCGATACGGGTTGACGACATACGAATCAGGGTTGCACGCAAATATTGGTTAAGGGTCGAAGGTTGCAGGATTTCTACCGGTAAGACCGTGGAAGTCTATGGAACGGTACGGTTTAGGATACGGGGCTTACACTAAGTAACTCCGTACCAAACGGAAGATATCCATGGAACAAGTGACTATCTGTCTCTTCAATGAGGAGACAATGAGGAAGTCTCAGGGGTCTACTCAGTAAAAGGCCCTTATAACACAGGAATGGGGGAGAGGAAAGAAAAGAAAGGGCGGGAAGGCCTGAGATAAATCAAGAGGCAAGTCGAGTAACAGAAAAGATGTTTAATGTTGAAATTGTGGCAAGAAGGGCCACTATAAGCATGAATGTCGTAAGGCTAAGAACAACAAGAAAGGAAAAGGAAAGGAGAAAGAAGATGAATCAGATTCCACTGCGATCGCTTCAGATAGCGACATTATAGTTATTCTTTCTGTAAATCATGATGTATGTCTCACGGCTACAAGTCAGGACACCGACTGGGTGATAGACTCGAGAGCCTTTTTTCATGCGACTCCACGCAGGGATTTCTTCATAAGCTACAAATCAGGTGACTATGGGACCGTGAAGATGAGAAATTCTTGCATATCGAAGATCATAGGAGTCAGTGATATTTGTGTGAATACCGATGTGGGTTGCACATTGGTTCTCAGGGATGTGAGGCATATCACAGACCTTCGCCTCAACTTGATGTCGACGGGAAGGTTGGATAATGATGGCTATGAAAGTCGATTTGCTGGTGGTTGCTGAAGCTCATTAAGGGATTGTTGATCATAGCCAGAGGAAATAAGTGTTGCACCCTGTATAAGGCAAGTGTCAGTATATGTAAGGGTGGGTTGAACGTAGCGGAAGATTCAGCTATTAACATGGGGCACAGGCGTCTAAGTCACATGAGTGTAAAAGGGCTTCAACTATTAGCAAGGAAGTGACTCCTTCCAGACGTGACAGGTATGCCTCTCAAAACCTGTCTTGATTATTTATCAGGAAAATAGCATAGAGTTTCATTTGTTAAAACTGCTTCTCATGTTAATAAATTGTATGCATTAGATTTGGTTTATTCTGATGTTTGTAGTCTTATGAGGACAAAAACCTTAGGTGGGGTATTGCATTTTGTTACTTTTATAGATGATGCATCTAAGAGAATTTGAGTTTATGCTTTAAATCCAAGGACGAGGTCTTTGGTGTGTTTAAATTGTTTCATGCTATGGTCGAGAGAGAGATAAGTAGATCATTAAAGTGCATCTGCATTGACAATGGTGGTGAATACATTGGTGACTTTCATGAGCACCGCAAGTCCCTGGGTATATGGCATGAACAGACGGTTCCCAAGTCCCCCAGCATAATGATGTAGCTGGTCGAATGAATCACACCATTGTTGAGAGAATCAAATGCATGTTATTCCATGCAAAATTGCCCAAGACATTTTGGGGTGAAGCAATGCACATGGCGGTGTATCTGATAAACAGGTCTCCATCAGCCCCGTTAAATGGAGAAGTACCTGAGAAGGTATAGACTGGACATGATCCATCGTACAGTCATCTCAGGATATTTGGATGCAGGGCATCCATTCACATACTAAAGGACGAGAGGTCCAAGCTCGTTATGAAGATCAGGCAGTGTGTGTTCTTAGGGTATGGTGATGAAAAGTTCAGTTATAGATTGTGGGATTCAACCATGAGGAAGCTCGTTAGGAGCAAAGATGTGGTTTTCTTTGAAGATCAGTGTATAGAAAACATTGGTAAGCTAGAGAAGAACCAACCTAGTTTAGGTGAGCTAGAGTACATGGATCCGGTTATTCCTCTTGTGGTTCCTGATAACGGGAGAATACAACAAGGTATAGAGGACGAGGGAGTTCTTTCAGAAGATGGACCAGGGGAGCAGCCCCCACTTGATCCACTTGTTGAGCCACAGGTGAGGAGGTCATGTAGGGACAGACACTCTTCCAAGAGGTACTCGCCGCATGAGTATATTATGCTGACTGATGGGGGAGAGCCAGAAGATTATTCTGAAGCCCTAGTCGACGAGCATAATGAGGAGTGGTTGAAAGCTATGCAAAAGGAGATGGAATCCTTGCACAAGAACCACACCTATGACATGGTGAAACTGGCTAAGGATAAGAAAGCTTTGAGTAACAAGTGAATGTTCAGAAAGAAAGTTGAGTAGAAGAATTCACAGATAAAGTTTAAGGCCAGACTTGTGGTGAAAGAGTTTGGTCAGAGGAAAGGCATAGACTTCGAGAAAATATTCTCATCAATTGTGAGGATGACATCTATACGGGTGTTGCTTGGTTTGGCGGCTAGCATGGATCTGGAGATAGAGCAGTTAGACGTTAAAACTGCTTTCCTCCATGGTAGCCTGGAAGAAGAGATCTATATGCACCAACCAGAGGAGTTCGAAGTCAAGGGCAAATAACATATGGTGTGTAGGCTGAGGAAGAGCTCGTATGGGCTAAAACAAGCTCTACAGCAATGGTACAAGAAGTTCGATTCATTCATGTTACAACATGGGTATGACAGAATGGAGTCGGACCACACGTAAGTTCTCAGATGATGATTTCTTAGCTCTACTGTTATACATTGATGACGTGCTCATCATGGGAAAAGACATAAAGAAGATCGACAGGCTGAAACAGGAGCTGGACAAGTCGTTTGCGATGAAAGACTTGGGCCCGGCTAAACAGATCCTAGGAATGGAGATAACCCGTGATAAAAGCAGCAAGAAACTTTGGCTATCACAAGAACGGTATATTGAGAAAGTCCTAAAGCGATTCAATATGAATGCAGCGAAGTCGGTCAATACTCCACTGGATGGTCATTTCAGATTGAGCGACAGGCAGTGTCCTAAGATGAAGGAAGAGGTGGAAGAGATGCAGAAGATACCTTACGCATCTGCTGTAATAAGTTTGATGTATGTTATTGTGTATACACGCCTAGACATAGCATATGCGGTTGGTGTAGTCAGCTGGTATCTTGTCAATCCTAGCAAAGAGCATTGGACAGCGGTGAAATAGATACACGGTATCTAAGAGGCCCATCTAGGTTGAGCCTATGCTATGGTGACGATAAACCTGTGTTAGAGGGCTACACAGATACAGATATGTCAGGTGACATAGACTCCAGGAAGTTTACATCGAGATTTATGTTCACGTTTGAAAGGGGAGCGGTTTCTTGGCAGAGCAAGCTACAGAAGGTCTTAACATTATCGACGATAGAGGCCGAGTATATTGCAGTCACAGAGGCATGTAAAGAGATGCTTTGGATGAAGAGCTTCCTACAGGAACTTAGCTTGAAGCAGAGTGTTATAAACTTGAGCACGTAGTCTATTGCGATAGTCAGAGTGCTATACACTTAAGCAAGAATCCAAGTCAGCATTCCAAGTCGAAGCACATAGAGATTCAGTATCACTGGATCAGGGATACTTTGGAACAAAAGGTGTTACAGCTTGAGAAGGTCCACACAGACGATAATGGGTCAGACATGATGACCAAAGCTTTGCTCAAGGGAAAGTTTGAAGTTTATAGAAACCAGATTGGCTTGAAGAAGGTGAATCCCTCCTGGGTCAAAAAGGGAGAGATTTGATGAGGTTTTTGACTCGTCGTCAACCAGTCGTGAGCCCTGCTTGACCGGTCGTGGGCTGGCGTACGACCAATCGGGGAGTCGTGCCCAAACATGACTCAAAGTCCAATGAGTGTGGACTATTTTTCTCCGGGGTGCTCGACCGATTGTAGGTGGTTCATGACCCGTCGTAGGTGGCGCTCGACCAGTCGTGGACTCGTCTCGAGCGGTCGTGGTTACGTATATTCGTTCCGCGATTTTATGCGGATTTCGTTTCGCAAGTCCTTTCGCAACTGGGATGCGGAAAGGAGTTTCCTAAAATTATAAAAAGGGGTCTCTAGGGTTTTCCTAAGAAGGATGGTGTACAAGAAAAACACAAAAGGGATATCAAAAGTGTAAGAGAGAGAGAAAGCTTGTGGAAGGGAGGTTATGCTCGTAGAGGTGATCTACCATATCTCAGCGCTTTTACATCCTCGTAATCAGTGAGATCTCTCCGTTTTCTTTGTTTCTCTTACTGTTTATCCACTCCTGTATGAGTGATGAAAGTTTGATCATAACAAGGTGTGCTTGTGATCAGTTGTAACATTCTACTTCATAGTGGATTGTTAATCTGGACGAGGTCCCGTAGTTTTTACCTCTTTGAGGATTTTCCACGTAAAAATCTCTTGTGTGGTGTGTGATTGTTGTTTTGATTTATTTCATTGCTTTATTATTCATAATTCTGGTTTGTTTCAGGAGGCTAAATCCTAAGGTTTTTGTAGTGTTAAAGTCCCTATTATATACGCTAATACACTAATCCCCTAATAACTTAAGCTTTTACAGAAAGTGGTTATCTAACATGGTATCAAGGTGAAAGTCTTGTGTTCAAAGCTTGAGAGTACCAAATATGTCTTCCCAATGCATTTGAGAATAAAATTTTCATATTTATTTTCAACGTTATGAGATAGATACAGATTTTTAATATTTTTTAAAAAATAAAATAAAAAAGAGATCATATTCGTACTGGTAACTGTGGTGGCCATTATGACCACTATTACCATTACCAAATACCTTGATTAGGTCTAATAAATATTTTATTAGCTACCATGCAAATATGACAATGGTAACTAATTAATCATTAGCCTTTTAACTTGGGAAAGTGGATTGCCTATGGCCTGGGTGACATGGCCCAAGCTCTATAAGGCCCACCATAATATGTGTTTTATATGCACTGTCCATGTGTTTTGCCTGCTCATTTAAGGGCATGAGCGTAAAAATGATGCATATCGAAATCTTAAGTGGACCACACTGCTAAAAAATAGTAGGGATTGAATGCCCACCATTGAAAACTTCTCAGGGGACAGAAGTTTTGGACCAATCTTGTATTTGTATTTCCCTTCGTATGGGACTGTGTGATCTTATGAACAGGATGGATGGCAAATAAAACATCGCGGTAGGTCCTAAGAAGTTTTCAACAATGAGCGTTCAATCCCCAATGTTTTTTGTTGTGTGGTACACTTGAACTTTGGGTTGCATCAAATTTAGACTCGTGACTGAAAATGAACTAGCAAAATGGATAGAAGGTTTAGATAAAACACATACATCATGGTGGGCCCATAGAGGTTGGGCCACATTGTGCCGCAAGGATATCCCTATGGCACCTATCAACCCACTTCCTTAATTTGGAGGGAGCAGATTAGGTGTGGCCCAGTCTCAGCCAAGATGGTGCAGCCCTTACCGTGGGGCCCACCTTGATGTATGTATTCCATAGCCAGGCCATCAAGGTTCATTTCAGGGCATGAGCCCACAAATGAAGCATATCCAAATCTCAGGTGGACTATACCTTAGGAAACAGTGATGATTGACCATTAATATCTTCCTGTCAGTCATTGGATCAAGATAATATTTTTTAACTTTTTCCTTCATCCAAGCTTTTAACAAGTTGGATGACAATTAAATATTATGGTGGGCCCTGAGAAGTTTTTAATGGTGTGATATTCAATCAAACAGCAGTGAGTGGCATGCAAAAATACTGTCATGTCGGGTCACCAAGAATATCTCTAGCGATTAGATGATGAGATTTGATTGGATCACTTGGCGCTCCAAAGAACATGCTTTGTATGAGCTCCATTTCCGAGGAAAACAAATGACATAGCTGAGGAATAGTTTTATAGTGACCAAGGTGAAAATGGTCGAAGATCTCCCAGGTGGGCAGTCCCAACCTTGCCCTTTGTGGCCCACAAACATATGGTTAGGAGAAGAGGTACAAAAATGATCTACATTTAGTAAAATAAGAAAGGCCAAATATTGAAGGGCTAGAATCTTTCAATCTGAAAATTTTCAATAGCATTATCAATTTGCAGTTGGTCCACCAGATTGACGGTCGGATCATCTAAACATGGTCAAAGAATCCCCTTCATTAGTGAACTGTATTTTTGGTGATGAGCATGACCTAGTAATTATTTATTTAAAAATAAGTGAAAAATTGTATATATCCCCAAGTCTTTCAAGCATTTGTTCGATATCTCTTGCTTTTTTTATTCTTGAAATTTGTAGCATACCAAGCTCATGACAATTTATATCTCTTGCTTTTTTTTGAAATTTGTGGCATACTAAGCTCATGACAATTTATAAATATCTCCCTGATGGGCTTTTATCACCCACTACTTCCAAATTGCACGATATAGCTATAAAAAGGAAATGACCAAAATGTCCTTACCACCTGCTTTAAATTTGAGCCTTTAAAAAAGGTGGGTTGAGTCCGACATGGAAGGGAAACTACATTAAATTAAAGGAAACTATATTCTTTTTGGTATAGAATACATGATTTCAATCAGGCCCTTAGTTATAAAAATACTCTCACGAGCCACTATAAAAATCATGCCTACCAATAAGTTGCGTGGCCCACCTGAGTTTCGGATCAGGTTGCTTTTTGGAATGTCACTTCATCTTAATGATTTGCACCTGATGAATGGATTGGATGGAATATAAATACTATCGTTTGCCACATTCACAATCTACAATCTGTGGTTGGTGTTCCCTCCCTCTCCATTGTTCCCTATAGTGTGACCAACCTCAGTTTATATATATATATATGAGGATGAATTTTGGCTGCTAGGCTTAAAATCCAGGGACGCACCCGATGTCCCGTGACGAGTGAGCCCAGCTCAATTGTTGTAGGCACTACGTACAACAGGTGGTGTAGGGGATTCGGGTCCAACATAAGCAGGCAACTCACCTGGTTAAAGAATTTGATGAAAGATACGATAGTCCGGCCCACACACAAACCTATGGTGGGTATCCCATCCCCATTGTTCCCTATGGTGTGGCCCACCTGAGAGCAGAACCTGATGGAGAACGGATTTTACACATCCTACGTTGGCTCATTTGAAAGGCAGGTGCTAGAAATGTGCTTGCATGGTCCATCTGATTTGGTTTTAAGACCAAATGTTAATGGTCCACATTCAATGGAAAACTAATGGTGAGGATCCTCTGTTCCGGGTGTTCTATGTGAATTCCGGTTCGTGATCTGTAAAAGTAGTGCATGTAAGGTCTTTATATGGTGGGCTTTATTGAACAAAGGTCTGAATTGTCCTAAAGGTGGGAGAAGCAATTGGGTAAACCAATGGGCCCACTGCATTGTAATATATCCTGAGATTCGTGTAAGGAGTAGAATGCTATAACTGTGACACGCACACAGTATTTTAGAACAATTAGGTTGATCAGAGTGTTGAGCTTTTGAAAAGAAGAGTCCTATATTAACAGGCTGGGTCCCCAATCCTACACCAAGTCTGAAAGATAGGCACTCGATTTCACAGCAATGATGACATAACAAGGTAGGCACTACAGTTATTCATATCTCTACATCCAATGCACAGCAAGATCCATTCGACTCTGCATATTAGAAACTTGAGTGTTCGACGTGTGCAGGCATAAATTTGAGTGTTCAACGTGTGCAGGCAGGATTATTACTTTAGTTCGCTGCATGTTGATGAACTCATACATAAATTAATCCAGACCACACAACCGCTTTTTGAAATGGGGACTAACAACATGGACTTCAGACTCATAATTTTGTTAGTAGATATATTAAAACATAAAAAGAGAGGAAAAAAAAAAAAACAAGTCCCATATATTACTAGAGATATCTGTAATGAGATATGCAAAGCCCCGTAGCAGGAGAGACCAAGAGGTGTTCCATCCTGAGCCATTCATTAGGTGGGGTCCTTCATGAATGTACCATGACCCAACAATCCAACTAGTCTCAGTTGGGCCAAACACGTGTTGTTGAATTTATGGGTATATTCAACTGGGACCCAGCTGACGATTGGTTCGGATCTCACACACACGTGCCACATTGGCACATGTGCAACCTCTTTAACTTCCCCTCTATCAATATAGCCTTGTCATTTGCTCACTTCCACTAGCATGCTAGTTCTTGACCGAAATCCGCTTGTAGAATTCAATCACATGAATGCCCAGCGAGATTGGAATATCCTTTGTTTCTGCAAATCCGGCTGCTTTTGCTAGATTGTCATACTCAGCCGCCGTCCGTTCCTTACCGCCGGGACTGCAGGCCATCATCAATATATCTTCAACCGCCGTCTGGCGTGAAATGCCATCTGTGCTGAGTACGGAAGGGACCACGAGCTCAACATTGATCACCTTTCCACCGTCAGGCAACGCATTCCAGCAGTTCTTTAGCAGCTTTACGCAATGGTCATCATCCCAGTCGTGAAGCACAAACTGCATGCAGCCATGTTTGCGTTTTAAATTTTCAACATTAATAGCATAGATACAATGGACGGCGTAACCAAGCTTGTATGGCTAATCTTAGGGTTTCAAATGGGCTAGTCTGGTTTGTTCTGTAACTAGAGCTCTCAGTAGGCTGGATGAGTTCTTTCCAATCCCAGCTCATGAAGTAAAACCAGGCCTGACTCCTGCTGGGCCCACACGAGAAAAAAGAAATGGGCCCGAGGCCGTGTCTAATAAAGGGGTTCTAATATTTCAGCCCATTGACAACTGCGGCACTCATGGCCATGTGGGAAGATTAGATGGATGGTGGCTCATGTAACACTTGTAGCATAGTCATATTAATACACGTGGCGTGGCATGGCACATGCAAGGCATTAAAAGATTGACGGTGACCCATGTAGATAAAATTAAATAAATAAACATCTAACTAACCTTCATAAAAATGGTCTTCACACTTGGTACACCCTCAAACATATTTCCACCCACGTGTTCCACGCCTGCAAAACCAAGTAAAAGAACTTAGGCCCATAGATACGACCATCCAAACACATGTACCACTACAAATATGCATGTATACGTATATACACCTATTTACACTCCGGGTACAATCCTCGCATGGGCAAATGTGCAAATGAGCTTTTAATGACTAGGAAATAATGGTTAGATCTTCTGCCTAAAAAAATTAGATACTTTCATTCTTTAGGTGGGCCATGACGTACGAAATTGGCCGTTAAAAGAAATTTTTAACCTTCCATTCGTTTTAATACGCTGCAGCCCATGGGAAGTACGCAGCGACCTCATTTTTATGACAAAAGACTAAAAGGTGTGGCTCCAATGCACGTGTGCAATTAGCAAACCTATATGTATATATATATGTGTGTGTATATATATATATATATATATATATATGGGAAAAGGTACTATGCGCTCGACCTCACGGATCCATCCCATGCGGTCGGCTGTGTGGACCCCACCGTGATGTATTTCGAACATCTACCCCATCAGTCAGATGCACCATTCCATCGTGGGCCTACATCTCAAAAATCAAGTCAATCCGTGACTTTTGTGGGCCACACCACATACAGAAGTGGAGAGGGGCGTGCACCATTAAAACATTCATAATCATTTTTGGGGCTCACAAAAGATGTGGTTTGTAAATCCAGAACATCTATTATATGTGTCCCACTTGTATGATGGTTCAGACCAAGTTTCAGAAGCATTGAAAACTCATGTGGGCCCCACCAAGTGCTTTTATATGTTTTAACGGTGTTTCACATGATTTTAGATGGTATGGCCCATCTGAGTTCCGTATACGGCTGATTTTTGGGATATACCATAATTTAAAGGGGATCCATCAAATGCACAGTGTTGATGGTCAACACGAGTCACGGTGGCCCCACGCAGCTCGACCTCACGTTTGCATATCGTGAGGTCGAGCGCATAGTACCTTTTCCCAGTATATATATATAGAGAGAGAGAGGTATACCTGGAAAATGAGGTGCACTTTCAATTACATGAGGCAAATCGAAATTCCAACCACGTATGTGTGGAAAGTGGGAGACAATGGAAAAAATGCAGGTGCCTGTGCCCCCACCCACATCCATCAGTTGTTTCACTTCATTGAAACCTTTATACGCCTTAAATATCTCTTTCAAAGCAATAACAGAGCTATTGCTCATACCCTCTTGGAACAAATTGTTGTACCTTGGATCCTTCGAACCAAACCCAAAGATATCCACACCATGGGCCATCTCAAAAGGGGTACGCCCCCCTTCAATCACGGCATCCTTAAGATAAAACATGCCCTCCATCGTTACTCGATCGAGGAAGAGTCGTGCCATTGGAGCTGCCGTGACACCATCCTTGTCAGGCACCAGGAAACAAGATCGGTTAGTTAGACCGTACAAGTGTTCCGGCACCCCACCCTTACTGTCTGATCTTACCGACATGGTGAGTATCCTATCTGTTACAAGGACTCGGAGTATACGCTCCAAGGAGGTTGCAGCATATGGATTAGATGTGGGCATTTTGGCAACCATCTCTGATGGGGAGAGCATAGCTTCTGGTCCAGCATCGGCAATGATCTCGAAGACCTTTAGATCGATCGCAGCTCGCAAGACCATCGGCAGGCAGATGATCTCTCCCAGGATGATAGGCATTAGACCGTTTGCATGATCGTAAACGTCCATCTTATGTCTGTGATTATGGAATCTTAGCAAAGTTGATACCTGCACTTCATTCATTTATAGGCGTTGGGATGATAAAAGTAATACAATGGAGGTCAGGAAAGGGCAGCTGGAAAGAATCGTTGGACTCTTATCAGGCGGACCGTGAGCATTAACGACTGACCAAGTGCAGTGATCTAGAATGGAATTGCACTTGTATATATATAAAAATCTAGAAGGCTCCTGTCATATATATTAGTCCAAGTTAGTGACCCATCTATAGCTCAACTTCGCCTAATTTAATGGATGGTGTTGGCCGGATTATACTTTCACCGTAAGTCCTACTTAATGACCCATCAATAAAGGATGTACCATTTGAACTGTTTGGATCAATATACAAGTAGGCTATAGGGCCTACTATGATGTATGTGTCTTATCCACACCATCCATCCATTTTATCATCTCATTTTAGATCATGAACCCAAATTTGAACATATCCAAAGCTCAAGTGGACCACATCACAGGAAATAGTGTGTATTGAACACCCACCGTTGAAGATTCTTGTGGACACAAATTTTGAATCAAGCCGATATTTGTTTGTTTTTTTCATCTTCCATCCATGTCTGTGACCTTATGAACAGTTTGGATGACAAATAAACATCATTGTGGGGTCCGGAAAGGTTTCCATGGTGGGCATCATCATCCTCACTTTTTTCCTGTGGTGTTGTCTAATTTATCTTTAAATATATTTCAACTTTGGAACCATGCACTAAAATGATCTGGTAAAACAGATGAACGAGAATGGATAAGACATATTTTATCCCTGTTTTTTTGGAATTGATAAGGAACCTTCTTATAGTCATTCGCCTACGAGCAGGAGAGTCGTTAATCCTTCGGAAATATCTATTACTTTTTTTTTAGAGAAAAACATCCCCAGTGTTTTTTTTCTCTGTGGCCAAGCATTGGATCTGCCCCACTTTTTTGCTCCTGGTATAGAATGATCCTGAGATAGTGATGGACGAGATGGATTTCTAACCCAAAAATGTGCCTGAGATTGAGCGGACCACCAACTGGGGAAGTGCCTTTCTCCGATTTCACAAGTTATATAGGATTCAGTTCTCAACTCTCACAAGTGGTACCCGTGTTTAGATAACGTAGACCTTCTCATCGTTGATGGACCGAATTCCAAGAATTTCCAGGCTGGATGATCCTAGCCGCGGATCTTGTAATAATTTTCATTTGTGTGAACCACGAGCACATGTAAACAAATTCTCAATTTCTTGTGGTGTGGCCCACCTAAACTTTTGATCTGATTGTTTTTTGGGCCACCGCGCGCTAGGCTCGTGGAACTGTTAGATGGAGTGGATGTTGTGAGTAAGCACCGGTGAGCCCCACCAAAAACTTTCACACGCCCAAAACTATCCAAAGTCCCATTGAAATGAGGTACAACTATGAAATAAAAGATCATGAGAGGTAAATATGACTTTTTAATGGCCCCCTTCCCGCCATGCATCATCGGCTGAATTCTATGCAACTTGCATTTGACCGAGGTACAACTGTGAAATAAAAGATCGCGAGGGATATCTATGATTTTTTTAATGGTCCTGTTGCCGCCATGCATCGTCGGCTGAATTCAATGCGACTTGCGTTTGACCGAATTTGTAAACACGAGGGCTACTTTAATTATTCGGAATTTGGCCGTACTAACCTCACAGCTTAAGTAAATTACCAGTGAGATTCAACCTTTCAAATATCTTAAGAGACCTTCCAACAAGCATATATTACTTGGATCAATATGGTTTTTTAGGGTCCGTTTGAGCGGTCGGATTAAACGGGATTCGGTGGAATAAGATTCAAAAAACATCACTGATACACATGGTAGGGATTGTCCCCTGTTGCCATGGGATTAAATTAATGCCATACTTTGTTGATACTACGGTGGTATATTAAATGGATATACCCACCATCATTTGAAATTATTGAGAATAACACGTGTTATATCTAAACCGTTCATTTGTTTTGTAACTTCATTTTATGGCATG